>OX456488.1:41417026-41927291 GCA_949748235.1 Platypus cylindrus
AAATCGAAAAAGGAATACAAACCATAGAAAAAATATTAGTTAAAATGACCGCTACTGTATATGAAAGAATGGAGAATGCAGAGAAAAAACAAAAACCAGAAAAAACAGATAAGGTAGAGCAAAGGCTGGAACAAATAGAGAAACAATTCGAAAACAGAATGGACAAATTGGAAGCAAAAATAACGGAATTGATAGGGGGAGATACAATAACACAGAATATGAGCAAAAAGAAATATGCGGCTATCACAGAAAAGAAAAAAGAGAACGATATAAAAAAGATAAAGGGATGGAAAACACCTGAAAAAATAAGAGAAATAACAGTGAAAGCGGTAGAAGGCGAGAGGGTAATGGAAAAAAATTCGAGAAAAAACTTACGATAGAAGAAGTAGGTGAAGAAGGTATAAAGGAAATAAAAAAATACAAAAGTGGATTGGTAGTGATGAAGTGCAGAAACAAGTTACAACAGGAGCAAATAGGGAAGAAACTGGAGGAAGTACAAGGAATAACAATGAGGAAAATGAAAGAAACAAAGCCGTTGTTTATAATAAAAAAAGTTGAGCAAGGATATACTGAAGAAGAGATAGTAAATGAAATATTAAGGGAAAATGAAGAAATAAGAAAAATGGTGGGGACTAGAGAGGTGAAGACAGTAATAAGAGCAGTTAAAAAAAATGCCTTCGAGAACAGTAAACAATATGTAGAGGACTGGGTAGTAGAAGCGGACAATGAGATATTCAAGTACGTGGTAAAAAAAGGAAAATTACTGATAGATTTTACTGTAAAACAGGTAGAGGAATATATAAGGATCGCGATCTGCTACAAATGCTGCTGCTATGGGCATGTAGCCAAGTACTGTACAAGAACGGAGATATGCTACAGATGTGGAAAAGAAGGACACGAAGGGAAAGATTGTGGAAAAAATGAGATAAAATGCGCCAACTGCACAAGAATTAAAGATAAAGACATAGAGCACATGGCAACTAGCAAAAAGTGCCAAATATACAAAAGAAAGGAGGAACAATATAGAAATAGGATAGATTATGGAAGCTGGGAAGAAAAGCAGAAACAAACAAAAAACTGAAGAAGAAGTGGGGAAAGGAGCAGAAAACAATGAGAAGGAAAAATGTAGAAATATGGAGATTGGCAACATGGAATATACGAAGCATAAAGGGAAAAGAAATAGAACTAGAAGATGAGTTCCTGGAAAATAAGATAGACATACTTACAATAACGGAAACGAAAAAAAAAGAAGAGGACTGCAAAAAATGATGAAAGGAAGTGTATTTATATATAGCGGAGTGGAAACAGAGAAAAGAGCAGCTGAAGGAGTCGCATGTATGATAAAAAAAGAATGGGCACACAATATAGAAAAATGGGAGGCATGTTCAGAGAGGATATTGACAATAAATATGAAGGACGATAACGAGAGCATTATAACAATAATAAGTGTGTATGGTCCAAATGAAGACGACAAAAAGGAGAACAAAGAGAAATTCTGGGAAATGTTAACAGAGACGGTAGAAAGAGCAAAAGGCGAAATATACATTGCAGGAGATTTCAATAGTAGAGTGGGAAAGGGAAAATCAGGAGAGAGTAGAATATTGGGCCAGAATGGGGAGACAATACTAAATGATAATGGGAAAAGATTAATAGAGTTTTGCCGAATCAATAATATGTTTATAGCAAATACTTACTATAAGCACAAAGATATACACAAATATACTAGAGAGATGAGCAGCAAAAAGGAAAAATCGATAATAGACTACATAGTAGCAAGTAATGAAAATAGAAACAACATAGTAGATGTAAAAGTGTCAAGAGGACCGGAAGTGGGAAGTGATCATTATATGGTCATATCAAAGATAAAGAAACCATTAAAAGCAGACAATAGAGAGAGGAAAGAAGATAAGATAGAATATGAGAAAATAAAAGCGTATAGACTAAAAGACGGAGAGGTGGCAAAGCAATATAGAGAAACAATGAAGAGGATGATTGAGAGTAGAAATGAGAAATGGAAGACATTAAGTTTGGAAGAGAGTTGGGAGGAACTCAAAAAGATAATACTACAAGCAAGCTCGGAAGTGTGTGGAAGAATAAAAAGAAATAAGAAAATAAAACAAACGGCATGGTGGACAGAAGAGATCAAGAGAAGAGTGAGACAAAAAAAGAAAAAATGAAGGGAGTATCTACAAAAAAAAACTGGAGAAACGTATCAGTGTTACAAGGAGGAAAGGAAAATAGTACTAATAGTACTAATAGTACTCTAATACTAATAAGCAATTAGTATTAGAGGCGAAAAGAAATGAATGGACAGAATTCGGCAATAAATTAGAAAACGAAGCGGCAGAGGGGAAAAAAATAGTTTACAGCAGACTGAAAACAATAAGAAAAGGAAAAGGCAACTGCGCGACATATATAAATAACAAAGAAGGAGAACTATTAAAGCAGGAAAAGGAAATAATGGAAAGATGGAAGCAATACTTTGAAGAGCTGCTGTCAGAAAAAAGAGAGAGGACTGATATAGGAGAGGTAGCCAATGTAGGCAGAGCTGAAGGCAGGGACGATGAGGAAGAGTTTAATATGGAGGAAATGGAAAAGGCCATAAAGCTATTAAAGAATGGGAAAGCGACACAGTAACAACAGAAATGGTAAAATATATGGGGGAAGAGGGAAGGAAACTAATGATTGAGGTGTATAAAAAAATATGGAAAGAACAAAGAATACCAAGAGGATGGCAGCATGCAATGATAGTGCCAATATACAAGAAAGGAGATAAGAAAGATTGTAATAATTACAGAGGAATTACTCTATTAAATACAAACATGAAAGTGATGGAAATGATGATAAACGAGAGAATAAAAATTAATATAGAGAAAACACTGGACGAATCACAGTCAGGATTTAGGGAAGGCAGAAGCATTCAAGACCATATATTTACGATTAAGCAGATAGTTGAAAAAACAAGTAAAAGGAAAAAAAATGTATATATGGGTTTTTTAGATTTAAAAAAAGCATTTGATAAAGTAAGAAGAGATAGATTGTGGAAAATGATGGCAGAGAAAGAGATAAGCACGAAAATGATTAGCTTAATAAAAAAAATATATGAAGAAAACACAAATAGCGTGATAGTCAAAAACAGACAATCAAAAAAGTTTAAAACGAAAGACGGACTAAGACCAACATTATTTAATATTTACATGGGCAAAATAATAAGGAAAACGAAAGAAAGAACTAGAGGACTTGAAGTGGGATGGAATTATATCAACTGGAGTGAGTTGAAGTAAAGAGTGGAGCATTCGCAGACGATATAATGGTGGTAACATCTAACGAAAAAGAGCTGCAGACAAGCATAAATATATGGAATGAAACACTTAGAGAGAACGGAATGGAAATGTGTAAAGAGAAAACAAAAGTAATGGTAATTGGGGAACAACAGGAGATAAAAATCATGGTAGATAAGGTAAAATTGGAGCAAATGACGAAATGGAAATATTTGGGAGTAGAAATATCTAGTTCAGGAAAGCAAGAAGAAGAAATTAACAGTCGGGTAGAAAAAGCAATGAAAGTGTTTTACAGTATCAGCAATATGATTGTGGGGAAAAAAGAAGTAACAAGGAAAACAAAAATAAACGTCTATAAAACAATAATAAGACCAATACTGACATTTGGATGTGAGACATGGATAACAGATAAAAAGGAAATAAGTAAAGTCCAAGCGGTAGAAATGAAATACATGAGGAGAGTAAAGGGAGTGACAAAGAGAGAAAGAATCAGGAATGAAGAAATAAGAAAAGAACTGGGAATGGAGGCGATACACAAATACATAGAGAAGAGGCAGTTGGGATGGTGGGGCCATCTGAAGAGAATGGGACAGGAAAGACAAGTGAGAAGGCTATGGGAAGCTAGACGTGGGCAGAAAAGGAAAAGGGGAAGACCTGAAACTACCTGGGATGACATAACAGAAAAGATATTACAAAGAAGAAGAATAACGATGAGTGAAGCTACTAGGATGGCAAACAACAGGAAAGAATGGAGAAAGTTTAGCGACGCAGTGAGGTGAAGCAAAAACGAATAAGCCTAGAGAAAGGAAGAAAGAAAGAAAGGAAAAAAAAGAAGAAAAAGGAAAAAAGATAAAGACCAACAAGCCTACACCAGAAATGGTAGACAGGTTTTAAGATACATATATATATATATATATATATATATATTAAATCGATATTTTGTTTTATGGAATGTTTAATATTAATAGTTACTACTCGTTTTCAATGCTTAATCTAAAACATTAAAAAATTAGTTGAATAACTTAAAATTCATCTTTCAATCGTGTCAAAAATTTTATAGATCAACGACAGCATTTAATAATTTATTTAATTCCAAAGATAAAAATTTATTATTGAGATTGAAAATCGGAAAGAATTAAAACTTTAAAATTAGCCTAAATTATTAAAACGCCGCCACTGTCTCTCACAGGAAATAGCGAAATTTTATACTACGTGTGACATTGAACTCATTAATGAGTATTATTATAATAATACATTAATATAATGTAATTAGTCAAGATTAATATAACCATTAATAATAGATAGAGAACTATATACAGGTAGCAAGGGACTTTATAATTTATTATTTTATAAAGATCCTAAAAATTATATTAGTAAAGACCTCGAGGAATTTGATCGCATATTAGATGACACTAATCTATACAGAAAGGGTTACTCTTCTCAAGGCAGAATAGTTGGAGTCAGGAATCAGAAATATCGACGTATTATTCGTTCATTGTTGATAAAGCAAGGTGAAAATTATAATATGATCCATAATTCCAAGTCAATGGAATGTGCTTATTGGGATGATGTTATTGAATTAGTTTTTAGATTACGATGGCTATTTGCATCGCAACACGCAGATAATACTTCTCATAATAATGAGATTGCGTCAATTATTGAAGAATTAAAAGAAGCAACAGTTATGTATTAATATATTACTGATATATAGTCGATTACATGGCACATCTCTAGGGGAACGGTGATGACGTGAAGAAAGGAGGACAGGGGAACTGTCATGTTTCAAGGGGGGTTTTGCGCGCTACTTTTCGTTGTCTATAACTTACAAATACATATTAGAAATAATAAGTTTCGGGAAATGTAATATTAGGATGTTTTAAAGCATAAAGAAATACAAATGGTTGTAGTGAGCATTATTTATTACACATACATACAAATACACAACAGTGGCGACGAGGACTTTGTATACTTACCTACGCAATACAGTACATTCAATACAATTAAAAAAAAAAAAAGTAAAAGATGGATGGATTAGAAGGAGCAGCAGCATTACCTACAGGTAATTCAGCATCAGCAGCAAATACAAGTACAACTACAACAGTAAATTTCAATATTGAATATTATAACACGAAATATCCATGAATAAGATGGGTGAAACGATTAGAATCGGCTTTCTTTGTTTTCAAAGTTCCTGAAACACTACATAAACATTGCTTATTACATTACATGGGTACAGAGAGTTACGATATATTATGCAATCAAGTATCACCAGATGATCCTCATGAATTAGATTACGCATATTTAGTTCAAAAATTGAAAGAATGTTATGAGCCAGCTCCCCTAGAAATTGCTGAAAATTATAGATTTCATCAGAGGAGGCAACAAGAAGGAGAAACCATTATGGAATATGTGGTTGAATTACAAAAATTGTCGAGAAACTGCAACTTCGGAACATATTTAAGCAAAGCATTACGAAATAAATTGGTTTTTGGTATACGTAGTACACGAATTCAGAGCAGATGTTTTCGGTACAGATGCCGGGAAAATGGTGGGTATTCAGGCGAAATTGGCTCTGAAACCCGATGCGAAACCGGCATTTTTCAAAGCGCGACCGGTACTTTTCTCATTAATTGAAAAAATCGACAAAGAATTAGATAATCTCGTTGAGAGTGGCATTCTGGAGAAAGTAAATACGTCTGAATGGGCCACACCGGTAGTTCCCGTATTGAAAGCGGACGGGACAGTACGTTTATGTGGCGACTTCAAGGTCACAGTCAACCCTAATTTAATAGTAGATGAGCACCCGTTGCCTACAACTGATACGGAATCGCAAAGCGACAAATTTTTAGTACATTACGATACACGGAAACCACTGGTATTATCGGTGGACGCGAGCTCGTACGGGGTAGGAGCGGTTTTATCGCACAAATTCCCGGATGGTTCGGAACGAGTTATACAATACGCATCTAAAACTCTTACAGGCACCCAAAGAAAATACTCGCAAATAGAAAAAGAAGCATTTGCAATTATTTTTGGAGTGAAAAAATTTTTTCAATTCTTATACGGAAACAAATTTACATTATACACGGATCATAAACCTTTGACATACATTTTCGGACCTTCGAAAAGTCTCCCAACGTATACAGCTATGAGAATGCAACATTACGCGCTTTTCTTGCAAAGTTTAAATTTTGAGATCAAATACAAAAATACTAAATTACATGCTAACGCGGACGCTTTACCGCGTTTACCAATTAAAGATAACGAAATTTCGAAATACGATACAGTGAATATATTTTCATTGGAACAAATGGAAACATTACCGATTACAATAGGAAAATTAGCCGATGCTACAAAAAAAGACTTAGCTTTACAAAAAAATATAAAAGGAATACATACGGGGGAATATTTAAACGCCAACGATAGATTTAACATAGATGTCATTGAATTCAGTACGCAGAATGAGTGTTTATTGCGCGGATATCGAGTAGTTATACCTAAGACGTTACAAAAGGGAATTTTGCACGAATTACATATCGGCCATTTTGGCATGGTAAAAATGAAAGCTTAGCACGATCATACTGCTGGTGGGCGGGAATAGATGCAGACATAGAGTCTCTTGTTCAGAACTGTCCAGACTGTGCACAAACGCGAAACAACCCATCCAAAGCAGAACGACATAGATGGGAAGCTACAAATTGGCCTTTTCAACGAATACACGCCGATTTTGCGGGTCCATTTTATGGAAACTATTATCTTATTGTGATCGATTCGTTTACAAAATGGCCTGAAGTACGAATACAAACAGAGATTACAGCAAAACCACGATAAAAATTGTCGGGAAATAGTTGCTACATTTGAAATACCGGAAACGTTCGTTACAGATAACGGAACGCAGTTTACGTCGAACGAATTTCAAAATTTCCTGAAGATAAACGGGGTCAAATCAAAATTTACAGCGCCATACAATCCACAAACAAATGGACTTGCAGAACGGTTCGTTCACACAATAAAGAAATCTTTGAAAAGTTTATCGTTACGAAACTTATCGAAGAACGAATTACACCAAAACTTACAAAATTTTTTGCTACAATACAGGAAAATGCCTCATTGTTCAACAGGACAATCACCTTCGTACCTTATGTTCGGCTGAGAAATACGCTCGCGATTAGATTTATTGAAATTCAGAACGAGTACATACGAGAATTTAAATAATGATAAGAAATATAGAGACATTGAAACGGGATCAAGGGTTAGTTTTAGGAATTATCTCGGACCGGAAAAATGGAAATTTGGGAGATTCAAAGAGAAAGTAGGTAAATTACACTACGATCGCTACAGATGAAAATAAAATAGTTAAAAGACACATAGACCAATTGCGACAAATTGGTGAGGGGGTGAGAGTCATTCCAAATTTCGGGGAAGCAGTTACACCACATGTCGATTGCTATTTAGAGGGAAATCGGGAGCAGATCTTAAAAGAGGAGTTAAATCTACCAAATTGCTTGCGGGAGGAGGCAAACTTAGATCAGGGTGGTAAGCAGGTCCACGGTGAAGGCATTGAAAAGGAAAATGCCGGCACATCTAAAGAACCCATCCTTAGGCGATCTAGTAGAGCGCGGCAGATTCCAAAAAAGTTTTTAGACTACGAAATGTAGCCGTAATACGTTCTCAAGGGGGGGAAGTGATATATAGTCGATTACATGGCACATCTCTAGGGGAACGGTGATGACGTGAAGAAAGGAGGACAGGGGAACTGTCATGTTTCAAGGAAGGTTTTGGGCGCTACTTTTCGTTGTCTATAACTTACAAATACATATTAGAAATAATAAGTTTCGGGAAATGTAATATTAGGATGTTTTAAAGAATAAAGAAATACAAATGGTTGTAGTGAGCATTATTTATTACACATACATACAAATACACAACAATTACCATGCATAAGTACTATATTCATTAGTTAAACAACGGCGATTAGTATAGACAAGTTTGGACGTTCGTCCGATAAGTATTCACATTATCAGATTTCTTCCTCGTCTACTTCTCCATCACTATTTTCATTCACATATAATGGTAATTTAGATTAAAAGGTTTAAAAATATATAATGTTAATTTACCCACTCAAGATGATGACGTTGCTAAGGTAAAATATGTGGATGGTTCATGTGGACCAATAATGAATTTATATTTATGTTATAACAAGACGCGGCTAAAAATAAAGAAAATAATAGACAGCGACTAATAGATATATCTAATAGAATTGATGATTTAATCAATACTTTTCAGGCCAAAAATTAAAGAATTATCGGAATTATTTGATAGTAGTAGAGCTGAATTTAATTACACGATTGAAGGTATAATGAAAAGATCAGATAAAGTTCAGTTGGATGTATTTAATAGTCGCGATAAGATCTTAAATCTTAATTACTGCAAAGCTGATAAATAACCAGGAACCACACGTCTAGACAGAAAGTAGTTTGCTAAGATTCTAGACACCTGTTGTTTAATATTTAAAATCATAAAACGCTAAATGGCAACGACAGAAAAAATTCAAGTCGTTAATGAATTACATAAACCAATAAAATGGAATTTTCAAAGAAGACGTACAATTGTTAAAGGGTTAGACGATTTATGACAAGCAGATCTTGCTTAAATGGATACATATGCAAAAGAAAATAATCAGTTTAAATATTTTCTGCTTGTTATTGATTGTTTTTCTGAATATATTTTTGCCGAACTGTTAAAAAATAAATCTGATGATTCGGTGGTGGAAGCGTTTTTAAAGTGTTAACTACCTCAAAGCGTAACCCTAAAAATTTACAGACTGATCAAGGCAAAGAAGTCTACAATCGTCATTTTCAAAATGTGTTTAAACAATACAAAATTAATCACTATTCAACATATTCACGAATGAAAGCAGCCATTTCTGAACGAACAATTCGTACTATAAAAGAACGACTATATAAATATTTCAGTTTAAATGGAACGCACAAGAGGATTTCAATTTTACCAGTTATTGTCAAAAATTATAATGAAGCCGTGTGATATTGTTCGTGAGACAATTGAGAAAAAATTGTAGCATACAATCTATAACCATATGAAAGCCTTTCCAGGCTCGAAATAGACCCATCTCTTATTACCTGGGCAAACCGCGCACATTATGGCGTGCGCAGTGCCATAAAGTTTCGGCAGGTGTAAATTTCGTGTATTCTTTTTGGAAATTCGCTTCGTTTCTTTTTACCACGCAAAATTAAAAAGCAACACAGCTAATGTGTGAACATGTTGAATTTTCAAATGCAATGTAACCTCTTTGAACTTTGTTTGTTTTTGATGTGTTTATATAGAATCTGAAAAATTCTTTTATTTAATTTTTTTCTTTGGTTAAATGTTTTTCTTTTCTTCCTAATTCTTTTTATAGCATGATTTTAATTTAATATTGTGACATCCTTTTTTAAGTTTAAATACATTAAAAATATAAAAATGCCTAAAAAACTGTTACATTAACGGATGTAAAAGTGTTGTTAAATTGGGAAGTGTACTTTCTTCTTTCTTTCGATTACCGAAAAATGAAGAAAATCGGAAAAAGTGGTTAGAAGCCGCAAAATTTAAATATCCAGATTTTAAAATAATCAATAAACCTAATAAAATTAATGATATGAGAAAAAAAAATACTATAATCAATATAAAAAATATCGAAATATACCTATATATGTATACTACCTAATCGGTGATGGAAACTCTAATATCTTACACATGCACGTTATATAACCACAATCACAAATACGTATGTGATTAATGACTTAATCACATACGTATATTTGTTGCCTATGGCATATCAAAACTGAAAAGAAAAGAGAAATACCTTAAACATATATCCGTCGCAGTCTGTATCATGCCATATATGATACAGCATTGCGCGCGCATGTATTTGCTTCTCATTTGCTTTCAATGCAGATTGCATTTGACGGTTTTGGTTCATCAATAAAGAAAGGCATGTTTTCGATAAAGGGATTACAGGGTACAAACCTAACTGGACCGAACTATTTAAAATTATTAAAATCAAATACACTAATCCTGCGATGTATTTGTTGGAGGATTTAAATAAACAACCAATAAGAGAATTTTTCTACAGTTACGAAATGCAGAAAACAAAGCCATCAGGTATCTATTGAAAAAGTGTTAAAGAAAAAAGGCAACATGACATGTAAAATGGTTCGGTTTTGATAATTCTCATAATAGCTGGATTCATAAGACAAATATACTATGAAAAAAATTAGTTGCTTTACAAACATTGTATAAACATGACGCCTTCTGAAAATAAACTTGTTTTAAGTGCTGATCAAATTGATAAAGATCAGTTTGAACTATTAGACAAGTTTGAACATGAAATTAGTGAAAAAAAGCATAATCTTTATTATTAAATACAAGATTTTCTACAATAAGTGATAATATATTAATTGATGATGGATTAAATTTAACCATGGACTTTAGGCTTTTTATAAAATTAAATAATATCCTCGAATTTGAATGGTAAACGGTGATTCTGAATACGTATTGGATTCGTCATATATATTTTGGTCCAATGGAATTAGCCTATTTACTTGTTATTTGTTGTAAGAATATAATCATAACAGGTAATAATAATGATGAATTATAAATGATTCAAATTACTAGACAGGAAAAGACAATATGCTTAACAGAATCTGACTTGGTTAACATAATATTCATGAATACATATCATGTGGTTCCCTTAATTAATAGGCTAAATTTAATTGACTTTAACACTTTTTATAATAATTTTGTAAAAGCTTTTAAGGAATTGTTATCAGAATTAATTTATCTAGTAAGTGTAATAAGTATAATATATGAATATTGTAATCTAGTATTTGATGAGCGTAGTTTTTGTTTGAAAGAATGCTTGTTAATAAATAGAGAAAAAATATTTGTTGATTTGTATAATTGAAAATTTATTATATTAACATTAATTTAAATGCTGTAATATGCATTTGAAAAATATAAATCGTTTTAAATATCCATTTTAAATATATATTAGACAGTTGGACTTGAAGAAACTTGAAAATCTGGAAAAGTAATTATTGACTTTAGAAAAAAAAATTATGAAGATAATTTTAACGTTTTGCATTACCTGAATTAACTGAGAGCCACTTCAAAGGCCGGAGTCGAATTTAAATTATTAACTGTAGTTAATTCTTTAAAAACAATGCTGAACTTGTCAAGCAAAATTCTTTTCGAATGTATTTAGCAGAATAATTCAAAGGGTCTATATCCATCTAGAAAAAATATGTATAATATATAATAAGTATGAGAAAAAAGATCAGAAAAATAAGATAATAATATAGTTACTTACATTTAAATTTTTTTTCTTGGCCCCCTAATCAACACTAAACCAGAAATTCAGAATTACGTAGTTGAAGCGAATACTTCAACATTGCTATGAGCATACGGCTTAAATAACTAATGCAGGTACCACCACCTCCAGCAAAATCATAATCCCTTTAATTGGAAATCCTCTTAATCTTTAAATCTTTAAAAGAATATCGGTCTGATCTAATATTTTGCTAAATAAACAATACAGATTATAACATTTCTAGAAACATTTTTCACCCTTATAATCCTTAATACAACTAACATCCTGTTAAAGAGTTGGTGTAATTTTATATTAAAAATATAGATTATTATTCTACGCATTCTAAAATTCATTAAGGCAAATGTGTTTTAAGTGCCGATCAAATCGATAAACATCTGTTTGTAAGTTTGTCATGAAGCAAAACCTTTATTATTATTAAATACAAGATTTTCTACAATACAGAATAATTGATATTCGGCTAAACATCAGGCCGTTTATAAAATTAAATATTGTTCTCTAATTTGAAGCATTTGAAGAGTAAATACTGATATCTATTGGATATACTATTTTCTACAATAACTGAATGATTGATGTTCGACTAAACATTAGTCGAACATTGGAAGTCCTCCAATTGGAAAAATTTGAATGGGAAACACTGATTTTAAGTATGTACTGGATTCATCATATATATTTTAGTAGAAAACAAAAAAAGACTATATGCTTAACAGAATCTAAGTTGGTTAACATGATATTCATCCATACATATATGTCGTTTCCTTAATTAAGAGACTAAAATTAATGGATTTTAACACATTTTATAATAATTTTTTAAAAGCTGATTTTATACTTCGCATATGGCTAAATATGTTCCTTTACATTTAATACAGATTATAGCATCCCTTTTTCCTTTACTTCTCGCCTTTACTGTTGCTGTCACGAGCTTGCTTACCACATGGGGCGCCACGATTCTATCGCCATCTAGTGGCGAAATTTTGAACCCATGGTCTGGTTCTGCTGTTGTATATCTACTAATATAGTATAGTATAGTAGAATATAGGGTCATGTATAGTATTTGAATAGTGATAGTATAGTATTTTACATGGACAGACATACGTATAAGCAGATAGTAATCAACGCATTTATGCTTTCTTTTTAAAAGCGAATCAATAGTAGTTTGCTTTACAGATTTGAAGTTATTGCTTGTAAGAGTCTCGCTCTGTTGTTTTCTTTTAGCAACGATCTATTTTTATTGCCATATACCAACATTGAGTTAATATTGTTATTCATAGAAGAATTGTCTCAATTATAACACCCAGTATAAATGCAAACAAAAGCCAATACTGTTTCTCCTGGATACAACTAACGCTCTATTGAACGGACGCAGACACTGATTTTTTGACATTTATGTGGAAAATTTTCTCTTGAACCGGTAAAAACAAAATTAAACTTCAAATAATTTTGCATTAAAAAAACTCGATCTAACAAAATATTTCAGACGGCGCTATACAATAAAAAATGTACCTATTTACATCAATTATAACTTTTTATGGAAAGTATTGAATGCCTTTGTAAATATACGCCTATCAAGCCTACCCAAGGATTAAAAATTTTCTGCGAGCTTCCAAATATTTGTCATTCGAAATACTGAATGTGAATTTAACATATATCTAAGCATTTAATTATCTTGTTTTGTTCTGCTTTGCACATTTTTATTCGCTATAATTTTCATTCAGTTAATAAAATTCAACTAATAAAGAATATTATAACGTATTAAAATGCCGCCGATTCGTAAAATTTTAATTTGAAAAGAAAATATTGACGACATTGGAGTTTTCAATAAAGAAAAAATAAGTGTAAGAAATTTAGCAAAAGTATTTAATATTAGGAAAACCCAAGCAGTGAATTCGTATTCTAACGTAAATGTGACAGAGCGAAAAAGATTCTTAGCAGGAGACGGTGCGAAAATAGACAATTATGTTACGAGTGGTTCAAAACAGCTAGTAATAATGAAATTCCAACATGTTTAGTAAGTTTTTTGCCAATTTTTCAAATTGTTTTCAATTCAAATTGATTCAATTCAAACTATATCACGTATCAACACCAATCTTTTTGGATCAAAGGAGTATAGGAATTCCGGAATCCGGCCTTCAAAAAAGGCCCTCAAAAGATAGCAGCACCATAGTGAAAAAGCATACAAAAAATTAAGAAAATTATTTTTTCTTATTTATTTATTTAAATTTATTTCGGGTCTACGAAGTTATTACGTCAATCATGTAAATGAAACTTATGAAACAATAAACCTTAATCAATTCGTGAAAATCTATCCAAAAAATTGGATAGATAACAAATAATGTCTTAATTAATGTTTGAAAATGAAATAATTCTCGCTCTTGTATGTGTTAGAAAACGGCTAGGCAATAGAGCCACTCCTCTCTCTCTCTACATGTAGAAGTACTGTACGTTGTGTTCTGTGTGTACTGCACTGTGTACTGTTCTGGGCGAACAATACAACGTTGCAGTTAGTTTAGTATATGTAAAGTTACATAATATAGGAGTTCTGTACTGTAGAAAAAATATGTGAATGCACTTACAGTTTACTGGCATGGGTATTTTTCATTAATATGCTCAATAATGCAGGGAAATCTGGAATGTTGGGTGCCGGAATATTCTTGGCGCCACAAAAATTGATATAGGTATTCATTTACATAAAGGGGGGTTTAGAACGTCTAAGCGTCTTAAATCTTATTTCAAGACTCTCCAGAATCCTTCTACACCATTTGTATGCACACCAATGATGGGGTCCACGAAATTTTCACTATGGTTTACTGTACCATGAGTGTACGGTGAAACCCCATCAAGGAATTGCAATGGATTGTACGATCTAAAGCAATTGGTCCATATTTCTGTTCCCGGTTTGAAATTCTCCTTTATTAAATCACATAGTGCCCCAGAGCGTCTATCCGGTAGTTTGAATACTAGATCTCTTTTATTTGTCACACTATAGATTCCCAGCACCCATTGTTCCAGTACCAACCGCCCACGATTATACTTTCTTTTGGCAATGAGACTAGTCGATTTGTACCACGTGTCCCTTACCACTTGAAGTGACATTAGTGTTTAATATCTTCCAGGTCGTGGAAATACCTGTAATACTGAATTACAGTATGCTCTTCTATATTTAAAATTTGAGAAGCAGCTCGTACTTTGGCTAGACAACACCAACAAATAACATTCGAAAAACATCTGTCGGCGTTGTCTTTATGCCTTTGAAGAAGCTTCTCAAATTTCAGGGTACTTCACACGACATTTTTAGAAAAAATAACTGTTAAGGTAATAATCGCTATGCCTATGTATAACGCAGAAACGGTGGCATATAGATTTTCTGCATTTGAATCGAGTTTTTATTAACCCATGTTCTTGGAGCAGTGTTAAAGTTAATTCGTTATTACCGTTAAACAGGGGTGAGATATCCTCTAAACAATTAATAGTATTCATTTAATCTACTGCAATTAAGAAATAAGTAGTATGGAATTAAACCCAACTTTTGATTTGGTATCGATACTTACTTGTGATGATATAATTTATGCCGGAGTTACCCAGCTTCCTAAACTTAATTTTTATTTCGTAAACATAACTTTAATCACTAGAAATTAAAAACACGGTTATACAATTTATTATTTCTTAATTCGCAATAAGAATTTGAAAGAGCTTACATTGAAATGAAATTGATAAGAAGAATCAAAAGATTGACCAATTATACTAAAAAAAGCTAAAAGTAACTAATAAATAATAATAAAATTATAAATGAACGATTTAAATATGCACCAAAATTACCATAAAAATAATGCCAGAATAGTTTGGTTAAGATTCCATCGCTCATCAGATTGAAAATATTGTGTGAAGTGTATAAAAGTTAAAAGTTGGAAACTTTAAAATTACGAAATTAAGAATGAGATTTAAGAAATTGGGTAACCACTACGATAAGAAACGCATATGTTTATATCAAGATTTACGTACTAAAATTACGACTGTTTATAATTAAGTTTACGAAGCTGGGTAACCCCTCCCTTAATGTAAGGATTTATTTAAGAAATCGTTTCGCGGCAATGGAATTCTAACTTAAAAGTCAGATTGATCATATTTGTCATATTGACAACACACAAATTTGTGAATGCCATAACGAACTGCCCTTTTCCTATATTTCTATTTTAGGTATAAAAACTATATATTTTTTGTCTGTAATTATGGTTATCATCCATAACGATAACTTTGGTAAAAATTGACGGACGACATACAAAATCTATAATAGAGATTATAATTTAAAGAATTAGTTTAAATTGGAAAGATATGGCAACGCAATCATATGTCAAAAAAAGTCAAATAAAATAAGCACTAAAGAAATTAGTTATTTATTTCACCGGTAATAACGGAAATAGTTATCGACAATAAAGGTAATGGTTGTTCATTTCAGATTGCGCATGCCCAGAATAACGACAAACATTACGAAATCAGGCAATAGTGGGCAT
The DNA here is from genome assembly GCA_949748235.1 of Platypus cylindrus. Classification (NCBI taxonomy): domain Eukaryota; kingdom Metazoa; phylum Arthropoda; class Insecta; order Coleoptera; family Curculionidae; genus Platypus; species Platypus cylindrus. The sequence goes on from OX456488.1 coordinate 41,433,202, forward strand.
AATTACTCTCTAATATCAAGTAAACTATATTTTATTAAATTTAGAATCTTTATTTTAATTAATATTATTTTACCTTTGAGCGTACACGTCTCTTGGCCGGACAGGTTCGACCGGTCCCGTTAGTGTCGGTCAAAGAGAGATTTCACTGTTGCTGAAATCCCTTATAAACCATTCGGTGAAATAAAAAAGTAGCCAATTACAGGCTAGTGTATTTGTAAGTGACCTATATCGAGGAGCGGTAGCTAAGGGAGGCTTACTGTATAAAAATGCAGAGAGTTTTTACGCCCACTGCTTCCTAATTTCGATATGTTTATCGTGATTCAGCGCATGTGCAGTCTGAAATGAACAACCCTTAATTTTATTAACGTTAAGGAAGGAATAGGAACAATGTTCCACAGTTATGTGGCTGTGGCCTCGTTCCACAGCCGATGTTATACCGGTGACCGATTATCATCGAACTTTGATGCTCGATGTTAGTTGGAATTTTGTATATTAATATTAATTTTGTTAATTGAGTACTTGAGATAGTTAAAATAAAATACCTCGAGCTTGAATAAATAATTGAATATATTTTTAATTTCTAAATTAAAAATATATAGAATTTTTGACAAAAATATACAAACATACCAAATGATATCGATGTTAAGACATCGATGCTTGGACGTGAATAATCGATATTTGGCGAACATTGTTTCTTATCGCTCATCTCTAATTGGAAGTAACTTGGCAGCAAGGTCGAGAAAACAGTTTTGTTAAGAAAAAGCATGTAGTTGTCAACGGGTGCTAAAATAAATGTTTGGTTATTTTATAGAGTAATACCATGTTTAATATTGCTGCTGGTAAAATATTAAATTTTGCTTCGAAACACAGTGGAATTTTCAGGGCGTCAAATCTAGGAACTGGAAAACAGGTTTAGTTTGAAATTTTTTTAAACATACTTGTAGTTTTAGTAACTAATTTAATTGGCAATTATGCGTAACGATGCTGATACCTTGATCAGCATTATCACAATCCAAATGGTGTTAAAGGTTACGCTACTGATGTTGGAGCATCAGTAGCAAAGGCGCAAAATTAATACGAATAAAAATAATATAAAAGCTTAGTTTACAATCCAATCTAAATTCAATGCAGCATATAAGAAAACAAAAGAAATGAAATAAATATTAAATTAATGTAAATAACGCAGCGATCAGCTACCTTGGGAACTAGTGAATTGTAGCAGAGCTGGATCGTGATCACCGACTGGGTGTTCGGTGGGTTCGTTTATAGAAAAATAGGCCAAAATGATGGTAATAGGGCGCCATCCAGCCTTTACAAATACCAAGTCCGGCTGTAGGGACTCTACCGTTCTAACCGTAGAAACTCTGCTACAATCCGGGTTCCCGAAATAAAATATAAAGAATAATTAAATATACAACAAAAACCAATAAATATATAAAAAATAAAAGAAACTCGATTGTGGTTAGATGAGCTATACGGCGATAGTCCGGCAGAGTGACAATAAATATTGTATTAATAAAAACGTTATATGTAAAAAGAAGAAAAAGTTCGCAATACTTGGTTGGTTGTGGCTGATGGTAATTGTGGTGGCAGTGATGGTGTGGCCAATCAATCGACCAGTGGGGAGCTGCCACTCTTCCTAACGAATTCCACATTACTCCCAGGACCAGAATCAGGCACAAAATCCCCAGAAATGGGCACCGTCTTTGGCACTATCTCTACCAAACGACGACAATTACTGAGAGCGAGTTTCAAAATCCCCGACTGGGTTTTGCGACACTTCGCAAGACGTAACCGCTCTCAAGACCTTTGTCTGGACCCGGAGTCAAGAAGACTTCCTGATTCTTAGTGGAAAACTCCCATTAAACGCGACCAATAACAAAAAATCAACCGTTTAAGTTCGTGGTCTTAGCTATTCTCCCCCATCATTAAAAGACTTATCGATCATCATCGATTCACTCGCTCACCGTTTCAAAATGGTGGAAAGCGCGCAACGACGCCAGAGGCGTATCAAGTGTTGAAAATAATTAATTTATCAAAATAAAATATAAATGATTATCCATCAAATACACAGGATTTTCCTAGTGTCCGATTTAAACCGTTACAGCATGTAATTCCATAGGTACTCCAAGTCGACATATCCATTCTCTTACTAGAGCATCAGCAACAGTAGTTTGATCGGGTAACGCATAAGCTTCAACCCATTTGCAGAAGTAGTTCATCACAACCACTATATATTTATTACCCTTATCAGTTTCTGGAAAAGGTCCCGCTACATCGATAGCAATGCGTTCAAAACGACTGCCTACGTTGTACTGTCGCATAGCAGCCGTTAGTCTCTTCTGAGGGCCATTACTAGCAGCGCATGTTGTACAATTCTTGCTCCAGTTCTGTACGTCTTGCCGACGATTCACCCAGTAAAATTGGTCACTAATCTTCTTCAATGTCTTGATCACTCTCAGGTCTCCTCCAGAAGTACCGCCATGAACTTCTTCCAATACCTCCGATACTCTGCAACAAGGTATTACCACCTGTTTTCTTTCTTCTCTGCCTTCTGGATTCACCAAAACACGTTCCAGAAGACCGTTATCTAAGACTTTACATTGGGAGACTACCGTTCAATATCTTGCTATGTAGGTTTCTGACCTTTTTTCTTCCGTATGATTATAATTTTCAAGTCTTCGTCACACTCTTGATCTTTTTGTATTTGCTGAGATTGCCATTTATCATCGAGTATCGTGGGTTTGATTTACTTGAGCATTTCGTTCCTCAGCTCGATGACAATGCTTGCAATTTTCAGGGCAAGACCTTCTTGACAATGCGTCAGCATTCCGATGAGCAGTACCAGCTCGATGCTCAATTTTTGCTCAATGCTCAAATTTAGTGGCTTGGCATTATTGGCAAATCCCTGGTACGAAACGTCTATAATAGGTGTATAGTCCGAACAGTCGAATTATTGAAGTCGTTCTATCCATCTAGCCATCTGGCGTTCCGGGTTTTTGAACTGAAGAAACCATTTTAACACAGGATGGCCGCTTCGCAATAGGAATTTCTTTCCTTACGAAAAGTACTTAAATTTCAATTTAAGTACTAAACTTAAGTAATTAACCTAAGTTTTATAAGTACTTCAGTACTTATAAAAATGTTCCACTGGCAATAGATAAACTGGTCCGAAAAGCGAAAGTTGCGGCTTTTTTATATAAAATGTACATCCTAGAATACTCAATGGTTCTGATTAATCTATGGCCTACCGATTTGAATAGTCCGTCAAGACAGTTCTAGACAATTTCACTTATTAAACATACATGCCATTGAGATTATTCTAGAGTGTACTAGTGTACTATTATTTATGTAAGTAAACATCGTTACAATATTCTGTGTTTTTAATATAAAATATAAAATCTCACACCCCCTTTAACAGGATGTTATTTTTATTAAAGGGTACAAGGGTGAATATCAAAATTAATAAGTGCACAGGTACCAAAAGAAAAATACAAATAGACGAACGTTAAAGAATTTGAGATCACGTGATTCAAGTATATTGCTTTGCTTCTTTAGTAGCTACCAAAAATGTGGCTTGGTCGGAAATCACTTCGGTACAGCCGAATACGCCACCCTCGCTGCTTGCAGACGCACCATGTTGGCCGATCACGTTTCGAAAAATCCTAACTCAAACTGTCTTTAGAATCTACTACTTGCGGTTTCGAGGAATAGACCCGTTGTCTGTGATACGGATAGTGTCTTTTTCCGTAATATGAGTCGTGTATTACGGAAAAATTCCGTAATCGTCTCTGTGTAACGTAAACTTCGACATGTCCTGTAATTTTCCGGTTACTGACGGACTGATTAGCCATTTTGTAGCTAGGTATGCACACACATACACCCATACACACAACTCAAAAAAATATTTTCCAAAGAGGTTTCCGCATCTTTGTCTTGCTCCTGTATATAGTATTTCATCTGTCTCTCTCTTTCTCTGTCGAATTAAATGGTTTACACGACCACCATTGCTTCTGCTGGTAGATTGTTTCTTTATAATTACCTTTTTTCTCTTTATTATTTTCAGCTCTTATTATAACATGAACCCATTTAATTCCAAGAAATAATTGATAATTCCCTAGTGCAATGTTTTTATGTTTGCTGTATTTTTAAAGAATGAGTAATACCAGTCAAGCTAACGCAATGTTATTAAATAAGTAGATATTGCTCCATTCAGGATAGTAACGCATTTTTAATAAACAAAAAATGTTGCGTATTTTTGGTTAGCTGATACTATTTACTACTACTATTTTAGTAGTAATAAAATACGATTTTATTTCGAAATTAAGGGATTAATCAAAAGCAAAAAAATTGTTTTATTCATGGAAACATTTTCTTCACGCCTTCAATTAAAAATTATTAGAAAGAAATTTCAAATAAACTTCATATTCAAAACAAAAATCAGTTAATAATAAAAATAATGGCTTCCAATTTATTGGTAAAATTAAGCCGCCGCTTCCCAAAGGAGCAGCGAATTTTTTTTGTCTCTGAATAACGATAACATTTTCTATTGGAAATTATTATTATTATTATTATTATTATAATTATTATTAATAAATATATTATTAATATTATAAATTATAAATTATTATTATAATTATTAAAACCACGTCACTATCTCAAAGGAAATGGGGACATTTTACTCTACGTATTGAACTCTTTAATGACGTCAATGTTTGTTCTACTTTTCAAGACCCAGTATTGCGTAGGTCAGCTACAATGCGGTTCACGAACAGTTTTGAAAAAATCAGTAAATGCTGATTATGTTGGAAACTGTTGCATCTAGACCCACCCTTCCTTAACAGGGTTGTTTTTTAATGACCTATACGTGGCGTGATTTTCCTACAAGTCAAAGTGTACACCCTGTATATATTATATAATTTGTACTTTTGGACAAAAGTAAAGCACAACTTCGAAAATTCTTTAGTATCTAAAAATAAAAAAAAATCGTATTTTAGGATTCGAACTAATAGCATGTTATTCTATATCACAATCGATTAAGAAATGCTGCATTGGTTGGTGAAATTATTTACTTGGTACTAACCGCAAATTTTTATTCAGCTTATATCGGTGCCCCAAATGTTTAGGTCGAACAAAAGTCAAGCAACACTCAGAAAAATGGTCTATATTTTTATTTAACTATATTCTAGATTTAAAATTACCATTATCTCTTTTACAGACAACGACAACTTAGCGACATATCGTGGTAACGATTTATTCCACAATTGTTGCGATATTGATGATATGAACTTTTTTATATCCTCTCATGGGAAAAGTTATTCTGTTCTTCAGTTACTAACTGTACTGGTTTGGTAACTATCTCTAATTCTGGTCTTCTATTAGTCTAAGATAATAGTCTAATAGACTATATACTATAGACTATAAGATGCATTAGCATATTCATCATTGCAAAATTAGAAGACTGTTGCCCAGAAACTAATTTTATCCTATGTGGAAGCAGCGATTTCGGTCGTTATATTGTCGAAACGAAAACTGAAGACAAATTTCTTATTCGGCCTAAAGAAACATTACATCTTTTAATATATTCCTCGAATCAGATCCGTCCAAAGTCTTTTTTGTAGAGCCGCGGACCTCTATGTATTCATATACAGCAGGTATAACTAAACAGGTGCATAACTAAACATTGCCTTGATTATAAAAATATATGAATGTTAACTGAATATATGAATGTGACAGTGTCCATTATAGAAAATAATCTGTGGTGTCAAATGAACTACTATGTTTGAGCATTTGAACTATTTCGACGTATAACTATACAACGGGTAAAATCAATTGTAGATCGGGACTAACAATATTCTCCCGATATTAGCTGATATAAATTATACGTAGAATAACTATACCGTATAGTATACTTTCATTGTACACTAGGCCCTAAATGGCTTATGCTGTTGATAACAAATTTGACTTTTATTGTGTGACATATATTTTTTTTCTAGGGCACATTCAAAATCCAAATAAATTACGAAAGGTGTTTTTTACTTGAATACAATAATTTTTAACTCTATGTAATCATAACTTGGAATAAGTGCGTGTGGTTTGATGTATATTTATGACAGTTGTTGCTGGTATGTAGAATTTGATAGGTTTGCAAGGTTTGATAAACCTTTTATAATATAAATAAAAAAAATCGATACTATCTAAAAATACTATATTATATATATTACTTTGTGAGTTATTACTCACAAATAATAAAAAACAAACAAATTAAAAATTACAAACAAAACAAATTATTCGGCGGTTATTTATACAAACGAAGAAATAACCACCGCAAAGTTGGACCTCTCCAAACTTCTGCCACATCAATATCTGCGTACGCTTGCGACACAAAACCTAGCCTTTGAACTCGAACAGTCCCATATGTGTAGTCGTCTATACTTTTCTGCGACTACTCAATCCGCTTTTAGGAGAGATACACCGAAGACAATTAACTGTCAATACGGACCTGGCACCCTTTACGGAGAATCGCTTCGTTGAAGAACGACTTGGACGCGTTATCATAACTCGGGATATTCTATCCTCCTTTAACACCACATTATTTTAAGCGCTGGATTCGGCACTGGGCTTTTCCGTGCCGAATTCCGTTTTAGCTCCTAGCTAAAAACGGAATTCATAAATTCTTTTTGTAGCTGCAAAAAGCAAGGGAATAGTTAGTTTCTTTGCTCTATTTAATAATATGCTTAAATTCAGGTAGTAATCTCTTAATTTGAGATCGATCGATATTACTGTGAAACTATAAGAGTTTGTGCTAAGTCGTCGGCAACGATACATACTGCGGTGCTTAGTATGAAGTGTTGTGGTCTTTTGAAACGAACTAACTTACAGTGGCTACTACTACTGGGAACCAATAGGTAGTAGTAGAATTTCCAGATTAATTTATGTTTGTCTGTTTGCAATTTATGTTTATTTTCTCTATAGATTGTTAAATTAAATGGCAACAGTAATAAGGTAGATCCATTAACTGATAATTTTGGACGACATCATAGCTATTTACGAATTTCACTAACAGAAAGATGTAATTTACGTTGTAAGTATTTTTAACTGTATGAAGTTGTATGTGTCTCTAAGAAGAATGTAGCAAAAGTTATACTTTTTATAAAGAATTTTCACACATTTTATTCCTCATTGAAAATGTGTATTTTATAAATTTTAGCACTAATCTTTGATTTGACTATCGCAGAATGCCTGTTCTTAGCTATTAAGTGCCTACACTTTTCTGTTTACAGTTTTACTTATTAAGACTCATAATTGAAACAGAAATGGGAATTGTTGAATTTAACGGGAATAAAATTTCAGGCAATTATAGGTAATCAGCTTATTACTGAATCGTAAGATTGGCATATAATTTTATTCTAGAAGACATTTCTCAATCGGCATGAAATAATTCTGAGGGCATGCTTAATGAGTGCGTGTTTTTTTCATAAGGCGTTTTGGATTTAGAGTTTAATTACTTGCTTGTCACGCAAATTAATAATAGTGATTTTATGTGAAGACTGAATATTTCCAGACAAGTATTTTGTGTTAATTCTAATAAGCACTATAATTTTTAGGCCAATATTGCATGCCTGCAGAAGGAGTTCAATTAAGCAACAAATCAGATCTATTAACCACAGATGAGATCTTACATATTTCGGAATTATTTATCAAAGCAGGAATAGTAAAAATAAGATTAACTGGAGGTGAACCAACTGTTAACAAAGATATTGTCGGCATTATAGGTAAGGTATAATTATAGCGTTTTTTTTTCGAACTAATGAAATAGATTTTAACGACATCAAAACATACGGAGAAAAAAAGTTCAGATGCGTTCGTATTTGAACTGGTGCAGGATCTTCCACGTATTAAGCATCAGCTCGGTGGGCTTTTAAGCAACGTTAAATTTGCTATTAAATAGTTAATGTTTACTACTGCAAACCTACTGTTTCTTCGTGAATATTGGTTGAGTAATAAAATTAGGTGCTCTATGCTAGAATGTTGACAATAACGAAAGTATTGAACAGCTGCAGCAGAGTAAGACGAATGGGGGTGGTTTTTTTCAGTTAAAATGGACAGAAATGTGTCGGAGTTAAGTGTGTGAAAATTTATGACATTTTCATTTGCCCCAATCATGTTATTCAAATTTGAAAATGACATTTTCGATGTAAATTCAAAGTTGTCGGATTTGGATGGGGTGCATACTTGGGAACGCCCTTTTTTTATCTTCATCGATAATCATCACCCTGTCGGTAATTTTCATTGTTCCCTGCTCATTTCATAGTATACGATTGCATCAATTTCTTGCCATATCCGCCTTAACCATCAATGCTAATAAAAATTTTCAAAAAAACGCTATCTTATCCTACAACCAATTATATTATAAACATTAACGACTTCAACCGCGACACTAGGTGAATAGCAACTTTACTGTGACATTAAAAATGAATGTGATTGCAATCTATGTCTTAGCGTCGTGTGACGGTTAAAAGTTCCTATTTAAATCAGATCAGACGATATCATTAACTACCTACCTGCCTACCTACTTACATAATCTACTAACTTTTAACATACTTTCTCAATATATTTAAATTGCTTAATTTTTGCATTTAACAGTAAGCTTAAAATATATTGTACTCTTGTCAACTGTTGTGAATGCCGGGATTTTCGGGCAACATTTATGTCTCGTAATATATATAATATACTTATATAAATATAAGTATATATATATATATATGTATCTTAAAACCTGTCTACCATTTCTGGTGTAGGCTTGTTAGTCTATCTTTTTTTCCTTTTTTCTTCTTTTTTTTTCTTTCTTTCTCTAGTCTTATACGTTTTTGCTTCGCGTCACTGCGTCGCACAACTTTCTCCATTCTTTCCTGTTGTTTGCCATCCTACTAGCTTCACTCATCGTTATTCCTCTTCTTTGCAAAATCTTTTCTATCATGTCATTCCAAGTAGTTTCAGGTCTTCCCCCTTTTCTTTTTTGCCCAGGTCTAGTTTCCCATACCCTTCTCACTTGTCTTTCCTGTCCCATTCTTTTCAGATGACCCCACCATCCCAACTGCCTCTTCTCTATGTATTTGTGTATCGCCTCTATTCCTAGTTCTTTTATTATTTCTTCATTCTTCATTCTTTCTCTCTTTGTCACTCCGTTTACTCTCCTCATGTATTTCATTTCTACCGCTTGGACTTTACTTATTTCCTTTTTATCTGTTATCCATGTCTCACATCCAAATGTCAGTATTGGTCCTATTATTGTTTTATAGACGTTTATTTTTGTTTTTCTTGTTATTTCTTTTTTCCCCACAATCGTATTGCTGATACTGTAAAACACTTTCATTGCTTTTTCTATTCGGCTCTTAATTTCTCCTTCTTGCTTTCCTGAACTAGTTATTTCTACTCCCAAATATTTCCTTTTCGACACTTGCTCCAATTTTACCTTATCTACCATGATTTTTATTTCATGTTGCTCCCCGATTACCATTACTTTTCTTTTCTCTTTACACATCTCCATTCCGTTCTCTCTAAGTATTTCATTCCATTTATTTATGCTTGTCTGCAACTCTTTTTCGTTAGTTGCTGTCATTATTATATCGTCCGCAAATGCTCCAATCTTTACTTCGACTCTGTCCATATAATTCCGTCTCGTAATATAATTAATACATTTCTATTATGTATTCTTTTAGAAAATCTCAAAAAACTTGGTGTCTCATCTGTTGCAATGACAACAAATGGATTAACTTTAACACGCCACCTAGTTCAATTTCAAAAAGCTGGTTTGGATGCGTTAAACATCAGTTTGGATACATTAAGCCCGTTAAAATATGAAACCATTACTAGGCGAAATGTTTGGAAAAAAGTTCGAATGGGCATTGACTTGGCATTGCAATTGGGATATAATCCTGTTAAAATTAACTGCGTTATAATGAGAGGTGAGTGATAATACAATGCCGTGAAAACTGAATAGAAAAGTTGCCTAGAGACGATAGCTCTATCGTATATTCATTATACTGCATTAACGATTAAATATGATATTATACAGAATGAATCGCGCTCAATGGTTTAATAGAAATTTCTGATGAAAAGTTAGCTATAGTGATTCACGTCATCAATTATTTTTATTTAGGTGTAAATGACGATGAAATACTGGATTTTGTTGAACTAACACGAAATAAAACAATTGATGTCAGATTTATAGAGTATATGCCATTTTTTGGAAACAAATGGCATGCCAATAAGATGATTCCATATGTTAAAATAGTGGAGCAAATTAGAAACTTTCATAAAGATTTTTATCCAGTCTCAAACAATCTAAATGATACTTCTAAGGTAAATATAATGTACAGAAACAAAATAATTCAGTGTTTCTATAGGGTGTTTCAGAAATAATAGCAAATAATTACACATCGTAATTACCTATACATTGTATAGGTGACGTTATATTATGATAATCCTAAAAATTGGATGGAATTTTAACCAATAATACCTAAAATATAGCATTCTTTTCATATTTTAATTTTTCAATGGGGTCGTGTTAACAATGTAGATCATGGGGTCATTTATTTTAATCTAAAAGAATGAAAGCAATTGAATTCGACCCAAATACAGGCTCACGCACACGTGTTCTTCTTTTTGTATATAGTTTGATTTTGGGGTTCAATGAGCTAGCACTCGTTTTGGTGACTTATGAAAGGAGTTAGAATTCCAAAAAAAGAGGGAATGGATTTTTTTTATGCGAATTTACACGTGGGTTTGTTAAAAAAAATAATTAGGTTATTAGGCAAATCAGATTAAAACATATGGGGTTGTTTTTTTATTAAGCAAATGGTTTCTTTCCTTTTAACTTAATGAACCCCTAAAACTTAAGTACGTCTCCATAATGAACACCTAAATTCACAAGTTATGTCGTTAGAATAGTATAGTATAGTATATTTGAATACAAGTGTGAAAAACCGCTTGTTTTTTGGTGCGAACTAGTTTGAAACACGAGTTGGGGAGCAGTGAGTTTTTCATTAGTGCGCACCAAAAATCGGTTTTTCACACGCGTATTCAACGCTATTTTTTCTAATGAGGTAATTTTAATCAAATAATTAATTTCAAAAATTAATTATGTCGTCCATTTAATCCAGAAATTGTTTTGTGGTTTCTGAAAGTAGGTTTTGTGGTATTAAGTGAATTTAGAAGATTTTCAATATAATCTAACAAATAAAACTACGAAATTACGTTATTATAAGTCATTAAATTGCGTGCTAAAAACTTCTACTTTTCGGCACTGAAATTGGCTAAAACGGGTGCCGAAAAGAATTAGGAAAAGGTTACTAATGACAGATCATTAGTTTTTTATTTATGTGGCTGTACTGGCATGTGATAGACAAGAGCTCTACGTGCGAAGAGATTGAGAAGTCAGGCCTATCGAAGTAATACCAAATAAGTGGTACAAATGGTACATTGAACGCTTTTTCTATCGCGCCTCTCATGGCTGTTTCGATAACGGTTGTCTACCGTTGCCTGGCGCTAGCCGCCGCAAAGTACAGCGGATATCAAAAGTTTATTAGACGTTTTTAAATGTTGCGCAATGTTGTGAAATAATTAAAGTTGATTTTTCGAAAAAAAAGTTATTAAGAAAAGTTGTTTGTATTGATGCCAGGAGTATGTGGTTAAATTGTCTGACAGCCTTTCGCGAATACGAACGTATGGTGCCAGAATTAATTAATTTTCACTCTACTGTGTTGTTGATTCCGCCCTTGCCCTTTATTTGCTTATGAAGCATTACAGATCTTACTTCTGAGAGTTAGGCGTGTTATTAGTCTAGCGAATTGGTTTAGATTATTATTGACTATGGCGTTATGAATAAAGACCTGACTTAACTGATATCAATATTTATAAGTGATATGTGTAAAATATCTTCCAGACCAATAAAGAACAAAGTAGATCTTTATCAAATAATAAATGTTTTATATGTAATTTTATAACACACGATTAAATTCATTTAGGCTTGGAAAGTACCTAATTACAAAGGGCAAATTGGTTTCATAACTTCAATGTCTGACCATTTTTGTTCTTCCTGTAATCGGCTTAGATTGACAGCTGATGGTAATTTAAAAGTGTGTCTCTTCGGTACTAGTGAAGTATCTCTTCGAGATGCTATCCGAGCCAAATGTTCTCAGAAAGATTTGATGACTGTCATAAATACTGCGGTAAAGAGAAAAAAGATACAACATGCAGGTAAGATTATCTTGAATTTCACTAAAATCACCGGTTGCAAACACGCGAATTATCCCTGTTGCTAGGATAAAATATTTAATCTGGTATTTTCAATTTATTTTGTCCATAACAACTATGATTATCTATGGATTAATCGTAATCCTCTTTTCAGAAACTGGCGGTAAGAGTTTTTCTAATAACTTTTGGTAGTAAAATATTTTTGGAACTTATTAGTGCAAATGTTTTGGAAGCATTCCATTTGAGATTGCTAATTTACAAGCCGTATTGACATTGGTCAATACTGAATTAATATGACACATTATTTGCAAGGTTTAGTTAATAAAATTAACTAAAATTTAAGTCTCAATTATCTTATAACTTGTCGCATAAAATGGAGAATATCTCTGACATTTAGTGAATGCAATTAGGTAGAGTCTCTCGCAGAACTCTCGGATGGTGCCGCTGCACTTGCCAGCTATAACAACGACTACGTCATCAGCGTAACTATCATATAGCCTCTTCAAGTTCAGACGTCAGACAAATCCGTCAATCACCAGGTTCACGGAAAAAAGTGAGCGCTATCAGGTCGTTTGCCGCTAATCGCAAAAGACTGCTTCATCCTTTACTTGTAAAAAATTGCAAGTAATTATTGCTGAGGTGTAATGTATTAGACGTACTGAAATCAAAATGGAAGCATGAACGCTTTAAATTTCTCCGACGATGTTAAAACTTCAATTTTTCGATTCCTTCTGATAATAGCAGGTTCAATCTGAAATGCCCTTTGCAGCATTCCATAGGAGCTGGAAGAATTTTTATTAAACGCCCCGTTCATATCTATGAAAACTTCCGGAGCCACTGCAAAAACTAAAAAAAAAGTTCAAAAACTACCTTTTTCAGTTTTATTATCCGACTATTGGGAGCAGTGTAGATCGATCTAGATACCCTGAAAGCGCATGGGTTTGGATGCAATGCCTTGGTTAAATGTACATCGTCTAGTTTTTCCATCGTTTTAATTTAGGATGATAGATTAACAGGTCTAAAATGCTTTGCGGGGTCTGCGTGCAGCGACCAGACTAGTGTCGACTCCGCTGATGGCGTACCGTCTCGCAGCTCTATTGAGACTACGCGATTTTCACACCTGTATCTCGGAGGCCGAGAAATGATACCTCCAGAAACATCCGAAAGGGACGTCTTAGTACAGGTGATGCGACTATCCGAGCATAACTTAAGAGTCCCTTGGCTCTTATAGGATCTTTAATGGGAATCTCCTCAAGAGTCATATCCGCAGAAAGATATTCCCTGGTGTTGCACTGAGTCATACAGAATTCATTTTTGGATGTGTGAATCAGATCATTATACTTATTGTGTAGTTTTATATTCGCCCCATACTGTATTCTGCTTCTCCACTATACTCCGATCCAATCTCAGTCCGAAGCGAATATGCTTGAGAGGCGACATAAACAGGTTATCAGACTTCGCAAAAAAATCTACAGCAGCTACTGCTTTTTGGGAGATGTTTGGGTTTTTGTACACTCAGTTGCAAAAAGATCTCTTCTTTAGACAAGTTTACAATAAGAGTCGCAGTTGTTCTTGTGATCGGAGCGTCAAGTTAATAATAATCTGTATAAATAATAGTCGAATGAATTTCTTCTTTTCATAAAATCGGAGTATTCTGAGATTCATAATACTCCACGTACTATACTTAAATGGTACAACTACTGTTGAACTATTGTTACTACATAGTTAACAACTATGTTCTACTAAGTGTAGTTGTAGTAATACTACAACTGTGGTTAATGCAGTACACTATACTTAAATAATACTAATATGCAATAGATAGAAGAATATGGCTCTAATTAATTTACTTTACAAAACTTTTGATTTATTGATAATTAATATACAACCTATTCCTGCGTTCTAATCCAAACAAGTTATTATTATGTCTTTACAGGTATGTTCAAGTTATCAAAAGTAAAAAATCGCTCAATGGTACTTATTGGTGGATAAAATAAAATTACAAATTAATGAGAGTTAGGAAAAATGTATAGAGCATGCAATAATTAATTGTAGTAATTGTTTCAGTCATGCAATGATCTAATAATGTACTTATCTGTTGAAACTTTATGTTCGTTACTTAATTCTAAATTGCATATACAGGGTGTTAAGGAAGAGTTGTAGAATACTTACACCCGTGTAGTATTAAAAGTAATGTAGTAAGTATGTAGTTAAAAAACAAACCGAAAATTGTTAATGAAGGTTAAATGTAATACATATGTTAATGTAAATGAACTCTTTAATAGTTTCCGAGATAATCAGAATTTTCTGATTCCTTCAAAGCTGTTGTTCACCACGCGAAGCACAGTGTAACTGATCTACGCAATACTGAGTCTTGAAAAGTAGAATAAACATTAAATTCAGTTACGAGTTCCATGCCATACTTAGTATAAAATTTTATCCATTCCCTTTGAGACAGGAGTTGATTTGATAAATTAGACAAATTTTAAATTTCACATTTTTACAGATTTTCAATCGTTTAATATAAAAATTGGGTCATTATTAAATTTTCAGCTTTGGAATTAACTGGATTAGTAAATATATAATAATTGTTCATTTAAGAAAACTATCCCTACCAAAGTATTACAATGTGTACAAAGTACAAAGTATCCCTTTGTAGATACTTTACGTATAAGACCGATTTTCAATAACACTAATATTGTATTGATCATTTTATCAATATTAAAGTCCATGAATTACCGAAGTAATAAATATTAAGTTTATGTGCTTCGATGTATTTCTGGCCTAGAATAGGCTTCGATATTAATGTTTAAACTATAGTTAATTGGAATTATTCTTAATTTTGTATCCTACTGTAAATTGCTATTTTCTAAGAGTTGTGTATCAACCAGTTTTCAGGAAACAAAAAAAGAAATATTGTCTATGATTGTCCCTAAGTATATGCTGTTAACCGAATACGCACTGCAGCAGAAACGCATGGGCATCTAGCAACCCCCACTACGGGCTTACCGCCCTGCCTAATCAATCCAAGCACAACCCCTTTCCTTTCCCTCTTCTGGCTAGCAAGTGAGTTCTGCGGCAGTCCGATTCTAACCTTTCCTTACTTCTGCTTAGCATGCGAGGTCTCCGGCAACCAGATTCTAACTTTTCCTCTCCTCTAATTAGCAAGAGAGCTCGCCGACAGCCAGAGTCTAGGTTGGGTTGGATTGCTTAGGTCGGGAGGCACATGCCACGGAAACACCTGCAGCCGGGAAATATGCTTTTATGTCTATGGGTATCGTTGTGCTTGCTGCCATTAGTATTGGGTAATTATACTACGGTCCAGTGGTAGAGTAAGGTTTTACGTGTTTTTCTGCTTATTTTGCTTTTTTTTGTTTTCGTTTATTTTTACTGGGCCCAGCTACCAGGTATGTTTATGTTCATTTGATTATTTACAAGAGTTGTATTTTGTTTTAATTTATTTTTATAACATGATTTTTTTTAGTATTTGTTCTGACTTTTCTTTCACTCTTTCCTGAACCCTGGACTATTTTTTCCATTGTAAAATGGAATTTTACAATGCATTAAAAGTAGGAAAAAGTAAAAATTACAGTAGCATTAAAAGCTACTCGTACAGGCTTTCCCCTCACCTTTTCATCAGAATCACGTGGTAATATAAGTTTGAACGTTCGAAGGGTGTAAACCGAGTTTGAACCGTAAATATTGATGTTTCGGTCGTTATAAACGGTTTTTTGTGTGTGTGAATGTAAAATATCGTGACTGTTTTACATCGCGCTCTCGAAAATTCGGACTTGTACTGCCCACGCTCGACCCAAAAATCGAGTATATTCTCTATATACTAAACTGAAGTTGGCTATTCACGTGGGGTTATTTGAATTCGTGTACGATCAGTTCTAATGGAGTTGCTCCGCCGAATTACGTTAGAAACGTTCGCGAAAGTCACGATAAAGTGATATATATTTTTAATGCACTTTTTGTAATTGTATAACGCGACTGCGTATTGGTACCGAACAGTTTGCATTGCGTATTCGGGTACGAGTAAACCGTGGGGACATCCTTTTTTTTTCGGCGTAACCGAAGTCGGAAAATCACGTTGAAAGTATTAAAATGTTGACCGATCGGTCTTAAGAAAGATACTCAACGGGGAGGAAGTAAAAGTCAATTTGAAGAACACTATTAGATTTTAGAGGTGTTGTGTGATATTGAGATGTACTTCAAGTGGATAATACATTATTGATAGGATTACAAAATGGCTGAATTATTGTTTTACTAAATTAATTAAAGTACTAATTAATATCTTCAAAATTAAATAAAATTAAATACACATAAGTTTAAATTTTTTAGTTAAAAATTAAAGTAAATATTTTATTTGCAAGCATAATAAATATTGCGCATTAAAATCGTATGTGTGTAATAACACTAACTGTAGTAACGTACCAGTGACTAGTGCTTCACTTATAGGGTTGAACGTTAGATGATGCCTACCGATCAACGAACATCATCATATCCTGTTTACATGTATCCCTAGATCATAGCGAGCAAGCAAGATGAATAAAATCTTTTTTCTTTGCTGTTGATGATGCTAGTAAATAGAAATTATATTTAACAACATTCTATTTATGAATTATATTCAATATTCTAGCTTTTAATTTCACATTATTTTTCACTTTTTTATATTATTCAAAAATTAGAAGAAAATTAGGCAATGAAGTAGCTGCTAAGTCGGTATTTTTTTTTGCATTTTAATTTTTAACTTAAATAATGTAAAAACGTAATAATATTAATTTAATTACGTCTAAATACTAAACGTTTCATGAATAAAATGTTTCTGTGCTTTAACATGACATTTTTCTGTGTATTTTCAATCATGGGCTAAAAAATTTAAAAATCGCTTGATCAAAATCACCGTTTTTGATCAGTTGATTTAAATCATGTCAACCCTGGTAATTGGCAATTTGCTATTTGATTTGATCAGAAGAAGATTACAAAAAGGGCAATTTATTATATTTTAAACTTCGCTGCATGAATTAAATTAGTAGTTGTTTTCGGTTTTTAAAATCAAATAAGGGAAATTCTAATGAAATAAACTATTTCATACGATCTCCGATTGAAATTAAGCAAATAAATAAATCAGAATTTGAAATATTTAGTGTGGAAAAGTTAACTTCAAAGTAATTCTTTCTTATAATAAGTTTGAAATTTTACCTTACTTAAATTTTTCGGTTAAGTTTGGTTCGGTTTGGTATATATCGAACTGTTCTAGCATTAATTAAAGTTGATTTTTCGAAAAAAAGTTATTAAGTTGTTTGTACTGATATCAGGAGCAAGTGGTGTAAGAATTCTGGAACTCAAAATTAACACTGTATAATCAATAAATTTTCTTTGCAGGTATATCGCTGCTACAAGTTTCAGTAACTAAATTACAATTAACGGGAACTATTCCTTACTGTTACTGTCATCATTATTGTACTTCAGCCAGTTTATCACACTTCGATAATAAAGGCAGTGCGTCAATGGTAGATATTACTCAAAAGAAGGAAACAAAACGAAATGCAATTGCTTCGGCTACTGTTAAATTAGACGCAAATACAGCACAATTCATTAGTGAAAATGCTATTAAAAAAGGCGATACAATTAGCTTAGCGAGAGTTGCAGGAATTTTGGGAGCTAAAAAAACGTCAGAAATTATACCTCTTTGTCATAATATATCATTGACAAAAGTTATTGTTTCACCTAAACTGGATATGAAAAAATTACAAGTAAATATTATTGCAGAGGTTGAATGTATTGGACGCACTGGAGTGGAAATGGAAGCATTAACAGCTGTTTGTGTCGCTGCTTTAACGATTTATGATATGTGTAAGACACTAAGTCATGATATTACTATCAACGATATTTGCCTGATTAGTAAGAGTGGGGGACGAAGTGGTAACTATCTAAAAGATCAAATTAGAAACGATACACATCCGACTCAGTAGTTAGTAGTACCTAGTAGTAGACGCCTTATATATTGATCATTTGTTAAAATAGTTGGATAGTACTGAAGAAGTGATTCCTATTGAAAAAAGTGATTATGATCGAATAATATGCCGACAAATAATTATCATTGCGCAAAGTATTCCGCTAATATTTTATTATTAACGGAATACTTATATATTATAATATAATAATTAAATAAATATATTATAATATAATAATACTTATATATAATAATATTTATTATTAGTCATGAATTTATTAAGAGCCGCGTAAAATTGAAGCCACATCAAGGTAAGTAGACGAGGAGGTAGGGCCACATCGACTCTTGACGATCTAAATTTTGACGTCATCAAGAATTAGCTTCGTGCAAGGACCGACATCTATATTTATCAGTTATGATACGATACTAGAATCATAGTATCAGAGTTGCCAAACCTATCTATATATTGAAGTAAATAGTTATCATATATTTACTTTTTAAATCGAAATGCTTTGTTTAAATTTCTAATTGTTGGAACGATTTGATAATATCAATTTGACATTTTACACATTTATATGCATTTTTTACAATATTTCCATAAAATGTTTCTGATGATGCATTGATTCAAGCATACAAATTGGCTTTAATATTTTTAAATATGTCAACGCTGTACGCTTTGTGGCATCATAAATTAGATTTTTTTGATTGGTTTAAAAACCAAAGCCCGTGTGGTCCTACCTCCACACGAAGTAGTATTGTAGTAGTAGTAGCTCCAGTACTGTAATAGCTGACAGTCCCGCTTAAGTATGTTTCTATCTATAAATTTTGGAATGCTTTTTTTACAATTTCTGTTAAAATTTATAAATGTTATAAATGTTAAAAATTATAATATCAGTTTTGGAATAATTAAGATTTTTTATCTTGTCGCGATTATTAAATACATCCATCTGAACCTTATCTAATGTTTTAATTATATCTTCAATCGTGTTATTAGATTCAGCTCCACTGCTATCAAATAATGCCGATTTTGTCTCAAAAGTATTGATTAAATCATTAATTCTATTAAATATATCTATTAATCGCTGTCTATTATTTTCTTCACTTTTAGCCACATCTTGCTGTAGTATTAAATACAAATTCATTATTGGTCCACATGAACCATCCACATATTTTTTATTAGCAACATCATCATCTTGATTGGTTAAATTAACGTTACATATTTTTAAACCTCCAATATCTAAATCACCATTATATGTGAATGAAAATAATGATGAGGAAGTAGGCGACGAAGAAATCTGATAAAGTGAATATTTATCGGATGAACGTCCAAACTTATCTATGCTCATCACCGTTTAACTAAATAATAATACTTATCCATGGTAATATAATAATATATAACTTTTACTTGTTTTAATTCTTCTATAATTGACGCAATCTCATTACTATGAGAAGAATTACCTTCTTGTTGCGATGCGAATAGCAATCGTTATCTATCAACTAGTTCATTAACATCATCCCAATAAACATATTCTATTGGCTTGGAATTATAGACCATATTATAGTTTCCACCTTGCTTTATCAACAATGGACGAATAATACGTCGATATTTCTGATTCCTAACTCCAACTATTTTGCCTTGAGAAGAGTAACCCTTTCGGTATAGATTAGTTTCATCTAATATGCGATCAAATTCCTCGAGGTCTTTACTAGTATAATTTTTAGGATCTTTATTAAATTATAAAGTCTCTTGCTACCTGTATATAGTTCTCTACCTATTATTATATGGCCAGTAGTTTTATCAAATTCAATTTTATTAGGACCCAAGGTCCATGTATTAGGGATAGCGTTATATCTTGGAGAATGAGTAATGTCAATATTAGGAGAATGCTGAAAATAGTCCTTTATAGGTTCTTGAGACACTTGTGGATATTTATATAATTGAGGTGTATCTGCATCAGTAATTGTATCGTCGCTTTGATCTACTTCATCATCGCCTTCATCCAGCTCGTCTTCTTGTCCCATTTCTTCCTCCTCCTCCTCCTCATCCTCTTCTACTGCTTCATCTATCTTGTCAATTTGATCTACTTCATATATATCTCTTTTTTTTTCAATTTTCTTTACACTATTCATTTCGTTTCCATTTATTTCAGACGTTTTACTTTTGACAACCACATTGTCTGCTGCTAATTTTTTTAACTGATCAGTAACAGGTGTAAAAATTCGGTTCAATGTACCATCTTCATTAGAACGTCCCAATTTTAAGGCTAAATATTTTTTTCGGACATCATTAGCTAATTCTAAAATTTTTCTTTTGCGGGCACTTTCCGACTTATCTAGAAGCTTCATGATTATAAAAAGAACTGTTTTTTTTGAAAATAAAACTATTCATGAACCTTTATATATACATCAAAGCCACATCGATATCGACCATTATTTAATTCGAATTCTTTTACAATTACTTCTGGTTTAAATTTGTTACTATTCCAACATTGTTGACACATGTTTTTAAAATAATTGTACTATATATCTGGTGTGACATGTTCATCAAATATGTTTTAAATTAATATCATCTTGTTTAAAAAGTACAATCACATTGCAATTGTCTCTTATTAATTGTTTAGGGATTTTGGAATAAGTTTGACATAAATATGCTACGTTTATGGATTTGTGTCGTCCCATTGTCGAATGGGACGTCGAATCATCAAAGTCCAAATTCTCGATGGCAAGTTTAAAATCTTGTCTTACTAAACGCATTTTTGTAACTATTATGGAGATGAAACTGAATTGGCTATATAAATGAATTCATTTTGCTTATACGGTTTGGTCGCTACATGGGTGCAGGTATAGTAAATTCGTTAATTGATAAACTTCCCTGAGGCCCATTTCCGTCATCATCAGTGGTGCGGAGCTGGCACGCGAATATAGAAGCTCCCGACACGTGCTGATTTTGGAATCAACCCATTAGATGCAGCTTGCAAGCAGCACGACCTCGCATACAACTCAAGTTCTGCATTATCTGATAAACATAAGGCGTACAAAGAATTAGAAGATCGTGCTTGGGAACGAGTGAAATCAAAAGATTCCAGTTTTTGGTGAAAAAGCTGCATCTTGGCTAGTTGTAAATACAATGAGAGCTAAAAGAAAAATGGGAATGGGGCTTTCATTCAAAACACACGTTATCGATCCTACATCGAAAGCATTAAGAAAATATAAGAATCATAAAAATTTACGAAAATCAAGCTTAGAAGGATTAATAGCAGTTATTCCATTTGAGCATAAATCTGTAGGATTTTTACCAATGTTGCCTATTTTATCTGCCTTGAGAGCAATGGGTGCCCTAGCTGGTGGAGCGTCTACTGTAGCTAAAAATATAATAGATATAAAAAAGAAAATAAATGGGAATAATGGCAACAATGTTGAAATTTGCAAGAAATGTTCAGGATTGTTTTTACGTAAATATTCTAGAGGATATGGATTGTACTAAAAAAAAAAAATCACTGAATCTACCTGACAGAGCTCTTTATGATTATGAAATATTAAATTGTATAAATAAACTGAAATTGCCGTATTTTAGAGGTGTCTTTATGCGTGATACATTACTCAAATATATACGTTATAATGAAAGTGGTATTATTAATTTAGATTTAAAGGCCAATACAGGCATTCATTGAGTGGCGTATAAATAGCAAGGTAATACTATCAATTATTTCGATTGTTTCGGTAATTTGAAACCACTAATAGAACCTGTAAAATATTTCGGTGAATCAAGCAATATATAAGTAATAATCTGCAATAGAAGTCGATTCCAAAAATTTAATTCTAATAATTGTGGTCATTTATGTATTGAGTTTCTATATAATAGCAAGTCATAGTACAGTCTAGTGTTAGTTATGTCTAATATTCACATTAAAGGATCCTAAATCAACACTTTCCATAGATTTTCCCAAACCCATACAGCTAGATACAAATTTTCAATACGGATTGGCGTTGATTGGTTTCTTTTCCTGCAACTCTATACCTAACGTTGAAGAAAATACTAAATTTCACTATATAATTAATATTAAACAAGTCAATTCAATTAATCTACCTACTGGAGTATATGAGATTACAGATATTAATGATTATCTAAAGAAGAAATTGATACCTTTCAAGTTGAATCGAAATGAAAAAAAATAAGATATTTTTTTCCTAAGACCAAAATATATATATATATATATATATATATATGTCTATATGCCTTCTACCATCAACTGGTGTCGGCTTGAGCTCTTCTCATTATCCTCCTATTCCTCACTTCCTATGCATCTCTCCCACTCCTTTCTGTTGCAAGCAATTCTTGCGTCATTCAGCTTCATTCCTCTTTCTCTTATTGCTATTTCAATTCCCTCATCCCATGTAATTTCTGGTCTTCCCCGTTTCGCTCTTCTTCCCTCCCTTGCCTGCCAGACTCTCTTTACTTGCCTCTCTTCACTCATTCTTACCAGATGTCCCCACCATCCCAACTGCCTTCTGTGAATGAACTCCACCACTGGTTCTATCTCCAACTCTTCTCTTATTACGCTACTCCTTATTTTATTTTTTTTCGTTACCCCTCTTAATCTTCTCAAGAATTTCATTTCCACAGCTTGTACCCTACTTATGGCTTTTTGCTCCATTTTCCACGTTTCACATCCGAATGTTAAAGTCGGTCTTATTATGGTCTTGTATACATTTATTTTCGTTTTCCTTGTGATTTCCTTGTTCTCCACTATTACTCTATTGATTCTATAATATGCATTCATTGCTTTATTCACCCGCTCCGTAATTTCATTTTCCTGTTTACCCCCGCTGCTGATCTGCACTCCTAGGTACTTACAACAATCGACCTGTTCTATTCTCGTCTCTTCTATCTTAATTTCTAACTTCTGTTCCTCTCCTATTACCATTACCTTTGTCTTTTCCTTGCACATCTCCATCTCGTATATTTTAAGCACTTCGTTCCATTTGCTCAATTTTCTCTGCAAACTCTTTTCATTCTCCGCAACTAACATCACATCATCTGCAAATGCTCCAGTCGTTATAACCACCCTTTGCATGTTTTTATATCCAACGACTAGTCCTCTTTCCCCTTTATCACTTTCTCTCATTATCTCATCCATATATATGTTAAATAATGTTGGACTCAGTCCTCCTCCCTGTCTTAGTCCGTCCATTGTTTTAAATGTTTCAGATTCTTTACTATTTACTATTATACTGTTTACATTCTCCTCATATATCTTCCTTATTAACCTAATCATTTTCTTTTCTATACCCCTCTCTCTCATTATATTCCATAATCTGCTTCTATTTATTTTATCGAATGCTTTCTTTAGATCTAGAAAACCTACATATATATTTTTTTTACTATTTCCTGCCTTTTCCACCATTTGCTTTATAGTAATTATATGGTCCTGTATGCTTCTACGTTTTCTAAATCCGCATTGTGGCTCTTCCAGGGTCTGTTCCACTTTATAATTTATCTTATTTTTAATTATCTTTTCTAGTATCTTCATCTCTGTATTGATTATGTTTATTCCTCTGTAGTTCTTACAGTCAGCTCTGTCTCCTTTTTTATAAATTGGTACTATCTGTGCTCTTTTCCATTCCTCTGGGATGCGATCTTCTTTCCATATTTTGTTGTATATATATACCAGTTTTTCCATTCCCTTTTCTCCAATATTCTCAATCATTTCCGATGTTATTCCTTCACTCCCTGGAGACTTCCCATTCTTAAGTTCTCTAATAGTCTTTTCCAATTCTTCCCTTTCTATTTCTTCACCGCCTTCCTCTTCATTATTAACTTCTTGAGATTTATCTTCACCTAATCTCTTTTTTTCGCTATTTTTATTGGGTTTCCCACTTACACTTCCCGCCAATAGCTCTTCGAAATATTCTTTTCATCTGTTTATCACCTCTTTCTCATCTTTTATTACCTTTCCATTCTTGTCTTTCATGAGCACTCTGTTTTCCTTTTTATCTTTTCTGCACCCTCTTAGGATACTGTAGAAAACTTTCTTATTTTCATTGCTATTTCTTTCCATTTTCTCACCAAATTCTTTCCCTTTCTTCCTTGTAGCACTGATACGTTTCTCTACTTTTTTTTGTAGATATACCTTCCATTTTTCCTTTTTTAGTCTCACTCTTCTCTTGATCTCTTCTGTCCACCATGCCGTTTGTTTTATTTTCTTATTTCTTTTTATTCTTCCACACACTTTCGAGCTTGCTTGTAGTATTATCTTTTTGAGTTCCTCCCAACTCTCTTCCAAACTTAATGCCTTCCATTTCTCATTTCTACTCTCAATCATCCTCTTCATTTTTTCTCTATATTGCTTTGCCACCTCTCCGAATTTTAGTCTATACGCTTTTATTTTCTCATATTCTATCTTATCTTCTTTTCTCTATCTGTTGTCTGCTTTTAATGGTTTCTTTATCTTTGCTATAACCATATAATGATCACTTCCCACTTCCGGTCCTCTTGACACTTTTACATCTACTATGTTCTTTCTACTTTCATTTCCTGCTACTATGTAGTCTATTATCGATTTTTCATTTTTGCTGCTCATCTCTCTAGTATATTTGTGTATATCTTTGTGCTTATAGTAAGTATTTGCTATAAACATATTATTGATTCGGCAAAACTCTATTAATCTTTTTCCATTATCATTTAGTATTGTCTCCCCATTCTGGCCCAATAATCTACTCTCTCCTGGTTTTCCCTTTCCCACTCTACTATTAAAATCTCCTGCAATGTATATTTCGCCTTTTGCTCTTTCTACCAACTCTGTTAACATTTCCCAGAATTTCTCTTTGTCGTCTTCATTTGGTCCATATACACTTATTATTGTTATAATGCTCTCGTTATCGTCCTTCATATTTATTATCAATATCCTCTCTGAACATGCATCCCATTTTTCTATATTGTGTGCCCATTCTTTTTTTATCATACATGCGACTTCTTCAGCTGCTCTTTTCTCTGTTTCCACTCCGCTATATATAAATACACTTTCTTTCATCATTTTTTGCAATCCTCTCCCTTTTTTTTTCGTTTCCGTTATTGTAAGTATGTCTATCTTATTTTCCAGAAACTCATCTTCTAGTTCTATTTCTTTTCCCTTTATGCTTCGTATATTCTATCTTTTTCCTTCTCATTGTTTTCTGTTTCTTTCCACACTTCTTCTTCAGTTTTTTGTCTGTTTCTTCTTTTCTTCCCAGCTTCCATAATCTATATTATTTCTATATTGTTCCTCCTTTCTTTTGTATGTTTGGCACTTTTTGCTAGTTGCCATGTGCTCTACGTCTTTACCTTTAATTCTTGTACAGTTGGCGCATTTTATCTCATTTTTTTCACAATCTTTCCCTTCATGTCCTTCTTGTCCACATCTGTAGCATACCTCCGTTCTTGTACAGTACTTAGCTACATGCCCATAGCAGCAACATTTGTAGCAGATCGCGATCCTTATATATTCCTCTACCTGTTTTACAGTAAAATCTATCAGTAATTTTCCTTTTTTAACCACGTACTTGAATATCTCATTGTCAGCTTCTACTACCCACTCCTCTACATATTGTTTACTATTCCCGAAGGCATTTTTTTTAACTGCTGTTATTACTGTCTTCACCTCTCTAGTCCCCACCATTTTTCTTATTTCTTCATTTTCCCTTAATATTTCATTTACTATCTCTTCTTCAGTATACCCTTGCTCAACTTTTTTTATTATAAACAGCGGCTTTGTTTCTTTCATTTTCCTCGCTGCTATTCCTTGTACTTCCTCCAGTTTCTTCCCTATTTGCTCCTGTTGTAGCTCGTTTCTGCACTTCATCACTACCAATCCACTTTTGTATTTTTTTATTTCCTTTATACCTTTTTCACCTACTTCTTCTATCGTAAGTTTTTCGCGTATCTTTTCCATTACCTTCTCACCTTCCACCGCTTTCACTGTTATTTCTCTTATTTTTTCAGGCGTTTTCCATCCCTTTATCTTTTTTTGTATCGTTTTCTTTTTTCTTTTCTGTGATAGCCGCATATGTCTTTTTGCTCATATTTTGTGTTATTGTACCTCCCCCTATCAATTCCGTTATTTTTGCTTCCAATTTGTCCATTCTTTTTTCGAATTGTTTCTCTATTTGTTCCAGCCTTTGGTCTAATTTATCTGTTTTTCCTGGTTTTTGTTTTTTCTCTGCATTCTCCATGTTTTCATATACTGTGGCGGTCATTTTAACTAATATTTTTTCTATATTCTCTGTACTTTTTTCCATTTCTTCTCGAGTTTGTCCTTCTTCTCTTTTATTCCCCTCTTTATGTATCCTAATTTCCCTTTGTATCAGTTTGATTTGAATCATTAATTCATCTGATTCTCCACTTAGTTTTTTCTGAGTATCTTCACTTTCTTCTTTCCGCTGCGACATATCTTTCTGTCTTAATTTTATTCTTTTTTCCATGCTATCTTCAACCTCGCTCATCACTGCTCCTCTATACGATTTGTTTGCTTTTTCTTGCTCCTCATATTCCTCTTCTTCCTCCGTTGATGTTTTTCTTTTTCTAGTCTCCACTTTTCCCACTGATGGTGTGCTTTTGATTTTAGTCGCCACTTTGAATGGGTTTTTAGCCTCCATTCTTGCGAGATCAATCCCACTTCTATTTATAAATCTATAATAATATTAAATATTTATCTCAGTATAAAATACAAATCAAAAAAACAAATAAAAGTTGTTTTTGTTTCTTATCTCAATAACACCGTTCCTGCTTATCAGGTCTACTTGTTATTTGGAAATTGCCCCCGCTTCCTCCGCTCGGAAGGGCACTTACCTATACTTATCTAGCTGTCTTACTTCTCCGTTGTTCTGTTATTAATTAATATCATTATCAAACTCACAAAAATAAAAAAAATAACTTTATTGATATATTATCCTTAAACCACTAAACAATCAGTACTCTGCTTATCTGCGTATCGACTTTTCGATTTCACCACAAACAAACATCCGACCACTTTCACTCTCCGATATAGACTCCTGATTATGTTTATCTAAAGAAGAAATTGATACCTTTCAAGTTGAATCGAAATGAAAAAAAATAAGATATTTTTTTCCTAAGACCAAATAATAATACTTTAAAGTTTGAAATTTTTCATCGTGATTTGGATAAAAACTTTAATACAGAAAATTCGCTAGCAGAACTACTAAGATTCTGACGAAAGATATTGCAAGCTGGAATAGTTCATTCATCTGATCATCCTGTAAATATTGTAAAAGTCCGAACGATTCACGTGGATAGTAATATAACAAGTGGCGCATACTATAACAAACCGTCACATACGTTATACGAATTTCCCATCACGTCCAATCCTGGATTTTCTATAGACGAAATTCCACGAAACTTGGTTTATTTACCAGTAGTAGGAAAAGAGATATCTACCATTTCACTAAAAATATACTAGATCAGAATTTTAATCTTGTAAATTTTCGAGGGGAAGAAATTGTCGTTCGGCTAGAATTAAAAAAGATGGTTTTAATAATTAATAGTGATAGTAACAAGAATGTTAATTAATCGTATAATAGGAGTATTAACAAGCAAACACATTCAGTTAAAAAACGCCGTTCAGCTAGAAAGTTGGGGGGTAAATAGTCAATGTTAAACACACCTTTTTTGAAATCGATTTGATATGCTGTCAGATGAAATTTTAAACTTGTATAAATCTCCATTGAATGATGATGCTATAACACATATGGAATATCGAACATATCTTCCCTATATTAAGTCATTTTCTGACAGTGATGTAATTGAAATAAAAATAAATAGAAATGATGTTTGGCTATTAGTGGCCGAATCTGCTTTGGTAATTAAAGGAAAATTGAAAAAGACAAAAGGAGATGGAACTGTGTGCCTAGTTAATAATGCAGGGCCTTTTTTATTTGATTCAGTAACGTATGAATTGAATGGTGTAGAAGTGGAGCATGTTAAAGATCCGGGAATTGTTAGTCTTATTCGTGGATACTTATGTTATACTGAAGAAGATGCAAAACATTTAATTATAGGAAGTTGGAAGTTCCCAAATAGATTATCAACATGTGCCAAAGAGGAATTCTTTATGCGAATACCACTATCTCATTTATTTGGTGTATTCAGCGATTATAAAACAATGATGTGTGGAAAACATACTTTGCGTTTTTCTTTAACTAGGAAATGACCATCATAATTTGAAAGGTTATGACAAATTATTGGTAATACAAATAATTTTCTAAAATTTAAGTTACAGGCTGCATGAGCTACACCACGTATACGGTGATTATAATGATTCTAATCTTTGGCAATTTTATCATTAATTAAAAACGGTTTCTCACAAATGTGACAATTGCTTGCTGCTCCGATATCTAGTCCACTAGACATATTCACAGATGCTTTAACCTTTTGTTCAATCTTGTTCGTTAATACGTCTAACTGACTAACTATCCATCCTACACAATTTTCTCCTCGATAAAAATCTTAGTAACTAAGTGATTGATCATAAGCATATTTTACATAATAGCCTACACTAAATGACGTATGCTGTTGATAACAAATTTGACTTTTATTGCGTGAAATATCTATTTTCTCTAGGACACATTCAAAATCTAAATAAATTACGAAGGGTGCTTTTTGCTTATATAGGATTTTCTCTAGGATACATGAGTGATGGGTAAAATAATATAAAACATCTGCAACCGAGATTAACAATTGGTTAAAATAATACTGCATTTTAATAAAGTTATTGCAAAAACGCAAAGCTCAGGGCAAGGGATTACAAAAGTATATATATAATAATTAATAATGATTATTTGAGAAATTTTTACGTCACACGAGTCGTTATAGAACGGTGTTTTAGGGTGTTAAAAAATAGATTCAGATGCTTTCTAAAGATGCCCGTAACAGCAGCCACCACTGTGAATGCTTGTTCTGTACTGCAAAATATTTGTATTGATAATAACATACCTTTGGATAATGCAGACAGAGTCAATGATAATGTCAGTGACGTTAATGCTGACGATTTTATTAACAATAATAACAGTAATGTAAATCTATCAGATCAAGGGCGGAGAATTTGTCAATTGTTAATACGTAATTATTGTAATAATTAATGTGTTATTTAATAATAATTTGTATATATATGGATATAATTAGTATAATTTCTATGTATAAGTTCTTATAGTTATTTAATATATTTTTTTTATTAATATGTACACATTTTATTAATTTAATATTCTACTTATATCTCCCTTAAGTGTAAAGAAGTTATTCCTATGTTGTTGTACGAATTATGACCAAAAAAACAACGTTAATTATTATTTGAATTTGTTTTAATATTAAGACAAAATTACAGTCTATTGCACAAACATTTAATTTTTGTTTCCAATACAGCCATATCACAAAACAAATACACTAAAAATATAAACGAAAACAGCAACATTTTCACACATGAAACAAAAACAGAAAAAAAATTCTTAGAAACTACATTACACAATATAAAAACATTATTTTAATATATTTAATATATATATATATATGTATCGTAAAGCCTGTCTACCATTTCTGGTGTAGGCTTGTTAGTCTTTATCTTTTTTCCTTTATTTGTCTAGGCTTATATGTTTTCGCTTCGCTTCACTGCGTCGCAAAACTTTCTCCATTCTTTCCTGCTGTTTGCCATCCTAGTAGCTTCACTCATCGTTATTCTTTTTCTTTGCAATATCTTTTCTATTATGTCATTCCAGGTAGTTTCAGGTCTTCCCCTTTTTCTTTTCTGTCCAGGTCTAGCTTCCCATACCCTTCTCACTTGTCTTTCTTGTCCCATGCTTTTCAGGTGACCCCACCATTATATATCGTAAAGCCTGTCTACCATTTCTGGTGTAGGCTTGTTAGTCTTTATCTTTTTTTCCTTTAGCCTTCTTTTTCTTTCTTTCTTTCCCTAGCCTTATACGTTTTTGCTTCACGTCACTGCGTCGCTAAACTTTCTCCATTCTTTCCCGTTGTTTGCCATCCTACTAGCTTCACTCATCGTTATTCTTCTTCTTTGTAATATCTTTTCTATTATGTCATCCCAGGTAGTTTCAGGCCTTCCCCTTTTTCTTTTCTGACCAGGTCTAGCTTCCCATACCCTTCTCACTTGTCTTTCCTGTCCCATTCTTTTCAGATGGCCCCACCATCCCAACTGCCTCTTCTCTATGTATTTGTGTACCGCTTTTATTCCTAATTCTTTTTTTATTTCTTCATTCTTGATTCTTTCTCTCTTTGTCACTCCCTTTACTCTCCTCATGTATTTCATTTCTACCGCTTAGACTTTTCTTATTTCCTTTTTATCTGTTATCCATGTCTCACATCCAAATGTCAGTATTGGTCTTATTATTGATTTATATACGTTTATTTTTGTTTTTCTTGTTATTTCTTTTTTCCCCACAATCGTAATGCTGATACTGTTTCTTTTTTCCTTTCAGTGATCGCCGCATATGTCGTTTTGCTTTTTTCTTGATTTATTATACCTCCCACTGTCAATTCTAATATTTTCGTTTCTAATTCATCCATTCTGTTTTCGAATTGTTTCTCTATTTGCTCCAGCCTTTGCTCTACTTTATCTTTTTTTTCTGGTTGTTGTTTTTTCTCTGCATTGTCCATGTTTTTATATACCGTGGCGGTCATTTTAACTACTATTTTTTCTATGCTTTTTTCTATTTCTTCCCGAGTTTGTCCTTCTTCTCTTTGCAGCCTGTAACTTAAATTTTAAAAAAATATTTGTAGTACCAGCAATTTGTGATAACCTTTCAAATTATGAATCAAATTATAAATAAAAAAAAACACTGAAGCTACTCCTCCATCAAAAGATTTAACAATGGAACTAATAAAATTAGGTCGAGATAAAAATGAAATTAAACAAACGTATTACAAGGAAAATCTGGCAATATTAAAAGATACAAAAAAATGTATTAGAACGGATTGCAGTCGCCTTCGAAAAATGATACTCAGGATCTATTATTTAATTAACATGATTATTAAATATATTAAAATAATGTTTTTATATTGTGTAATGTAGTTTCTAACAATTTTTTTTCTGTTTTTGTTTCATGTTTTGAAATGTTGCTTTTTTCGTTTATATTTTTAGTGGATTTGTTTTGTGATATTGCTGTATTGAAAACAAAAATTTGATGTTTGTGCAATAGATTGTACTTTTGTCTTAATAATAAAACAAATTCAAATAATAATTAACGTTGTTTTTTTGGATATAATACGTACAACAACATAGGAACAACTTCTATACACTTAAGGGAGATATAAGTAGAATATTAAATTAATAAAATGTGTACATATTAATAAAAAAAATATATTAAATAACTATAAGAACTTATACATGGAAATTATACTAATTATATCTATATATATACAAATTATTATTATATAACACATTAATTATTAGAATAATTACGTATTAACAATTGACAAATTCTCCGCCCTTGATCTAATAGATTTACATTACTGTCATTATTGTTATTAAAATCGTCAGCATTAACTTCATTGACATTATCATTTACTCTGTCTGAATTATCCAAAAGTATGTTATTATCAGTACAAATATTGTGCAGTACAGAACAAGCATTCACAGTGGTGGCTGCTGTTACGGGAGAATAATGTAATAGTCATCTTTTAACAGGCACCTGAATCTATTTTTTAACACCCTAAAACACGCTTCTATAATGACTCGTGTGACGTAAAAATCTCCCAAATAATCTTTATTAATTATTATATATATACTTTTGTAATCCTTTACCCTAAACTTTGCGTTTTTGCAATAACTTTATTAAAATGCAGTATTATTTTAACCTGCCATCACTCCTATTCACTCCATGATCCCGTAAGATTCTCTATAAAGTGCCGGTGTTGCTATACTTACCCAAATTTTGGAACTTTAACTGAATTTTATAATTTTCCAGATTTTAAGAAAAGTATTTATTTGCCCAAACTTTGAGTAGTCAAAATAACTTTTTGCAGTTGCCCTAAGTACGTCTAGCAGAAAATTTTCCCTTTTTATTAGAAACACGCCTTTTTATTAGAAATTTCTTTAGGTAATTCAATATAGGATGACATTTTATTGACAAAAAAATATACATTTGACATAAAATGACACTGATAATTGACACACAAAATACAAAAATATGATCATGACAATTGACATATACAGCGCCATCTAACATAAAAATTGATAAATGAAAATTTACACACAGCGTCATCTAGCGGCCAACACATGAAACTCAATGACATAAAAATGGGGCCCACACGATTGCAGCGCCATCTACTGGCGATATTTTGAACCAGTGGTCCAGTTCTGCTGGTAAAATTTGTAGCTACATCCAAATCGTCAGTACTGACGTCATCAATAGGATCAATAGGCATTTTTGCCCCTAATACAAAAAATATTTCATTACTAACATCTTCTTCCTTTGGTGTCGGATTAGTAACATGTAGCCCAGGTTCTACCACATTAATTCCACTGATCAAAGTTTCACCACCTAAGGAAACCAATAAATTACGTATCGGAAACATTATGTACATTAATTGTACCCATTATTGCTATAACAGCATTTTCGTCGTTTGTGAAGCATAATTCATTACTGGGACCACCACCTAGGTGTAGCGTATGGTAGAAAGCCGGCTCTAAACCATAAATATTTATACACTTACTTCTAAAATTTTCAAATACATCAGCCACAAAGAAAACATCTGTTTTCAAATATAAGTCACTATATTCGCCTAAATTAGTAATATTGAAACTTTTCCAAATTACTTTTGCATGATCAAAATCGGTCTGACTTATACGTGATTTAGCTACCTTATTATAAAATAATTCTTTAGCTGCTAGTTCCGTTTCATTTAGTTTACTTAAATTATCTACATAATCATAGTAAAAAACACCTTTCCTAGATATCAGTTTAAAAGATTCCGCATCTAAATTACGGAATTCATGTTTTAGAATATTTAATTCATATATTTGTAGGGTGGATACTAATTCAGACAGTGAAGTGTTTAAAAACCTGTATAAATCTACGAAACAATATCGAACAGAAGTATTAGGATAATGCTGAGTAAATGAAATGTATTTTTCTTTATTTATTGGTAATAAAGTAATGGTTCCCATTTTACATATTTCTTTACTAGGAAATGACTATCATAATTTGAAAGGTTATGACAAATTATTGGTACTACAAATAATTTTTTAAAATTTAAGTTACATGCTACCTGAGCTAGACCACGTATACGGTGATTATAATGATTCTAATCTTTGGCAATTTTATCATTAATTAAAAATGGTTTCTCACAAATGTGACAATTTTTTGCTGCTTCGATATCTAGTCCACTAGACATATTCACACTTGATTTAACCTTTTGTTCAATCTTGTTCGTTAATACGTCTAACTGACTAACTATCCATCCTACACAATTTTCTCCTCGATAAAAATCGTAGTAACTAAGTGATTGATCATAAGCATATTTTACATAACAGCCTACACTAAATGGAGTATGCTGTTGATAACAAATTTGACTTTTATTACGTGAAATATCTATTTTCTCTAGGACACATTCAAAATCTAAATAAATTACGAAGGGTGCTTTTTGCTTATATACAATATTTTTGAACTCTACTTAATCATAACTTGGAAAAGATATTTTACAAAATTTTAATTGTTCGCATAAAATGAGATGATTGTTTAGTTTTTCCTGAGTTAGAAAATAGTTAAGGCACTTATCGCAAACAAAAATTTTACGTTTATTAATCTGTTTTGATATGAGCCTAGACATATTTTTATAAGGCAATAGTGATACTTAAGATTCTCATCTTGCGTGTTATCATCGGGGAATGGCGAGTAATCATTTATTTTAGGATAATATTTATTTTATAAGTACAATAAATTCACATGTTTTTCTTATTTGGTGTTCGTTATTCTGCAAGGTACTGTTATATAATTTTTTTGTTTTTCAGTGTTTTCGTATAACTCTAACGCATAAACATTTACTGCAATGTTATTAAGCTTGTCAAATATACTATTTGACCTATTGAAATTCGTAATTGTAAGCCATCTGTTTTTAATAAATTTAAATAATGTGGATACGATGAAATTCTATCTGAATGATTAGTAGCCGGATAAAGTCCTGTCATGACGCTCCAATAAAAACATGAATTATCATAATTTTTTATGTTAAGACACGCCTTTTTATTAGAAATTTCTTCAGGTAATTGAATATGGGATGAAGCAACAAGACTGAATTCATATTTATTTATATTAATTTGTAAATTAACTATTGCCTTCAGGGCCCAACCACTATCACGTTCTTCAAATTCACCCATTTTATGTAGTGTTTTGTTAATGACGTTATTTTTAAACCAGTTTACTAAATCCGTGCCACTATTAATTTTTTCATTTCTGGTATGAAAATACTTATGTTCCAAAATTTGTATAATTTCCTTGGTGGTGATATATTGAGCGCCTAAACAGGTGTTTACTTTACGTACATTCATTGATTTTAATATATTATTTATAGGTCTCTTAAAAAGTTCAAAGGAATCTTTTGAAAATTCTGTGGCATCTGTGTGTCTTATGTTATAAATGATGCCTGTTTGGATACGGTTGTTGAATGCAGATTTTAGATCGTCCCAAATTATTCTATCACTTCTCTTAGTAGCTCACAAGCACCAGTATGAGTCTGGTAATTGTTATTTTTTAATATAAGACGAAATCTTCTTAGGTGACTGAAATTAGTAGAAAGCTTATTACAATCACTTACTCGTTGCTTCTCGCGCATGATTTTCATGATGTCTCGGATACTTTTGTTGATTTTCCTGATCCATGTGCTCCTTGGATTTTCGGTCTGATTTTATATTTTACTAAATATACAATACAGATTATAACATTTCTAGAAACATTTTTCATCCTTATCATCCTTTAATACATCTAACATCCTGTTAAAGAGTTGGGGTGATTTTATATTAAAAATACAGATTATTATTTCATGCATTCTAAAATTCCTTAAGAGAAATGTGTTTTAAATACTGATCAAATTGATAATCATCTGTTTGCAGGTCTGTCATGAAGCAAAACCTTTATTATTATTAAATACAATAAAGAATGATTGATGTTTGGCTAAACATTAGGCCTTTGGTAAAATTAAGTAATGTCCTCTAATTTGAAGCATTTGACTAGGAAACAATAATATGTAGTGGATATACGAGATTTTCTACAATAACTGAATGATTGATGATCGACTAAACATTAGGCATTTTATAAAATTACATAATGTCATCCAATTGGAAGAATTTGAATTGGAAATCCTGATTTTAAATATGTAGTGGATTCGTCATACATATTTCAGTACAATGGAATTAGACTATTTACGTTTTATTTTTGTAAGAATATAATCATAACAGGTAATAATAATGAGGAATTAAAAATGATTCGAATTACTAGACAGGAAAAGACTATATGCTTAACAGAATCTGATTTGCCAAACACAATATCCATCAATACATATCATGTCGTTCCCTTAATTAATAGACTAAATTTAATTAACTTTATCACATTTTATAATAATTCAAGTCAATGATAATGTCAATGAAGTTAATGCTGACGATTTTAATAACAATAATGACAGTAGTGTAAATCTATTAGATCAAGGGCGGAGAATTCGTCAATTGTTAATACGTAATTATTTTAATAATTAAGGTGTTATGTAATAATAATTTGTATATATATAGCTATAATTAGTATAATTTCTATGTATGAGTTCTTATAGTTATTTAATATATTTTTTTTATTAATATGTCCACATTTTATTAATTTAATATTCTACATATATCTCCCTTATGTGTAAAGAAGTTGTTCCTATGTTGTACGAATTATAACCAAAAAAACAACGTTAATTATTATTTGAATTTGTTTTATTATTAAGACAAAATTACAATCTATTGCACAAACATCAAATTTTTGTTTTCAATACAGCCATATCGCAAAACAAATACACTAAAAATATAAACGAAAAAAGCAAAATTTTCAAACATGAAACAAAAATAGAAAAAAAATTCTTAGAAACTACATTACACAATATAAAAACACATAATATTTTATATGTATTATTATAATATATTTAATAATAATATTAATTAAATAATGGATCCTGACTATCATTTTCGAAGGCGACTGCAATCCGTTCTAATACATTTTTTTGTATCTTTTAATTTTGCCAGCTTTTCCTTGTAATACGTTTTTTTAATTTCATTTTTATCTCGACCTAATTTTATTAGTTCCATTGTTAAATCTTATGATGGAGGAGTAGCTTCAGTGTTTTTTTTATTTATTTTAAGCCTAATTTTAAATTCATTTTTTAGATAGAGGCTTTTGGTAGAAGTAAAATTTGTAGCTACATCCAAATCGTCAGTACTGACGTCATCAATAGGATCAATAGGCATTTTTGCCCCTAATACAAAACATGCTTCATTACTAACATCTTCTTCCTTTGGTGTCGGATTAGTAACATGTAGCGCAGGTTCTACCACATTAATTCCACTAATCAAAGTTTCACCACCTAAGGAAACCAATAAATTATGTATCGGAAACATTATGTACATTAATTGTACCCATTATTGCTATAACAGCATTTTCGTCGTTTGTGAAACATAATTCATTACTGGGACCACTACGTAGGTGTAGCGTATGGTAGAAAGCCGGCTCTCTAATGTTAACCATTGCTGTGGCAAATAAAACTTGGGAATAATCTGGTACTGTGGTCGAAAGGGAAAGATTACGTTCTGTATCAGTGGGGATTAATTTTTTATTATCATTTTTATTGGGTATATCGTCAATCTTTCTATCTGCCACTAATGATGGTGCGGTTTGAGGCGATTGTGTAGTACTAGTACACTGAATAATTGAGGTGTTTTAACTTGGTGTAGTACGCTAATTTTTGGCGGGAACGGACTGCTTATACTTTGCTGAATGCAAGCGTGAATTGTGCCTTTTCCTACTGCATGCACCGTCTACCGTTACACGTAATTGATGAGTGTGGCTGAATCAAACAAAGCTTGCAGAGTATTTTATTGGTAATAAAATTATTTCTACCTTCTACGGTCAAACGTTTAAGTCTATGCATTTGTATATCGAATGATATTTGGAGCAATAACTACAGATTATTTCAGAACCCGTACCTCGACTCGTCGTAGTAAAAGTCGCGCTAGTTACATGTACCCCGCAGCCTTTTCAATTTAACTGGTGTAAATTGTTTTTGGATCTAGTCATCTAGTTCTTTACACTGCTTATCTATAAAAGCTAGAAATTCCTTAAGCGTTGGCAACTTATTGTCTCCCCGCTGTAACATAAAAGTTCTGTGTAAATTATAATCTAGTTAACTAGAGAAAATGTGGACTAGGATTAAGTCTCAGTGTTGGATTGCAACGTCAAAGTTACGGCGGCTTTCAAGATTCTGTTTAATTTTTACTGAAAATTCGCGTATAGTATGAGCTTTAAGTTTATTTAGCTAAAGTAGCAGTTCAATTAAATTTGAAATGTGAGCTTCAATCACTACATATGTCTTTGTATCGCTCTTCGAGAACCTGTATTGCAGTTAGAAGTTTGTAGCAACCAAACTCAGATTTTGTATCAAACTGAGTGCTTCACCTTTTAATTGGCCCTTTTAAATTTATTAGCTTTTCTATATCTGAAACATCCTGATTTGTAATTAATAATTTTATGAGTAATTCATAGAAGCTAACCCAATCAGTCGCGTTTCCAAAAAATTTACGTAATTTTGAATCTAGCAATTCTAAATCACAATATTCTAATGATACTTGTGAAATTGATCTTGAAGCTAAACTCTGATGTGTCTGGCTCTTGACTCGTCGACGATGAGGTTGCGGAGCACTGTAGTTGATTGTAGCGTGTTAAGTAGGTATTTGACTGATCGCTGAAAATGATCTTAACAATATGTGGCATTAAATGAATCGATTCACAATTTTTTTTTTTAACACTCCAATCTATTATGGACTTAGATTCCAGCACTAGTTACTTGGGATTTTATAATCCGCCTCAAAAGACCAACTTTATGTATGGTTTCTGCCAGTACATAAAAACAACGAAAACGAAAAATCGTTGTGATTGTTTAACAAAATTCGGAAATGTATTTATCTATTTAATTCTACTAAAATTACTATATACACATTAATTACAAGCAGCCAATTGTCTACATAGTTAGATTTAACAATACTTAATCTTATTTATCTGCTTTCGGTAGGAAGCGTACGATTTTGATTTTATTAGACGAAATATGCGAGCGATTGATACGAAGAATCATTTACTATGATCTATAAGAAATTTTCTTTATTTTCTTTTCTAGCGCGAACTTACTTAGGAGCTGAACTCTCAAGTCCCTAACTGTTCACTAACTTCTAACTTTTACAACTAATTGCTTTCTTTTCTTTCGGTAGCAATCGTCAAAGCCGACGATAATAGATCATATTCTATTTAAAGAAACCAAATTAAATACTAAAACACTGATTTTAACTCGGATCTAAGTCTATTGGCAAAAGATATATAATGGGACGATACAACTGAAGAAATCATCTCGATATAATCAATTTTGTGTAATCAATCTATCTACGGCTATTTTTATCTTGTATGAAATAAAGTTACATGCTCCATGCACTGTGTTTTTAAAAATATTAAATGTGTTAATGTTTAATTTAATACATTTAATGTTCATTAAAAAGTATATCTAATTTCATGGCAAAGAGATTAGCTATACGCGAATTACATGTTATCACGTTTTGCACTTCCGAATAGTCATATTTGTATCATTGTTCCATTTAGTGGAGAAAATCTATATTGTAACTGCTACAAGCAATGCTGTTTTTTATAATTGTTTCTGCTTCATTGACCGCGATATTTACCTTTACCTATCTCGACATGGGTAGAAATATATATATATATATGTATCTTAAAGCCGGTCTACTATTTCTGGTGTAGGCTTGTTAGTCTTTATCTTTTTTCCTTTTTCTTCCTTTTTTTCCTTCTCTAGGTATATTCGTTTTTGCTTCACGCCACTGCGTCGCTAAACTTTCTCCATTCTTTCCTGTTGTTTGCCATCCTACTAGCTTCACTCATCTTTATTCTTCTGCTCTGTAATGTCTTTTCTATTATGTCATCCCAGGTAGTTTCAGGTCTTCCCCCTTTTCTTTTTTGCCCAGGTCTAGTTTCCCATACCCTTCTCACTTGTCTTTCCTGTCCCATGCTTTTCAGATGACCCCACCATCCCAACTGCATCTTCTCTATGTATTGGTGTATCGCCTCTATTCCTAGTTCTTTTCTTATTTCTTCATTCTTCATTCTTTCTCTCTTTGTCACTCCGTTTACTCTCCTCATGTATTTCATTTCTACCGCTTGGACTTTACTTATTTCCTTTTTATCTGTTATCCATGTCTCACATCCAAATGTCAGTATTGGTCTTATTATTGTTTTATAGACGTTTATTTTGGTTTTTCTTATTATTTCTGTTATCCCCACAATCGTATTGCTGATACTGTAAAACACTTTCATTGTTTTTCCTATTCGGCTGTTAATTTTTTCTTCTTGCTTTCCTGAATTAGTTATTTCTACTCCCAAATATTTCCATTTCGTCACTAGCTCCAATTTTACCTTATCTACCATGATTTTGATCTCATGTTGTTCCCCGATCACCATTACTTCTGTTTTCTCTTTACACATCTCCATTCCGTTCTCTCTAAGTGTTTCATTCCATTTATTTATGCTTGTCTGCAGCTCTTATTGGTTAGATGCTATCACCATTATATCGTCCGCAAATGCTCCAATCTTTACTTCAACTCTCTCCGTATAATTCCATCCCACTTCAAGTCCTGTAGTTCTTTCTTTCGCTTTCCTTATTATTTTGTCCATGTAAATATTAAATAATGTTGGGCTTAGTCCTCCTCCGTGTCTTAGTCCGTCTTTCGTTTTAAATTTTTTTGATTGTCTGTTTTTGACTATCACGCTATTTGAGTTTTCTTCATGAATTTTTTTTATTAATCTAATCATTTTCCTGCCTATCTCTTTCTCTGCCATCATCCTCCACAATCTATCACTTCTTACTTTATCAAATGCTTTTTTTTAAATCTAAAAAACCCATACATACGTTTTTTTTCATTTTTTTCTTGTTTTCTCAACTATCTGCTTAAACGTAAATATATGATCTTGAATGCTTCCGCCTTCCCTAAATCCTGACTGTGTCCAGAGTTTTCTCTATATTAATTTTTATTCTCTCGTTTATCATCATTTCCAGCACTTTCATGTTCGTATTTAATAGAGTAATTCCTCTGTAATTATTACAATCTTTCTTATCTCCTTTCTTAAAGATTGGTACTATCAGTGCATGCTACCATTCTTTACGTATTATTTGCTCTTTCCATATTTTGTCATATATGTCCAGCATTACCTGCCTTCCCTATTCCCCCATATATTTTATCATTTCAGTCGTTATTGTGTCACTTCCTGGTGCTTTTCCATTCTTCAGTTGTTTTATGGTCTTTTCCAATTCCTCCATATTAAATTCCTCTTCCTCGTCTTTGCATTCCTTTCTCTCTGTATTGTCTGTTTCTCTTGTATCGTTCCTCTCTATATTGTCTGACAGCAGTTCTTCAAAGTATTGCTTCCATCTTTCCATTATTCCATCTTCCTGCTTTAATATTTTTCCTTCTTTTTTATTTATATATGTAGCACTGTTGGTCTTTCCTTTTCTTATTGTTCTTAGTTTACTATAGAATATTTTTTCCCCTCTGCGGCTTCGTTTTCTAATTTATTTCCGAATTCTGCCCATTCATTTCTTTTCGCCTCTAATACTAATTGCTTCACTATTTTCCTTTCCTCCTTGTAACACTGATACGTTTCTTTATTTTCTTTGTAAATATTCCTTCCATTCTTTCATTTTTAATCCAACTCTTCTCTTGATCTCTTCTGTCCATCATGCCGTTTGCTTTATTTTCTTATTTCTTTTTATTTTTCCACACACTTCCGAGCTTATTTGTAGTATCATCTTTCTGAATTCCTCCCAACACTTTTCCAAACTTAATGCCTTCCATTTCTCATTTCTGCTCTCGATCATCCTCTTAATTTTTTCTCTATATTGCTTTGCCACCTCTCCGCCTTTTAGCCTATACGCTTTTATTTTCTCATATTCTGTTTTATCTTCTTTTCTCTCTCTGTTGTCTAATTTTAGTGGTTTCTTTAATTTTGATATAACCATATAATGATCACTTCCCATTTCCGGCCCTTCTTGATACTTTTACATCTACTATGTTCTTTCTATTTTCATTTCCTGCTACTACATAGTCTATTATTGATTTTTCATTTTTGTTGCTCATCTCTCTAGTATACTTGTGTATATCCTTGTGCTATTTGCTAATTTAGCAATT
The DNA here is from genome assembly GCA_949748235.1 of Platypus cylindrus. Lineage (NCBI taxonomy): Eukaryota > Metazoa > Arthropoda > Insecta > Coleoptera > Curculionidae > Platypus > Platypus cylindrus. Next base: position 41,474,896 of record OX456488.1, read on the forward strand.
AATTTGCTAAGAATTTGCTATAAACATATTATTGATTCGACTTAACTCTATCAATCTTTTTCCGTTATCATTTAGTATTGTCTCCCCCATTCTGCTCTCTCCTGTTTTTCCCTTCCCCACTACTATTAAAATCTCCTGCAATGTATATTTCACCTTTTGCTCTTTCTACCGTCTCTGTTAACATTTCCCAGAATTTCTCTTTGTTCTCGTTTTTGTCGTCTTCATTTGGTCCATACATACTTATTATCGTTTTACCGCTCTCGTTATCATCCTTCATATTTATTGTCAATATCCTCTCTGAACACGCTTCCCATTCTTCTATATTGTGTGCCCATTCCTTTTTTATCATACATGCGACTCCCTCAGCTGCTCTTTTCTCTGTTTCCACTCCGCTATATATAAATACAGTTCCTTTCATCATTTTTTGTAATCCTCGCTATTTCTTTTTCGTTTCCGTTATTGTAAGTATGTCTATCTTATTTTCCAGGAAGTCATCTTCTAGTTCTATTTCTTTTCCCTTTATGCTTCGTATATTACATGTTGCTAATCTCCATATTTCTTCATTTTTTCTTCTCATTGTTTTCTGCTCCTTTTCCCAATTCCTTTTCAGTTTTTTGTTTGTTTCTTCTCTTCTTCCCAGCTTCCATAATCTATCCTACTTCGATATTGTTCCTCCTTTCGTTTGTATATTTGGCACTTTTTGCTAGTGGCCATGTGCTCTATATCTTTACCTTTAATTCTTGTACAGTTGGCGCATTTTATCTCATTTTTTCCACAATCTTTCCCTTCATGTCCTTCTTGTCCACATCTGTAGCATACCTCCGATCTTGTACAGTACTTAGCTACATGCCCATAGCAGCAACATTTGTAGCAGATCGCGATCGTTATATATTCCTCTACCTGTTTTACAGTAAAATCTATCAGTAATTTTTCTTTTTTTACCACGTACTTGAATATCTCATTGTCAGCTTCTACTACCCAGTCCTCTACATATTGTTTACTGTTCCCGATGGCATTTTTTTTAACTGCTCTTATTATTGTCTTCACCTCTCTAGTCCCCACCATTTTTCTTATTTCTTCATTTTCCTTTATTATTTCATTTACTATTTCTTCTTCAGTATACCCTTGCTCAACTTTTTTTATTATAAACAACGGCTTTGTTTCTTTCATTTTCCTCACTGTTATTCCTTGTACTTCCTCCAGTTTCTTCCCTATTTGCTCCTGTTGTAGCTCGTTTCTGCACTTCATCACTACCAATCAACTTTTGAATTTTTTTATTTCCTTTACACCTTCTTCACCTACTTCTTCTATCGAAAGGTTTCCTCTTATTTTTTCCATTCTCCCCTTCTGCCGCTTTCACTGTGATTTCGCGTATTTTTCCTGGTGTTTTCCATCTTTGTATCTTTTTTGAACCATTTTCTTTTTTCCTTTCAGTGATCGCCGCATATGTCGTTTCGCTTCTTGCTTGGTTTATTGTACCTCCCACTGTCAATTCCAATATTTTCGTTTCTAATTCATCCATTCTGTTTTTAAATTGTTTCTCTATTTGTTCCAACCTTTGCTCTACTTTATCATTTTTTTCTGGTTTTTGTTTTTCCTATGCATTCTCTATTTTTTCATACAGTGTGGCGGTCATTAAAATTACTATTCTTTCTATATTCTCTATGCTTTTTTCCATTTTTTCCCGAGTTTGTCCTTTTTCTCTTTTAATCTCCTCTTTAAATAAACTAATTTCCCTTTGTATCAGTTTGATTTGATTCAATAACTCATCTGATACTCCACTTAATTATTTCTTACTATCTTCGCTTTCTTCTTTCCACTGAGACATATCTTTCTGTCTTAGTTTTATTCATTTTTCCATGCTATCCTCAACCTCGCTCATTACTACTCCTCTATACGATTTGTTTGCTTTTTCTTGCTCCTCATATTCCTCATCTTCCTCCGTTGAGGTTTTTCTTTTTCTATTCTCCACTTTTTCCACTGGTGGAGTTCTTTTGACTTTAGTCACCACTTCGAATGGGTTTTTAGCCTCCATTCTTGTGACATCAATCTTAATTCTATGTTATAATGTTAAATATTTATATCAGAATAAAATACAAATAAAGTTGTCCTTTATCCTTATCTCGATAACACCGTTCCTGCTTATCAGGTCTGCTATGTTATTTGGGAAATTTCCCCCGCTTCCACCGCTCGAAAGGGCACTTTCCTATACTTACCTAAATTGCTTCTTGCTCCGTTGTTCTGTTTTTAGTTAATATCCTTATAAAACTTAAAAATAAAAAGTTTATTGATCTATTGCCCTTAAACCACTATATATAAACAATAAATACTCTGCTTATCTGTGTATCGACTTTTCGATTTCAGCACAAATAAACACCCGACCACGTTCACTCTCCGATATAGACTACCACCATGTTATTTTTACATGGGTAGAAATAACATAAGGGTAGAAATAACATAATAAAAGGCTTTCAACCATAGTAGTCTTGGATCTAAAGGCCAAAAATTTTTTATTCAGAGACATTGATTAAACTATGTATTACAATTGTAAGACTATTAGTCATTTGTCTATTTTAAAATGTCTACTAAACATATAATATACGATATACTAAATTTTATAATTACTGAAAGAGTAAACACACATTAAACACTGAATGAATTAGTAAAATTTACGTGGATTTTTTTTGATATGGTTTAATAAACAAATTATCTTCCGACATTAGGATCCTGTGGAATAAACAAATGGGCATAATAAATTTTTCGTTTCAGTAAAATGAAGTGAAATTAATCATCAATAAAAATGGCAACTTACATATTGGCACTATTTGTCATCCCTGGCACTGAAATTGGTGCCAACTTTTGTTCCTCTGGTACTTTAACTGTAAGTGTACTTTTTGGTCCAGTTTTCCATGTGTTACTATCTTCATCAATTACCAATGATTCAACAACTAGATAATAATACTATTATATTACTTCGTTAAGTCTTTATACTGCTGATAAAAAATAGAAGCTTGACAAGAAGCTATTTATTTTTTGGTATCTTTAGTGCTAAAATATCGATTAAGTACCTTAAAGTAACAGTCATAATTTTACGTCGTCGGAAAAAACTCTGTGGAAAGCATGTTATATTTTACTAACTTTGTTATATATATATGTATATATATGTAATTGTTTATGTAATATATATTACAATATGCAAAGGGTGTCTCAACGAGAACTTACATTTTAAATCATGCACCATTTCCCCTCTGTCAAACGTTCTCTTGCCCATATTTAGTATATGCCTAGTGAAAAGTTTGCATTAACGAAAATGCCTTCATTATTCCATGGAGAAAGATTGTTAATAGTAACGATGCATTACAAATATAGAAAAAAATTTACAAAGTAAATTGTCTTCATTCTACAGCTTAATACGTAAATTACGTCCTTTTAAGTCGATTTAAATTACTTACGTCTAAGAAATTTAAACGATAATTTTCATTGAAAGGCGTGGCATATGCTGTTTCCTAGTCGATCAGTCATAAACATTGGCTCTGTGAGTGCTAGAGTGTCCGAACAATCAGGCACCTCTATCCGACATCATAGCCAAGAGTTACACATTATTTTAAAAAAGTAAAGTCTATCGAAATCATCGTGAGACGCTTCAACCGTTCAAGAATAAAAATGAACGAAACATCGGTTTCGTTCCAAAATTGACACGAAAGCCAATTTTGCTTTAAAGTTTCCAGAAATGTTGTGAGAATAAACAGTAGTAACGTAGTAGTGTAAACGTAGCTGTGGGATTATTTAATTGACATACTGTCGATGACGTACATTAAAATTTTCTACTTAAATAAACATTTAAAGCAATTTCCTTTAAGTAACGTAATTTCTGTGTAATTTAAAATTTAAGAACTTTTTGAGACGCTTTAAATTTATATATTGATTGACTTCATAATATACAGGGTGTTTCATCACTAGTATTTTTATTTTCAATGGTGGATAGAGGATGAAAAACTGAACGGAAAATGCCTAAACAAGGGAGAAGTTTATCTTCAATAATTGCAGAGATACTCAGCATTTTCCGATTGCTTCAAAAACGTTCGTGAACTACCGTGCAACTGATCTACGCAATACTGAGTCCTGAAAAGTAGAATAACCCTTGAACTCATTAACGAGTTCAATGTCACAGGTAGTATAAAATTTCTCTATTTCCTATGACAGACACTGGCGGCATTTTAACAATTTAATTTTAAAGCGAATAAAGTTTAAATTTTTACAGATTTTCAATCTTTTAATATTCAAATTTGGTCATTAATCAATTTTGGAGTTTAAAATTAATTTGGAATTTGATCTAGAACTTTTTAGAGGTCATTGAAGGATTAGCTTTCTTAGTTATTAGACTAATTCATTATTTAATATGCAATATTAAGCATTGAAAATAAGCGTTAATTAATCTTATTGCGAAACATTCCTTAAGATAAAATTTCAGTCTAATAACATAATTTATTTTCTTTTTCTAGCGAATCGAAAAGAAAATCAGAATTGCGACGGCACTGTATCACTAGCTTGGTCGGCTTGAGTCGCCGACAATGCTAGCGTATTCATTTTCCAATACAAAATGTAATTACCCATTTAATGTACACTCTTACAAAAAAGAAAAACTCGCTTTTTTTTTAATGTTTACCTCATTCTTATAGTAATAATTTAGAGATAATGCTTTTGTCTTGAGTATGAAGTTTAGTAGACATTTAGATTTAATTATCATAAAAAGTATTGTTAAAGTGAGAATTGAAAATAAGAAATAAAGAGAAAAAAACAAATTAGAAAGAAACCTCTAGGGTAAAACGTAAAATTGGATTACGTTTTGCTTTGAATTTGGAGCGAGTAACTTTGACTTGATTTTAACTTTTTTCAAAGTTAACTGTTTTGTTCTGAAATATTTTCTGAACAATTATGGCAAATTATACTACAGCAGAATAGTACGATATACTCATGATGTATGGAGAAACCACTGGAAATGCAGCTGCTACAAAAAGATTATATCGAGAACGATTTCCAGGAAGACAAAATCTTTTAGAACGGACATTTGTTAATTTAGTGCAAAGGGCAGGAGATACTGGTTCGTTAATTCCCCAACCCAGTTTACCAGGAAGGCAATTAAGTGTTCAAGCAGAAGAAATTTTAAGCATGATTGAAAATGAGCTTTACTATTTTAGTATTCACTAAAATACTTACGTCGGTCAGTATCCGTGAAATTGCGCGACATGTCGAAGTTTTCAATAACACAATGTGGCGTGTATTACGGGAAAATGGGCACTATCCGTATTACATACACCATGTCCATTCTTTGAAACCGCAAGACTATTTAAATCGACTACAATTTTGTCAATGGGTGGTTAGTCAAAATTTAAGGCAATCTGGATTTGCGTCACAAGTTTTATTTACGGACGAAGCATGCTTTAGACGATTTGGAGTTTTTAATAGCAGAAATAGCCACATCTGGAGCGAAGAAAATCCGCAGGCTTATCGTCATAGTAGTTTCCAAAGACAGCTACCCATTAATGTATGGGCTGACATTTTGGGAAATTATTTGATCGGATATTATATCCTTCGTTTTACCTTCCCTTCTAATGGAGAAAGATATTTGGATTTTTTGAGGGACAATTTATGGGAACTATTGGATGGTGTCCCATTCCAATTACGTCATGATATGTGGTCTATACATGACGGAGCTCCATCTCATTTTTAATCTAATGGTAGACCTTTTTTGAATGAAAAATTTCCAAATAGGTGGATAGGCCGTGGAGGACCTATTGTTTGGTCAGCTAGATCTCCAGATTTTAGTCCCTTAGATTTTTATTTATGGGGGTACATGAAATATCAAGTGTACAAAGAGCTCCTTGACACTGAAGATCAACTTCTTGCACGAATTTTTGCAGTTGCAAGAATAATTCGTGATGAAGCTGCAGAACAATTCCCAAAAGTTCACGAATCTTTTATAAATAGGGCTCAGCATGCGATTGAAGAAAATGGTGGTCATATTGAACACAATCTGTGAATAACTAATAAATTTCTAGTGAATTGATTGTGATGTTTTAGTGAGTCAGTGATGTGGATATTGTGCTTTTAGTGTAAAGTTGTATGTAATTTGTATTGTATGAAATAGTATTTATTGTCTAGTGTTGTGGACATTTGTTTATGTAATGAAAGCTGAATAATTGCGCGAGGCAGCGGGGTGGTAAGCCATACCGCCTCGCCTGGTAAGTTGCAGTTCATTACTAATTTGTTGCAGTAATTACACCAAATAATTGGTGGTACGCAGGTATGGCTTTAATCTGCATTACCCTAATAAAGGTAACATTAACGCATTACACAAACACTACTGTTTGTGTAATTGATAACTTGCTGTCTGATTTGGTAGCCTGGAGATTACCCAAAATACATTTTTTTAAAACTAGACATGAGTAAAAACAAATAGTTTTTGTTGGCTTTAAAAACAATTTTATAGAAAGTCTTATGAAATAAAACATTTTACATACTCACTTCTGATTGAAATTAGAATTAAAAAATTAAATGTAAAGAAATAAACGTCAAAATAGATTTTAAATTTTTTTAAACAAAAAATTTTAATTTTTTCTATTTTACATTAGATAACTTTTAAAATTTTTTTGGAAGTGTTTTTAAAAAGTATTCTTATGACTAAATAAACAAGCTCAATTTTTCTTATTAATTTTTTTTTATTCTAATCTCAAGACATAACTAAAAAAATATAAATAAACAAGCCTGACCTTCAGTCATTTACTATTTGACAAGTCATTGAACGTTTTTTCCATCACGTCTCGCATGGCTGTTTCGATAACAGTTGTCTACTGTTATCGCCGCAGAGTACATCTGATATGAAACGGTTTCTAGCCGTTTTTAAATGTTACACAATATTGTGAAATAATTAAAGTTGATTTCTCAAAAAAAGTTGTTTGTATTGGTGTCAACAGTTAATTTTCTGACAACCTTTCGCGAACACCCTGTATTAATACAATACCAGATGTTACATACATACAATACGATAAATTAAACTCGTACAATAGGTTTTGAAACACATTTAAAAAAAACCTAACAAAATTACAATAACATTAGTGAATAAAAAATCTTTATCATATTAATTACTAATGTAATTAATAGCTCTGTACTAGAGCTTAGCAGTTAAAGCTCTGTTAAAGTTAAAGCAGTAAAAGCTAGTTAGTTGTAGGAAAATCACACTACGTATAGGTCATTAAAATACAAACCGAAAACTGTTAAGAAAGAATGGGTCTATCTTCAATAGTTTCCGAGATAATCAGCATTTTCTGATTTTTTCAAAACTGTTCGTGAACTGCAGTGTATCTGACCTACGCAATACTAGGTCTTGAAAAGTAAAATAAACATTGAACTCATTAACGAGTAGTATAAAATTTAAGTTTCTGGTGAAAGACAGTGGCTGTGTTTTTATAATTTAAGCGAATTTTAAAGTTGAAATTTTTTCAGATTTTCAATCATTTAATATTAAAATTTAGTAAATAATGTAACGATTTTTACTTACAAAAGTAATAGCCACCACTAGTACACCCTAGAATAATCTCAATGACATGTATTTTTAATAAGTGAAATTGGCTGGAACTGTCTTGACGGACATAGATTATTCAAGTCGGTAGGCCATAAATTAATCAAAACTATTGAAAAGATTCTAGGATATACATTTTATATAAAAGGTGTTCATTTTCGATTTCGATCAGTTATTTATTGCTTAAATACGCGTCGTATAAATAAATATTGGTATAAGAATTAAGTAAATCTTAATTTTTCAAAGACTTAATTAAGTAAGTGTTTGTTATATTGTTCAAAAAGTGTCCTTGAATTGTGTTTAATAATTGCTTTGACTGTTTTGTGTATCTCTTACACATTTTTTTTAATTCAATAAATAACAATTTTTTTTAATTCAAAGTACAATTATCATTTTTACACCCATTCAAACTCACTGAGAATAACGTTTCAATAATAAATTTTTATCTTTGGAATTAAATGGATTGTTAAATGCAGTTGTTGATCTAGATCATTTTTGACGACATCGAAAGAAGAATTTTTTAGCTACTCAACTAATTTGTGAATGTGCCATGTTAAGCATTAAAACTGATTATTAACTAATTATGACTAATGACCATTTAGAATTGCATAAATAAAAATTTCAATCTAAAAATGTAATTTAATTTCGATTTTTATGGAAAGAAATCAATAATTGCGACGACGCTGTGCCGCTGATACTGTTGCTTGCAGCCGTATAGCGATAGAAATATATATATATACATATATATATATGTATCGTAAAGCCTATCTACAATTTCTGGTGTAGGCTTGTTAGTCTTTATCTTTTTTTCATTATTTGTCTATGCTTATACGTTTTCGCTTCGCGTCACTGCGTCGCAAAACTTTCTCCATTCTTTCCTGTTGTTTGCCATCCTGCTAGCTTCACTCATCGTTATTCGATGAGTGATAGAATATATAATAATAATAATAATTGTCAATACATAATGTTATCGTTATACTAAGAAAGAAAAAAAATTTCGATTTTGCCTTTGAGAAGTGGTGGCTACATTTTAGTAATAAATTAGCGGTAATTATTTTTACTACATTGACTGTTGTTTTGAATATGAAGTATAAATTTAGTTTTAATATTTTATTATTCGAATGCCGTGAAGAAAACGTCTTCATGAATAAAACAGTTTTTTTTTTTGCTTTTGATTTAACACTTAATTCCGAAATCACATTGTAACTGGTATCGTAAGGTAAATACTAAGTATTAGATAGTGTTATTCAGTTAACAAAAAACTACGAAATGTGGACCTAATTGTACAATTCTATTAGTTACATTATTACGTAATAGCATCCTGAAATTAGTAATGATATCCCATTATATCACATTAAGCAATTGAGTAAATTTGTAAATTATTACAATGAAAATTAAAAATTGTTTGCGGCACGGCCCGTCAACAATAAAAATAAACAATATGTTATTCATTTCGCAACCTTCGCATTCTGCATTGTTAAAGCATGATGACAAAAAAAAATATTTGAGAATTAATTAATAGAAAAATTCATAGTGTGAAGTGATTTTCCTTCAACCGATGACTTCACGCTTATGGTTTGTGTACTTTATTAACCAAAGTAATTAGATTTTTAGTTATTTACTTAATTTTAGCATTTAATTATCATGGTGCGTCAATATTCGTATTCCCAGGCGGAGTTGTGATATTTTCTTAATCTCTGATAAAAGTGGTGGAAATTCCGAAGAAGTGCGACTTTTGCGCCAGTGGTGTGCGCTGAGTTTAATGTGAAATAAATTGTCTAATGTTTTATACTTCAGCGCTTTAATTGGTGTTAGGTGATTTTGTGATGTACTTTAAGTAGATATTACATTATGGGTATGACGACTGAATTATTATTTTACTAAATCAAATAAGGTGGTTTCCTTCAACCGATTATTTTACGTTTATCCTTTCTATGACAAAGATGCAAATAACACATTTTAGCTAAGTAGACCACACTACTTCAATTACTCCTCAGTTTAATTTTTGACTAGTCCGAGATAACAGATTTGTCGAAAAATGTACGCAATCTTGCTGTTTATTAATCAAAATAATTAGTTATTTACTTAATTTTATTAGTTATTTAATTATTATGGCGCGGAAATATTCGTATTCGAACGCTGAATTGTGAGATAATTGTTAATCTATGGTGAAAGTGGTGGAAATGCCAAAGAAGCCAGAAGATTGTATGTGGAACCTTTTCCAGGCAGAAATTTTCTAGCTGTTGCCACGTTTCCGAGAGTGGTTCAAAGACTACGTGACAGTGGTAGCGTTCAGCCACGACCTAGATCATCAGCATCGCGAGTAGCCGTAAGTACGGAAGAACGAATTTTAGATCTGGCATAGGAAGATCCAACGATTAGCATGAGGAAAATTGCTCGTAGAATTTCCAGATCGCACTTTACCACGTGGCATGTACCCTGAGAAAATGGACTATTTCCGCACCATTTACAACGGGTACATTACTTAGAACCAAAGGATTATCCAGCTAGGCTGCAGTTTGCAGTCTGCTATGGTTTTAAATAATCTAAATAATCGGCCAAACTTTCTTTCCGAAATTTCATTTTACCGATGAAGCTTACTCCTTTCGGACAATTTAATAGTCGAAACAGTCATATTTAGGCTGAGATATTAAGCTGATTAACCCTAATGCTTAACGTTCTAGCGCATTCCAGAGGAAATTTCGTGTGAACGTTTGGGCAGGTATCGTTTGCGATCATTTGATTGGCCCATACGTGTTACCTCAGCATTTGACGGGAGTGCAGTATTTGCATTTTCTCGAAAACGGTTTAGGTGACCTATTGGAAGATGTTCCATTAAGCTTAGTTAGGAATATATGGTACATGCTTGATGGAACACTTCCACATTTTCAAAGAGATGTGCGTGCATATCTGGATCGCAATTTTCTCCATAAATGGATTGGATGTGGTGGGCCAATATTGTGACCTGCCAGACTGCCAGACATTAATCCATTAGATATTTATCTGTGGGGTCACATGAAATCCTTAGTTTATAAGAAAGCCGCTAACAGTGAGTATGAACTGCATCTACGGGTTATTCATGTTGTCAGTGAAATTCGTCAAGAAGCTGTTGCCCAATTTCTAAGAGTAAGATCGTCATTTTTGAATCGAATTAAGTGATTAATCGAAGAAAACGGCGGCTGCATTGAACATCGGTTGTAGCTGTTTTTTCATGACTATTTAAAAACAGTTAATCTATTTAAGCCTGTAAATTATTTTATTACTAGCGGAAGTTAATAATGATGCTTGCAAATGCCAAGTGGTGTGCGCTGAGCTTAATGTGAAAAGAATTGTTTAATGTTTTATACTTTAGTGTTATAATTGGTGTTGTGTGTTTTTGTGATGTACTTCAAGTAGATATTACATTATGGGGAATTATTATTTTGATAAATCAAATAAGGTACTAAATAATATATTAAAAATTTGATAAAATTAAATACAGAGATATTTTAATCGGTTATTTAAAAGTAAGGAGAAATTATTCGATTTGCAGACAAATTACACAATTGCGTATTAGAGTCATATGTGTGCAATGACGCATTTTGGCCTAATACTTCACTTACACCGTGGGTTGAAGATCGGATGGTTATGCCTACCGAGAGTACCGATCACCGATTGGGCATCATGACTTACAGTTCACTACGTTGAGACTATTTCACAGGCCAGGGAATAGATAAAAATCCATTACTTTTTTGTTGATGTCGATGCTAGTAAATGGAAATTGCATTTCATTTAACATTGTCGAAAGTAATTTCACATCCATTTTCACTTTCTCAAATTATTCAAAAATTAGAAACAAGTTAGGCAATGAACAAGCTGCTAAGATTTTATTTTTTTAAGCATCTTAATTTTTAAATATTAGATAGTGTAAAAAAGTAATAACTTTATTCTAAATACTAATTTTTTTATGAATAAAATGTTTCTGTATTTTAATGAGATTTGCCTCTTTATTTTTAATTATAATCTAAGAAACAAAAAACCGCTCGATTAAAATCACCAATTTAAATCATATTTCAACCTTGGTAATTGGTAGTTTGCTGACAAATAACTTACAAGAAGTACAGTTTTCTTTATTTTAAAGCAGACATCATAAATTAAATCAGTAGTTTTTTTTTTTTCGTTTTAAGAGAATAATGTAAATTTATAAAATTTCCATTATTCTTATCCATTATAAAATTGTTGAAATAAACAATTTATCTCCTCTGATTGAAATTAAGCAAATAACGCTGAAATTAGGATTTAAATTTGTTTAAAAAAATTAAATTCAGTTTAAAAAAGTAGATTAAAATATTTTTTCTATGAAAACTTTGCAATTTTCATATCCCGATTTACATAAATTTTAGTGCTTTTCAAAAATTCCGATAAGTGTTTTTGAAAGGTATTTTTTACATTTATTAAACAATATTCAATTTTTAACACGGAAAATTTAAATTTTTAATTTTAATTTCAAATTTATAAAAATAAACAAGCCTGACCTTCGCTCATTTGCTGTGTGAGCGAGTCATTGTACGTGTTATTTGTTTCTTCAGTGTAGTATGTTAATACTGTTTTGTTATTTTTGCCGTATTTATGTCTATTAATTATATTTTTTAAATATTGACTTGTATGTCCAATATAAACTTCATTACAATCGGAGCATGTTATTTTATATACTACATTGCTTTTTTGATCTTTAGGTGTATGTGATTTAATTTTTGTATGATATTGTAAGATTGTGTCCTTTATGTGCGTCTTGTATATTATATTTTTCAAAAATGTGTGTTAATTTTTCTGATAAATGTTGTATACATGAAAGTGATATGCATCATGTTGCTTCAGTTTTTTTTATTGTTGTACACACAACAGACTATGTTGCGTTGTGTTACAGATTGTATATTATTTGATAAAATATTCTGTGTATAAATTTCAATAGAAAGTGGTTTTGCATTAGAACTTGTTTAGCTTTGTATGTAGTGTGATGTCTTTATTCAGGGTCTGTTAGTTTTAATGTTCTATCAACTATTCCTATTATTACCGAATTTTTTTTGTGATATTCGGTGTTGTGAATTATAATTAAAATTATAATTAAATATTATATATTAATATACTGGAGCATTTGCAGATGATGTGATGTTAGTTGCGGAAAATGAAAAGAGTTTGAAGAGAAAATTGAGCAAATGGAACGAAGTGCTTAAAAAATACGAGATGGAGACAGTGCAAGGAAAAGTTAATGGTAATAGGAGAGAAACAGAAGTTAGAAATTAAGATAGAAGAGACGAGAATAGAACAGGTCGATTGTTTTAAGTACCTAGGAGTGCAGATCAGTAGCGAGGGTAAACAGGAAAATGAAATTACGGAGCGGGTGAATAAAGCAATGAATGCATATTATAGAATAAATAGAGTAATAGTGGAGAACAAGGAAAACAAAAATAAATGTATACAAGACCATAATAAGACCGATTTTAACATTCGGATGTGAAACGTGGAAAATGGAGCAAAAAGACATAAGTAAAAAGGAATTGAAAAAGCAATTAGAGAAAGAGGAATGAGGCTGAATGACGCAAGAAGAATTGCTTGCAACAGGAAGGAGTGGGAGAGATGCATAGGAAGTGAGGAATAGGAGGATAACGAGAAGAGCTCAAGCCGACACCAGTTGATGGTATAAGGCATATAGACATATATATATATATATATATATATATATATATATATTAATATATTACTATAACTACATTAACACATAGCACATTAAACACATTAATTAATTTAAATTATTATTAAATTATTTATATTAAAATATAAATTTTTATTAAATTTTATTATTTAATTACTTTGATATATTAACCACTGTCCGTAAAAGACTTACTAATAACTAAACCTTTGGGGTGTTTTCGAGATTCGATACTCCGCGTAATACGAACAGGTACTCTGCCGTTGACGTTAGAATCAACGTCAGACACCGGGTCGCGCAACTTTTCTTCTTGGAGTCTCCTACGGATACATATACCCTATATTTGTACCCTAACCAATCTTGTTTGTCCATCTTCTCCAGTAATTAACTCTGTTATTCTGGCTAAATGCCGATTCATCTATTTTTCGTTGTCACTTCCGACCCACACCACTTCCCTAACACGAATCGAACGCACATTTTTCTCCGTATTGTCTAATTTTAATTGCCCGAGATACTAATTCCGGCACCGTTCTCTAAGATTTCCTCTTAACCGTTGAAAAAAACTATGTCTTGCGACAACGCACTTTGTTCAATTAAGTCTTATTCGGGCGTCTCAGCTCCTACCTGTTCTACTAAAAACATAGCTGGTGTAATCGCGCTACTATCGCCCGGATCGTTAGACAGATAAGTAATCGCGACGCGAATTGTTCACGGCTTCACCATCGCATAAAATGGTCGACAGTTGCTCATAATTCAACGAGGTTCGACCTAATACTTTCATTAAAACTTGTTTCATTACTCCTATTAAACGTTCCCAAAAACTTCCCCACCATGCAGCTGTTGCATAGCTAAAATACCAAGGAATGCATTCAACGGCCGCATACTTTTGAACCATCGACCAATCTGATTTCAAAAATGCATTATTAGCCCCCACAAAATTAGTACCATATAAATACTCTTCGGCCTGCATCGTCTAGACATTGTGCATTAAGCGGTTCCTCATTGTGTATCTTGAATATCACACCATTTTTGATAATTGAACGGATTATTCTTCTCCCGTCATAAACGCTCTCGTAAAATACTTAATAATTCTTGCACTCAAACATGACAATACTTAATGTGCATATCAAATATCAATCGGAATACTACAACATGTTTTCCAAATACAACAATCGGATATCTAAAATCATTAGTATCTTGCCTTCTGCATATTCTTGATTCAACACGGATCAATTCAGATGCATCACATAACGTTTTTAAATTAGTCAATAACCTATCTGTGATATTAGAAAACCTTTCCGTTTGTACAATTTTAAATGTAAAGTTTTCACCTTCACTGATTTCTTCAGCAGATAATTCACCGGTTCGTTTATCTTTACCATTGCTAACATTAAATATGAATAGAAATATTCAAGCCGTTTGTCGAATAATCTTATCATATTTAGAAAAATACAACAGGTGCCACTCATCTTCTGATGTGCACGCTGTTTACTTTAATCAATGTTTTCCGCTTTTTTCCAAGAATCTCTACTTCATTGTATTGAACCTGAGAGTTCGGGCCCTGCCGCCATTTCAATTTACTTTATTAACTGAATGTACACCTTCTCGATGGAAGATCCGCAGGATTCACTGCGGTTGGAATGTATCGCCAAGACTCGATATCCTTCAAAGAACGAATCTCTTTGACCCTGCTGCCCATTCTACCGACCCTATTATCCACGATTGAACTGTAGTAGAATCGCTTCAAAATACCGTCTCAACATGTCAATCTACATTCTGTTTAACTGAACAAAATAATCTAGCATTTATAGTAGCCGCTAATAATTCCAATCTTGAAATTGTCATCTTCTTTATTGGACTAAATCGTCTTTTTGCTGCTAGTAAGTGAACCTTTACTACTTTGCTCGTCACTATTTTTAAAAATATTGCTACCGCATATGCATCTTTGCTAGCGTTACAAAATACATGGATTCCTCGCCAATCGCTCACTTTAATTCTATTATTGATCCATTTCAGAATATTAATTGTCGTCAGATGATCTAAATCCTTAGCCTACTTATTGAAATCTTCAAGTCGTTCATTATCCATAGGCTAATCGCAACCGAGTGGATTATTTCAAGCCTTTTGTAATAACAGTTTCGAGATCAATGTCAATGGACAGTGTAACGGTTTAAATCGGCCACTAGCAAAATCCTGTGTGTTTGGTGGATAATTATTTAAATTATATTTTAATAACTTAATTACCATCAACTTTCGATACGCCTCTGGCGTCGTTGCGCGCTTTCGACCCTTTTGGAACGGCGCCCGAGTGAATCGATGATAGCCGATGAGAGTTTTTTTAATGATAGGGGAGAATAGCTGACACCACCAACTTTAACGGTTGATTTTTTGATTATTGAACGTGACCAGTGGGTAGTTTTCTTCTAAGAGTCGGGAAGTCATCTTGACTTTCGGTCCAGACACAAGTCCTGGGAGCAGTTACATCATTGCGAACTTTCGCAATACCCAAACGGGCATTTGGTAAATCGTATAAACCATATTTTATAGCTGAATAAAATTCCGGATGTCAATCCAGATTGCCCTAAATTTTGACTGACCCTTGTTGACAAAATTGCAGTGAACTTAAATAACCTTGCGGTTCTGGAGAGTGGGCACGTTGTCTGTGATGGGGATAGTGTCAATTTTTCCGTAATACACGTAACACTGTCTATTTAGAAACTTCGACATGCCACGTAATTTCCAGGTTTAACTGGGAAACTGTTTATTCTACTTTTCGAGACCGAGTATTGTGTAGGTCCGTTAAACTGCGATTCAACAATTTTGAAGAAATCAGAAAATACTGATTATCTTGGAAACTATTGAATATAGACCGGCCCTTCTTTAACAGTTTTGATTTTTAATGACCTATACGTGGTGCGATTTTCCTACAAGTTAAAATAAACAAACTATATGTATATATATATATATATATATATCATTATATATCATAATTCATCATATTGGTCAATATGATGAATTATTTTCAAACATATAATAGATTATCAATCGGTAATTCGATTTCATCTTAGTTTCAGTTAGGAACACCTGATATATGATTTTAGGGTATCATGTTAAAAATCAATTTCAGTTATAAAACACAGGGTTTCTCTGTTTTTCATTTTCAGATTCTTTTAAATTTACGAACTTTTACTAAATTACTAATTAATTCTTCCGTTTCAATACAGCTTTTTGGGACACGCTGCATAAATTATTATGCCTTATATTATGCACCAAAAATATTGATGTTCTAAGAATTTATCACAAGAACTTCTTGTTCTAAATCTGAAAAATTTAAACTTATTTTAACTTAGGATAAAAGTATGTGGTATGTTCAGAATTTAAGCTAGTTTTCGAAAATAGTAAAATATACAGGGTGATATGTTTGAAACTTTCGTATTGGCATGAATTACTTATATATCAGCAAGATGACAGCTTGAAAATATTATTATATAAAAATAAATAGACCAGTTGCCGAGAATCACCCTGTATTTAACTATGCACTGGTATTAACAGAGACAGATAGTAACAGGGATGTTACGTCATCTTAACAACAATAATAACATGAAAACATCTCTTTAGTCTAGCAATGGCCAAGAACAAAAGCGATAAAAAATAAAACAATAGGGTGCGGCACAATTAAGCATCATTAAAATGCCATGGCTTTGACTTCAGCAATGCAAAAATTGAAAAAAAAGTTATCAACTACACATCAAGATTTACACTTGAATCAATAACCATTGAAACAATAATAAGACACAGAACTATGGTCTATTTGTCAGTAATTCGGTACTAGCGAAGATACAGCAAAAAATAAAATAAAATATTGTTTTTGTTTAACCATCATAAATATTTATTTATGTGGAATTTTTCCACATTTCGCTATGTTAAAATGATTTAACAGTATTATATTTATGTCCTAGTATAAGTCCGTTTTTGTCTATTTAATCGTTATGATTAAATCAATGAATAACACTTAAAATCTTAATAGATGATATGTTAGTTGTGAATAATTTTGATAACAAACACACTTCTCTCCTGAACAAGTCATAAAGCATAAAGAAATATTGAGAGCTGGCAGACTTCATAATTGATAAATAAAACAATAAACTGAATGACATTTTTTTGTTTCATCGCGGCTCAGACCGAAATTCTGGACAAATAAATAATAGTTCTTATTTTATTATTATTGACTTTAATTGATTTCAGCTAACTTTCTTTAAAATTTTTGCATTGTTAATGTCAAACCAGTAGAGGGTTATTTTGTCGGGTTCAATCATTAATGTAATAACATATTTAAACAGTTCACATGACCACCACAGTTCATATACTTATAATATATTACCAATTGACAGAGGCCATTGAATCCTATACAGTTTATTTACACTTGCTATTACACTAAGCAAATGAACTCACTAATCTTTCATAGTTTAAACTAATATGCGTGACAGCAACAAATTTTAACTGATGACATGCATTGTGTTCTTGATATAATTTTGAATTTAGATTAAGATAATCAAAATTTTCTTTTGGTGATTAGCTCTTATATAATGTAATTTTTCAACTGCTTTTAAAACATGAAAAGGCGAAATATTTAGCTCTGATTAATAAAAGTGAATTACAGACCGACACATGAGTAATCATTTAAAAATAATTCTACTTATAGCAGTAGAATAACATAAATTAATAGTATGATAATCAATAATAGTCACAGTTTCTTAAAAGTAATTTAAAAATTCTGAGAGCTAAAGTTTTTTAAATGGTACACCATGATTATTTTTTAACTATCCGATACACAATTAAATTCGATGTGTAAAGTTATAATGACCTTTTATACTTTTCTTGCATAATTTCTTAGTTACAATTTTTTTATTATAGGTATACAATATAAAAAAAATTACTGATATCGCAACATCAACACACATTTATTATGCTAATGAGAAAATAAAAGCACTGTATCAGGACTATTGTGAATAACTTATTTAACACATAACAAACAGTTAATAACAACATTATTGTAGGGTGAATCTTTTAAAAACTAATCATTACATTTGAGTTTTAATTTTTGGAAAAATTATCAATAAATTGTGTATAACAAAGAAATGATATGAGACGTGTATAGGGAAGCCTTATAACTCTTTAACCACGGAACTTAATTATTCACAGAATAGTTAAAAATTAACAATATTTTGTTTTTGGAATTTTTAAATTGGCTTCTTTGTTGGTAAAGTAGAGTTGTTTGAGCTTAAAAAAGGCAAATGTCACTATTATCGATTACTCATGATATTCACTAATAGCACCTCCAATTCTGAATCTGTAACTTGCCTATTAATAAAGATGTAAGGCATTGAATACTGATGCGTCTTTATCTTTATTTTTTTTTTGTAAAAAATTACGAATATTTTATGCAATAGAACACATAGCCTTCAACTTAAAGAATCAAAGTTGGGGTCACTTCCGATTCAACGGGGAGTTATCGGACTAAATATTTCATTAGGACTGCTATTGTTGTTAAGCCACGTTGCAAACTGAGCAAATTTTCTTCAGATGAAAAGTGCGAACTTTTAATAAATTTAATGAATTCGTTACGAAAAACATCCTTGAATACATAGTAGACTAATGTTAACAACTTACTTAATAAATATTGACCTCCTCTAGGAAATACCAATAAAAACTGTGCTGAAAAAAAATCGTTATGTGGTGTTACCATCTGGGATAAAACGGATATTTGCTCTAAAACCTACAAACGTATCGAGACTATTAAAGGTATATGACGAATAAGTGAAAACTAAGTAACCTTTGGATCAACGATATCTTTCGTTTTCGTGTTGCTTTGAAGTTGGGACGTGACACTAATCATTACTTGTTCGATTCTTCTAAAAAATCCCGGATTCATACCATGTTGAATAACACCTTCAATTTTAACAGCAAGTTGTGATCCGGTTTGTACACTTATGAATTCGCCCATTACTCGCGGTTGAGGAGATATTGCCAGTTTGACGCTGGTTGCTTGAAGTTCTTGGAAAAAATAACGCGGAATGGGTAGGCCAGCATTAACAACAATTTCTACGATTCTTTTCAAAATTTCGATTTGCTGAAAATTGTCACATTAAGTTCACGTAAAAAGACTTGCTACAGTCTGTATATCAATATAACAAATTTATCATCCGCTGTTGCTCGTGAAACAGTAACCTTATCCTGATAATGTTTTTTATATTATGTCTGGTTTATACTAACACTTTTGTTTTAGTATGTAAACTTTTATTTAATGTAAAGCGTAGCTTATATTTAATGTAACGAAGTTACAGAATTTTTGTATTTCATTTTATAGGACTGAAAAACGAAGCCATCTATATTCACAATGTTAAATTATAAATAGTAGTAAGAGAAGATATCAACCCTTATTTGTTATTAGAATAGCAGTTGTTTATGTCATTTTGCTTATTTTGTTCAAAATAGAATTAGTATTATTATTATAATTGGTATTATAATTATATGGGTATCATTGCAAATTACAGTAATGTAATCTTTGTAATCTTGACTTCCTGCATTCTCGTCGGGGTTCTTATCATTTTCTTACACCTTTTTCGTCATGTACATGTATTCTTTCTTTTCCCAGAATCATCCGTTAAATCTGCATTGTCTACGTTCTATTTCTCTTCTGCGGTAGCCTTTAAAATCGCATTCATTTTCCAAATACACCGAAATATTCAAAAATAGAAATAAAAATTTAATACCGCACTCCCCAAATCACATAAATCAAATCAAAATAAATTTAAAGACAACAATTCAAAAACTAACTGATTATGCTCATGAGCTTATGCTCACTTTGCATCTGGCATTCAATAAGGCCGCCATGACTAGTTTTTTTTTGTTCCCCCTTTTACAAATTTGATTCTTTTAATTGCATTGTCTTAAGTGTTGATTTTAACGGGTGACTTAGCTGGCACACTTATGTGCTGAGATCATTAATGTCAGTGCGCTAAATATCAATTTATATCAACTTCCTCTTGATGAAGCCACAAACAGTAGGCGAAATATTGAGAAAATAACATAATAAAATAAAAAGACAAAATGAATTGTGGGTTTCATTAAAACCGAAATTACCAATAAAAATTTTATAAGTTCTTATCAATTATATTTTTATTTTCTTGTTTTTTTGAATCTTCAATATTTGTAGAACTATCACCGCTACAGTTTCTGTTAATTTAGGGCATTAAAAATGTTAGAAAAAAAAAATCTTCCCACTTAGAAGTAAATGTTTCTACGGAGTGGCTTCGTAAAGGTAACTGTCAGATGCACGCAAATTAGAAAACAGTAAGAAACATGGAAATCTGCCTTAAAATTCGAATGGAACTCATTTACATCCATTTAACAGTGAATTAAATAGTAAACCCTAAGAGAATTAATAATTTAATTAATTATAGAGACCACTAACAGCTGTAAACTTCTAACCTTTTCCTATTTAAAATTACCTCTTGATAACTGCCGGCATGTCAACAAAGTTTCTTCATTGAAATCAGATAATATACATTTTTCATTTTATGAGTTTAAATAAATTCTTATATTCGTAAGTCTGAAATATTGAATTTCATAGAAAGATCCCATTATGGCCCTTCGCGCTCTATACTGATCTGAGCAAATTCGATAGACTAATAACACTTTTCCATAGACAAATGAATGTAAACAAATACATTAAAATCTGTAAACGAAATACTATTGAGGCGTACTTAAAAAAGGTATAAGTCAATGCAATATGCATTGACTACTATCTTCCTATACTACATGTATGTTTTATTCAGTATGTAAAATATATATCGTGTGTCCTTTAAATGTTATTAAAAAAATTCGACGGACCACTTTCTATTGAAGGAAAATACTATGGTGCTGGTTCCACCTTTATTATACACTGTTTAAAATTGAGTTATTTTAACTTTACACATATTTGCTATTATAACTTATTTATAAAAACTGAATGTTGATTGTACAGTACTTGTCGCCCAAAAACTGGAATTACTCGGTAGATTTAAAGACTTATCTCTGGTTTGTACTAGACTGTTTCTGGTCACTTGTATGCTATGGTTCAAGTCTTACTGTCTCCTCTATCATCATCTTCTACATTATTTATTGGTTCACTTACAATAAAAAAGTGGCCCCTCACACGATTACAATATGTATCATCTCCATAGAACCCTTCGATCAACTTCCAGTCGAATCTTCGAAAAAAGAAAGGCCGAAGCAAGGCCGTCGTTTCTTCACTACCGAGAAAACCTTCGAAAGTTCTCTATTCATCACCCTTTAGACTTAACAAGGGTTAGCCTTGCATGCGTCTAGTGCCTTACCTATATCAACTCAAGATTGTATCGAAGGGTTTTACTTCACATGTCGTCCAGTGACGAATACTTTATAGCTTATTATACAATAATTTATAATATGCTATTAAAATAACTTAAGCTACATATTTTAATAATTGTGGCCCTAACAATATACATACAGAATGTTTAATCACCCCCGTTTCTTAATGTCAATGGTAGATAGGGGATGAGAAACTGAACGGAAAATGCCTAAACAGGGGCGGGTGTCTCTTCAATAGTTTCCCAGATGATCAGCATTTTCTGATTTCTTTAAAAACGTTTGTGAACTGTACTGACCTACGCAATACCGTGTCTTGAAAAGTAGAACCGAATTGAACTCATTAACGAGTTCAATGCCACACGTAGTATAAAATTTCGCTATTTTCTGTGAGAGACAGTGGCGGCGTTTTAATAATTTAGGCTAATTTTAAAGTTTTCATTTTTTCCGATTTTCAATCTTTTAGTATTAAAATTTAGTCATTAATCAATTCTGGTGATTAGAATTAACTTGGAATTTGACCTAGAACATTTTGGAGGGCCTTGAAGGATGAGCTTTCTTATTTATTAGACTAATTCATTAATTAATATATATTAAACCATAATTAGCATTAAAAATTAGTGTTAATTAAAATTTTAATGAAAAAAATATTTCAATGAAAAAAAAACATGTGTTATATTTTAATAAACCAGCGATGTACTAATTTAATTTCCAAATCAACGTGGCATTGAAACAGTTCTGCAACTTTACACTTGTTACTGGGTTTCTGTACTATGCTGTATTCAATAATCTAATAATTCTCAATAATCTACTACCAGGTTATTGATAATTATTTCTTGAGATTGTTATGTTAAGGTGAGAATTCAAAATAAGAAAGAAAACGCGAAAAGCAAATTAGAAAGAAACACTCCAGTGGAAACGTAAAATTAGATTAGTCAAACATTGAGTTTGGAGCGAATAATTTTGCTTTGATTTTAACTTTTTTGAAAGTCTTGTGAAATATTTTCTAAACAATGTTTTAAATCGGCTGGTAGAATAAATCCTGTTATCTGCATTTATTTGCTGTTCGCTTAGTTTTTGTAAATAGAAAATCTCTATTTTGTAGTATATTTTTATACTGTAGTATTTTCAATCCTGGATACGCCCTTGGTTTCATTTGCGCACTTTCGACCCCATTGGGTCTGCGCGAAATTGTCGATGATAATCGATTGATTCCGAAAACGGACGAAAACTGATTTCGAAAGGGGCTTTTTTGCTATTTGCTAGGAGTCAGAAAGTCGCCTGGACTTCAAGTCCAGACAGAAGTTCTCGGGAGCGGTTACGTCGTGCGAAGTGTCACAACACCCAAACGGGGATTCTGTAACTCACTCCCAAATGTTGTCGTCTAGTGGCAGAATTATTGCCAAGGACAGTGCCAATTTCTGCGGATTTTGTGCCTGAATATAACCCTAAAAGTCCAGTAAAGTGCCGACGAGTGGAAGCTGCCCAAGTTCCACGATTGTTGAGTTCACCATCAGCCACCACCACCAAGCCTCAACACCAGACCAAATCAGTAATAGTAATCTTGTTAATAATAATAATAGTAAAATTAATAATACCCGAAATGGTACCAATTTTGTTAATAATCATCCTAGTAATGTTAATAATAATAATAATCGTCCAGTTAACCATAATTCGATGAATCAAACAGTGACGAGAAATCAAAATTTATCATGTTTTAATTGTGGTCAGACTGGTCATTTTCGCTCTGACTGTAGAGTATCTTGCAGCAATTGCGGACGGACATTCAATAATCTCTAATCGTGTTCCCGCTCAAATTGTTTCTGTGAGTAATTTTGCAAATAGCGGTAGTACTTATTCTGTTAATAATCGTATTAGTGATAATTGTCCTTTAAATAATAGTAATAGTTGCTTATTTAATTCTAGGATTGTTAATAACAATGAGGTCCCTGATTTTCTTTCGCGTAGCAGGCAGCTAGTCAGCAGCGGCGAATTCGCTACTATCGATGCCTCTTTTAAAGACACTAATGATAGGTGATATCAAAAGATGGTAAACAACATGAATTTGCATTCACGACACAATTGTCGCTTTGAAAACGGCTTATTATATACGCATGTTAAAAATCCATCAGCTGCAAATTCTAGCAATCCATGGAAATAAGTAGTTCCAAAGGACAAGCGGAAAGCTGTTCTTTTTAGAGCTCATAACGCACCATCATCGGGTCATTTTAGAGTTTCTAAAATTTTTAGGCGTTTACACGAACGGTATTATTGGCCTAAGATGCGTGCTGATGTAAGTCGCTATATTAAATCGTACAGAAGTTGTGCACAAAATAAAGTAGAACAAGAACCACCACCTAGTTTTATGGGTAAACGACCAGAAGCAAAAAAAACCATTTCAAATGATCAGCCTAGATTTTATTGGCCCACTTGGCTAAGTTCTTCACCAAGTTCGTGGAGGAAAATCTTTTTCTATTTAAATATCTAAGGGATTTAAATCAGGAGTCTAGCTGGTCCTCGCGATAGGTCCTCCACGGCCTATCCACCTACTTGGAAATTCCAAATACGTTTCTCCAGCTAAACGAAAAGGTAAAACAAAGGGGCCGATCAATAATTTCCCACAATGCCGGCCCATACATTAATCCCTAATTGTCTTTAGAATCTACTACTTGCGGTTCCGAAAAATAGACAAGTTGCCGGTGATACGGATGATGTCAATTTTTCACGTCACATAACGTGTATTACGTTTAGATGCGACATCGCATCGACATCGCGTAATTTCCCGGAAAAAATGATAGCATTATTTATATTTTTTGAGAAACAAAGAATAACAGGCTGATACTTGATGTCTCTGCAGTACTTAGTACTTATATTACGATACGAGGTACAATTTTATTTCGAAATTAACTGATTAATCAAAAGCCAAAAATTGTTTTATTCATGGAGACGTTCTCTTCACGGCATTCACATAAAAATTATTACAAATCAATTTAAACTTCATATTAAAAACAAAAATTAGTATGATATATATATATATGTATCTTAAAGCCTGTCTACCATTCCTGGTGTAGGCTTGTTAGTCTTTATCTTTTTTTTCTTTCTTCCTGTAGGCCCCCGCGTTTTCGCTTCGTGTCACTGCGTCGCAAAACTTTCTCCATTCACTCCTGTTGTTTGCCATCCTACTAGCTTCAGTCATCGTTATTCCTCTTCTTTGCAATATCTTTTCTATCATGTCATTCCAAGCAGTTTCAGGTCTTCCCCTTTTTCTTTTCTGTCCAGGTCTAGCTTCCCATACTCTTCTCACTTGCCTTTCTTGTCCCATTCTTTTCAAGTGACCCCACCATCCCAACTGTCTCTTCTCTATGTATTCGTGTATCGCCTCCATTCCCAGTTCTTTTCTTATTTCTTCATTCCTGATTCTTTCTCTCTTTGTCACTCCCTTTACTCTCCTCATGTATTTCATTTCTACCGCTTGAACTTTACTTATTTCCTTTTTATCTGTTATCCATGTCTCACATCCAAATGTCAGTATTGGTCTTATTATTGTTTTATATACGTTTATTTTTGTTTTCCTTGTTATTTCTTTTTTCCCCACAATCGTATTGCTGATACTGTAAAACACTTTCATTGCTTTTTCTAACCGACTGTTAATTTCTTCTTCTTGCTTTCCTGAACTAGATATTTCTACTCCTAGATATTTCCATTTCGTCACTTGCTCCAATTTTACCTTATCTACCATGATTTTTATCTCCTGTTGTTCCCCAATTATCATCACTTTTGTTTTCTCTTTACACATTTCCATTCCGTTCTCTCAAGTGTTTCATTCCATATATTTATGTTTGCCTGCAGCTCTTTTTCATTAGATGCTACCACCATTATATCGTCTGCAAATGCTCCACTCATTACTTCAACTCTCTCCATATAATTCGATCCCACTTCAAGTCCTCTAGTTCTTTCTTTCGCTTTCCTTATTATTTTGTCCATGTAGATATTAAATAATGTTGGACTTAGTCCTCCTCCCTGTCTTAGTCCGTCTTTCGTTTTAAATTTTTTTGATTGTCTGTTTTTGACTATCACGCTATTTCAGTTTTCTTCATATATTTTTTTTATTAAGCTTATCATTATCGTGCTTATCTCTTTCTCTGCCATCATCCTCCACAATCTATCTCTTCCTACTTTGTCGAAAGCTTTTTTTAGATCTAAAAAACCCATGTATAAATTTTTTTTCTTTCTACTTGTTTTTTCCATTATCTGTTTAATCGTAAATATATTATCTTGAATACTTCTTCCTTCCCTAAATCCTGACTGGGATTCGTCCAGTGTTTTCTCGATTTTACTTTTTACTCTCTCATTTATAATCATTTCCAGCACTTTCAAATTGGTATTTAGTAGTGTAATTCCCCTGTAGTTATTACAGTCTTTCTTGTCCCCTTTCTTGAAGATTGGCACTATCATCGCATGCTGCCATTCTTTGCTCTGTCCATATTTTTCTACATATATCCAGCATTACTTGCATTCCCTCTTCCCCCATATATTTTACCATTTCTGTCGTTACTGTGTCGCTTCCTGGGGCTTTCCCATTCTTTAGTTGTTTTATGGCCTTTTCCAGTTCCTCCATATTAAATTCTTCTTCATCGTCTTTGCTTTGATTTCTCTCTGTTCTGGCTACCTCTCCTGCATCGGTCCTCTCTATCTTTTCTGACAGCAGGTCTTCAAAGTATTGCTTCCATCTTTCCATTATTTCCTTTTCCTGCTTTAATAGTTCTCCTTCTTTGTTCTTTATATATGTCGCGCAGTTGGTCTTTCCTTTTCTTATTGTTTTTAATCTGCTGTAGAATATTTTTTTCCCCTCTGCCGCTTCGTTTTCTAATTTATTGCCGAATTCTGCCCATTCATTTCTTTTCGCCTCTAATACTAATTGCTTCACTATTTTCCTTTCTTCCTTGTAGCACTGATACGTTTCTCTAGTTTTTTTTGTAGATATTCCTTCCATTTTTTCTTTTTTAGTCTCACTCTTCTCTTGATCTCTTCTGTCCACCATGCCGTTTGTTTAAATTTCTTATTTCTTTTTATTCTTCCACACACTTCCGAGCTTGCTTGCAGTATTATCTTTTTGAGTTCCTCCCAACTCTCTTCCAAACTTAATGTCTTCCATTTCTCATTTCTACTCTCAATCATCCTCTTCATTGTTTCTCTATATTGCTTTGCCACCTCTCCGTCTTTTAGTCTATACGCTTTTATTTTCTCATATTCTATCTTATCTTCTTTCCTCTCTCTGTTGTCTGCTTTTAATGGTTTCTTTATCTTTGATATGACCATATAATGATCACTTCCCACTTCCGGTCCTCTTGACACTTTTACATCTACTATGTTCTTTCTATTTTCATTTCTTGCTACTATGTAGTCTATTATCGATTTTTCCTTTTTGCTGCTCATCTCTCTAGTATATTTGTGTATATCTTTGTGCTTATAGTAAGTATTTGCTATAAACATATTATTGATTCGGCAAAACTCTATTAATCTTTTTCCATTATCATTTAGTATTGTCTCCCCATTCTGACCCAATATTCTACTCTCTCCTGATTTTCCCTTTACCACTCTACTATTGAAATCTCATGCAATGTATATTTCGCCTTTTGCTCTTTCTACCGTCTCTGTTAACATTTCTCAGAATTTCTCTTTGTTCTCCTTTTTGTCGTCTTCATTTGGTCCATACACACTTATTATTGTTTTAATAATAATAAGTTATCGTCCTTCATATTTATTGTCAATATCCTCTCTGAACACGCCTGCCATTCTTCTATATTGTGTGCCTATTACTTTTTTATCATACATGCGACTCCTTCAGCTGCTCTTTTCTCTGTTTCCACTCTGCTATATATAAATACACTTCCTTTCATCATTTTTTGCAATCCCCTCCCTTTTTTTTTCGTTTCCGTTATTGTAAGTATGTCTATCTTATTTTCCAGGAACTCATCTTCTAGTTCTATTTCTTTTCCCTTTATGCTTCGTATATTCCATGTTGCCAATCTCCATATTTCTACATTTTTCCTTCTCATTGTTTTCTGCTCCTTTCCCCACTTCTTCTTCAGTTTTTTGTTTGTTTCTGCTTTTCTTCCCAGCTTCCATAATCTATCCTATTTCTATATTGTTCCTCCTTTCTTTTGTATATTTGGCACTTTTTGCTAGTTGCCATGTGCTCTATGTCTTTATCTTTAATTCTTGTGCAGTTGGCGCATTTTATCTCATTTTTTCCACAATCTTTCCCTTCGTGTCCTTCTTTTCCACATCTGTAGCATATCTCCGTTCTTGTACAGTACTTGGCTACATGCCCATAGCAGCAGCATTTGTAGCAGATCGCGATCCTTATATATTCCTCTACCTGTTTTACAGTAAAATCTATCAGTAATTTTCCTTTTTTTACCACGTACTTGAATATCTCATTGTCCGCTTCTACTACCCAGTCCTCTACATATTGTTTACTGTTCCCGAAGGCATTTTTTTTAACTGCTCTTATTACTGTCTTCACCTCTCTAGTCCCCACCATTTTTCTTATTTCTTCATTTTCCCTTAATATTTCATTTACTATCTCTTCTTCAGTATACCCTTGCTCAACTTTTTTTATTATAAACAACGGCTTTGTTTCTTTCATTTTCCTCGCTGCTATTCTTTGTACTTCCTCCAGTTTCTTCCCTATTTGCTCCTGTTGTAGCTCGTTTCTGCACTTCATCACTACCAATCCACTTTTGTATTTTTTTATTTTCTTTATACCTTTTTCACCTACTTCTTCTATCGTAAGTTTTTCGCGTATCTTTTCCATTACCTTCTCACCTTCCACCGCTTTCACTGTTATTTCTCTTATTTTTTCAGGCGTTTTCCATCCCTTTATCTTTTTTTGTATCGTTTTCTTTTTTCTTTTCTGTGATAGCCGCATATGTCTTTTTGCTCATATTTTGTGTTATTGTACCTCCCCCTATCAATTCCGTTATTTTTGCTTCCAATTTGTCCATTCTTTTTTAGAATTATTTCTCTATTTGTTCCAGCCTTTGCTCTAATTTATCTGTTTTTCCTGGGTTTTGTTTTTTCTCTGCATTTTCCATGTTTTCATATACTGTGGCGGTCATTTTACCTACTATTTTTTCTATATTCTCTATACTTTTTTCCATTTCTTCTCGAGTTTGTCCTTCTTCTCTTTTATTCCCCTCTTTATATATCCTAATTTCCCTTTGTATCAGTTTGATTTGAATCATTAATTCATCTGATACTCCACTTAGTTTTTTCTGAGTATCTTCACTTTCTTCTTTCCGCTGCGACATATCTTTCTGTCTTAATTTTAATCTTTTTTCCATGCTATCTTCAACCTCGCTCATCACTACTCCTCTATACGATTTGTTTGCTTTTTCTTGCTCCTCATATTCCTCTTCTTCCTCCGTTGATGTTTTTCTTTTTCTAGTCTCCACTTTTCCCACTGGTGGAGTTCTTTTGATTTTAGTCGCCACTTTGAATGGGTTTTTAGCCTCCATTCTTGCAAGGTCCATCCCACTTCTATTAATAAATCTATAATAATATTAAATATTTATCTCAGTATAAAATACAAATCAAAAAAACAAATAAAAGTTGTTTTTGTTTCTTATCTCAATAACACCGTTCCTGCTTATCAGTTCTACTTGTTATTTGGAAATTACCCCCGCTTCCTCCGCTCGGAAGGGCACTTTCTTATACTTATCTAGATGTCTTACTTCTCCGTTGTTCTGTTATTAGTTAATATCCTTATCAAACTCACAAAATAAAAAAAATAACTTTATTATGTATTATCCTTAAACCACTAAACGATCAGTACTCTGCTTATCTGCGTATCGACTTTTCGATTTCACCACAAACAAACATCCGACCACTTTCACTCTCCGATATAGACTCAAATTAGTATAATAAAAATAATTAACTCTAATTTATGTTAAAATGAAGTCACCGTTTCTCAAAGGACAATCGAAGCTTTTTTTCCCTCAATAACGATAATATTTTGTATTGAAAATTATTATTATTATTATTCTTGTTTTTATCATAGTCGTCTACCGAGCAACCAGCGTCGTTGCAAGTATACTTTTCTTTCGATAATAACCGAAATTAAATTACATTATTAATTCGAAATTTTATTTTACGAAATTAAATGTTTAGTATTAATAGTTACTACTCGTTTTCTATACTTAATCTAACACATTAAAAAATTAGTTTAATAACATAAAATTCATCGTTCAATCGTGTCAAAAATTTTCTACATCAACGATTGCATTTGATATTGCATTTAGTTCCGCAGATGAAAATTTATTTATGACCAAATTCTAATATTAAAAGATTGAAAATACGTAACAATTTAGACTTTAAAATTCGCCTAAATTTTTAAAACGCCGCCACTGTCTCTCAGAGTAAATAGAGAAATTCTATACTACGTGTGACAGAGATTAAAATTTCTGTCACCTTCAGTTCGTGTCATTGAACTCGTTAATGAATTCAATGTTTATTCTACTTCTTAAGACCCAGTATTGCATAGGCCAGTTACACTGCAGTTTACGAACGATTTTAAAGAAATCAGGAAATGCTGATTATCTCGGAAACTATTGAAGATTGACCCCACTTAGTCTAGACATTTTCTGTTCAGTTTGTCATCCCCTATCAACCATTGAAATTACAAATAGAAGTAGGGAAACACCTCGTATTATATACATGCTGCTATACTATTATAAGATCCTTTTATAATGTTAAATAAATAATTTTTTAGACTGATTTCTTGTACTAGTTTAATTTTATTCACTACTTAGGCAAATAAAAACGTTCCGTGGCAATTTTTTAATAAAAATTTTGCAACCTTTCAGATGCCGGTTACCTCTTTATAACCACGACTGAGCATTACATTTTGGGTGATAGAATTATTATTAATTAACGATTAATCGACAAATACTAACTATACAGGGTGTCACAAAATAACTATTCTTAGTTTTCAGGAATGGTGGTGTAAATATTAATTTTTTATGATAAAAGAAAGATTTTTCAAGATATCTTAAAAAACAATCTCAATTACAAAAAAAATGTTTTTATATTATAGGAATTGTTTGAAATTAGGACCACCATTTTCGATACAAAAGTTAGTTCACAGTGTTTATTTCATGATTACTTTGAAATTATTGCAAAAATTGTCATCAAAATCAATATTTCGGACGTTACGACTGGCTCGCGGATCTATTTTTGTTACTTGAAATTTAACAGTATTTCGAATATGCTAATTCAATCATGAAAATGATGCTCGCCCTTCTTCTTTAGCATTACCGTAAACTGCTCCGTAGGCTATATGCATGTCTGCTAATTGAATATTTTAAAAATGATTACTTTTCAATCAAACACTAATCTAATAATAAATTATTATTATTAATTATTATTAAATAATAATAATGACACATTTGTGACACATAAAATGCGAATTAAGAGAATTAAAATAGTTATTATATTTCATAAGTTGATTTTTTTCATTTTATCTCGACACCGAGACATTTTTGGACACTAGTTATAAATAAAAAATGTTTACTTAAATGTTCTCTATCATTTCTGAAAATTAGAAAGTTATTCTGTGATACCCTGTATAATTTAAAATAAATTTATCTACACGCTGGTCGACTTTGTTTTTAATTTCTGTTAGTTCACTACAAATACTGATGTTCACTACTGTATTGCGCCCTAAGTTTAACTTTGTTAATACATTTCAAGCATTTTTGCTATTTTAATAATTATGAGAACCAGCCAAAAAATCACTAATTTAACTTCAACTTTAACTAATACATGTTTTAGTCTTCATATTTATGTTTTTTAAATTTTAATTGTTAAATTCCTTAATTTTGAGTTGTAATTTTTATATTGATGGTTGATATTAATTTGGTATTTTGTACATTTAATTGAGAATAATAAAAATCGTTTTAGCAACGAAACCAAAACCTTAAAATGAAAACGTCGGCATAGTAGGATATCAATTTGATATAATATAAATAATATTATTATTGTGTATATAAACACAATATTCTGTTTATAAAGCATAAATGAAAGATAGTTACCATCCTATATTATTCGAGTTATTATTAGCTTAAGCAAAAGGTTCCTAGACTTTAAACTTTAATTTTTCAAAATAGGGATGATTCATCCCCTAGTTCACAGTTGTGCCATCAGAAATTTTAAGTGTACAAATATGTGCTGACAGCTTCGGGTAAAAACATACATTCAAAAGTAATACAGCTTTATTTAGCGAAAAATAATGATGACATCTATTAGTGAGTATACTAAAACATGAAACAAGTTTTGTATAAGGGTACATTATATTCCTTACATAGGGATTTAACCCTTCTCTGCTGCCTTCCTTGAGAACATCTAAAGCATGTCTATCGGATCTGCCCCTCCACAAAAAGATGCAAGTGAGGCAGTCCAAAAAGTTTCCTTTCTATAAAAGCCGCTTCTCTT
This sequence comes from Platypus cylindrus, assembly GCA_949748235.1. NCBI lineage: Eukaryota > Metazoa > Arthropoda > Insecta > Coleoptera > Curculionidae > Platypus > Platypus cylindrus. Next base: position 41,507,049 of record OX456488.1, read on the forward strand.
TTTGGTATTGGTAGGCTCGTGTTCCTCATGCCTTCTGTTATAAGTTCTTCAGCAAGTGAAAGCAAAAATGAAAGAAATCAAACTTTACCTTCTTCCCACCTCAAGTCATTGTATATTAACCATGAATTTACAGCATGCATACTTGGAAGAGTGTAATCAACTTTCGTGGACTATTTGGTAGATTTCAAACTGTTATGAGCATATAAACCAATTTAACATTGGTTTTTATTAGCAATTATTAGGCCAATCGACTCCTCGTTTGGCCTTCTTGTTTTCTTAGTAATCCTTGTCAATTCTGCTTTACGACAGTTACTTATAAAAAAGCACTTTGGTGTCTTGCCATTTCCTACGCAATATGTATTAGTTACATCGAAATTCAGACTGTTCTTTTTTTTAGCTTATTAATTCCAAAGCATGATACATTTTTTCGAATGTTCATGCAAGTACGTTAATCGGTATAGTTTATTGATTCCAAAAGGTTGACACTATAAAAAATCGATCGAAACAAAGTATTTTGTGTTTTCTTTATATATTCAGTTGCAGGTAATGATTTTACAGTCTTTTCGCCAAGAGTGGTTGTCGTATTTGGATAAACGGTATTCCCTTAACCAAAATACACTGCTACATCATAGGTATACTCAGAATCGGCACCGCAACGCAGCCATAACTTAATGCCTCTTTTAGTAGATTTGAGCGGCATATACTGCTTGCCTGCCGATTGTCTATTGAGTTGTGTCATATCTATTCTTACGGAGGTCGCTAAATGTGTGCTGGAGATAGTCTATTATAACTTTTATGTAATAAGTTATATAATAAGTTTTAGCGTGAAGTTGTCCGCAATATACGCTTACCATAGGACTTCTTTCAATAGGAAAAACCATAGATGGTTGAAATGGATAATCGGGAATAGTCCAATTAAAACGACTGCGGTCATTGTGGTGGGTTAGGCTTTTTAGATAAACAATCATTAGATGTTGAGCTCAGCGATATACATTTTGCCAATAATTTTGCACTCGCAAATTATTGCGAGTATATTCGCAAACTTCGCTAGGGTCATAATTATCACTAGAACTAGAAGAAAATGGCTCTGAAACTTCAATCACAGGTTCCAAAACTATTTCGGCCAACGGACGTCTGTTGATGTTTTTTTGAAACGAACGTAAACGGTACATTACAAACTGCTGGTATCTATCTATACTGATCGGTAATCCTTTACAAATAAATTTGACTATTATATACTTTGCTAGCCACACCTTTTCGCAAAGTTTATGTCACAAATCAATCACAAAAATAGATACTAAAATCCATTTACATCTGTTTAAATTTAAATATAGACTTCCTTTTTTCTAAAGAACTTCTTTTGACATTCTCTGGATGCTTTCATCCCTCTGTCATCATGGTTGAAATCGTGTATCAGCATTCATTACTATCCAATTGTTCTCTATTATATCATTCCCTTCTTTATAACGCTTCCGTTTTTTCTGTTCATTTGATAGCTGTGAATTTTTTTCCATGATACGTTCGTTCAAACCATATATGCACTTCTTAAATTCATCATTCGTTCTACCCTTATCCTTCACAATTACTTTTTCGCCAATCCGTCACTTTGTCAAATTTTTTTTTTTGGTATTTTTTTTGCTTATTCCATTCAGAGATAGATAACAGGTTCTCGTATCGACCGCCAGCCTCCATTTCACTCTTTCCTCATCTTGATTAGGTGAAGAGTACCTTAGTGGTACAACTTAGTATATATCATACCATACACCATACCCTACTTGTTATGTGATACGTAGTTGTTGGTTAGTACGCAAGGGCCAGGAAAAGAAGAGTCTCTGGGCTTTTTTTGCTAATTAGCATTAGTACGACGTTCGATCTAGACTAATAGAAAAATTCAGATTATCGGTAGGATAATCTTTTTTCTTCTGTGAGGGTACCCGTCCATTAAATTTTTCGATTACTTTTAACTTAAAGTTACATTTGTACCAACTTTCTTTAATAAATATTTATATGTTACTATTCTAGCTGTTATGGTATTTAGTTTTAATTTGTAAATAAATAGTATAAATCAGTACTTGGCGCCCAAGTTATTTATTCTTCTTCATCTAGATCTTTCGAATCCAATGATGCGTTAGTTCTTAAATACTGGGCTGATACATTTTGCGATTGCTTAAAACGAATAAAGTGACAATAAAGATTTCTGCAACATCCGCAATAAACATGTGTGTCACCGAAAAGCTTAAGGCTATTCGACTAATAGTTTTTGTTAATTGTATGAATCACAGAAGTTAAAGTTTATTCGTTTTTCTTTTCTCCATAGCAGTATGATTGCCTTTGTGTTGAAATTTAAATAATTGACAATTAAATAAATTTAAATTATGCATGCCTTTCAAAATTCAAATATTTCAAATCAGCAATAAAGTATAAGTGAATGAAACCAGACTGCCTGAACCTTTTGGTTCGTAAGTTATTTCTAAATTGTATTCAGTTTAATAATGCCGCTTAATAATTTTGAATTTAACTTAATAAATGTAAAAGACGCGAGGAGCCGTTATGATGTGACAAATTCGATTAATTAATAGAAACCGTGCTTTTAAATTGAAATTGAAGAGGTCGAAACTCTGAATACATTACGTTATGTTTGCCAAGATAAGTAATTAGTTCTAGAGTAATTATTACTTGTAATTATCGATATTCGTCCAGACCAAGCAGGCCTGGGCGAATATCGATACGTTTGGACGTGTCGGGCTTGCACTATATTTTGCCGATACGTATCGGTATATCCATATACCGATACGCGTCAATACCCCAATAACCTATATGTATAATCCACCAGATTGTTTCGACACAGTTACCCACAATATATAAGGTAATAAAAAAAATTAAATAATTCTGCTTTCTTCAAAGGCAGATACAATAATTCAGTATACCGATATGTATCGATATGTCGGAGGGTATCGATACTTCGATATACCAAAGTGTATCGATATTTCGATACGCATCGATAAAAACGCGCGTCGAATATCGATACACTCAACCCTCTCTTTAACGGCCACACGAGGTGGCTGGCTTCGAGAAAGTTGTAATATGTTTGCAAAAAAATTGCTATGAAACACTTTAATTTACCTTAATAGCGTATAAAATTAAAACAGTAAAAATCTAAACTAAAAACTAAAAAACTAGTCTATAAAAATTATTTATTAAACATTATAGGATGATCGTACAATACTACTAGAATATATGTATACATGCATATAGTATAGATAGTGAGTAGTCAATACATTTATGTTTTTTTTTAAATACAAATCAGCAGCAGTGTATCCTACAGATTTTAATTTATTTGTTACGAAATATATGCATGTTTTTAGTCTGGTGAATTCGCTCGAATTAGTATTGACCTTGCATGGCCGTAAATCCATCTTTCCATAAAATTCGATATTTAATGGCTCACACTGAAAGCGTAAAATTGTACTAAATATTTGAAAAATATAAAATGTGGCGCCGAAACGTGCTTACGCCAGAACGTACTAGACTCTCTCTTCACAATATCCTTTTACATTACGTCTTTATTCGATTATTACGAATCATAATACATACAATAGTGTGTATATGAACGATTATTGCTGCTTTAAGTGGACTGTTTTTTTTTGGGTTGTCATTTATACTGATTAACAACCAATTGACTATAATTCTGATGATTTACTTAAACTACTTATTTATCTTACAACAATCGATGTTTATCGAGGGCACTTTTTCTTAATAATAATCATAATAGTAATAATGTCCCAACCCAGTATCCTTCCCTGCTTGTCAAATAATCCCCCTTCGCCATCTCCCTTCAAGCAGCGTAAATACAGCAAAATTTTAGCCTATTAAATACGCTAAGCGTATTAAATATTGATTGCGAAAACAGTATGAGTAAGGATTCAACAACAACTTCACCATGTACAATGATAAAAAATATATTAAATCAGGTATTAAAATATTACTTTAGGGAGATAGTAGCAAAAAAAAACTATTTAAATTTCAAATGGAAATTAACGATATCAAACATAGATATAAAATATCTGTGGTATTTTTAAAAGTAGTAGCAGCATTTTCGCATCGAAAACACCGCTATCCTTATGTATTCTAGAACTAAAATAATTACAAACACAAATTATGTGTAATAGTGTGTACCCATCAAGCGAAAGCCTGCCTGCTTCGAAACGAATTAGCCGATAATCTACTACATAAAACAATGTGAAAAAATTTCAATATAAAACATGCATATCTGACGGAAATCTCAAAATTTATTATGAGATTTTGTTTGCCACTATGGTTTATTATTTTTAATCTTAAAAAGTTAGATGGATCCCTGCGGAATTGGAAAAGACCATAAAACAACTGAAGGATGGAAAAGCACCAGGGAGTGACACAATACCGACTGAAATGATAAAATATATGGGGGAAGAGGGAAGACAGGTAATGCTGGACATATATAACAAAGTATGGAAACAGCAAATAATACCTAAAGAATGGCAGCATGCACTGATAGTACCAATCTTTAAGAAAGAAGATAAGAAAGATTGTAATAATTACAGAGGAATTACTCTATTAAATACGAACATGAAAGTGCTGGAAATGATGATAAACGAGAGAATAAAAATTAAAATAGAGAAAACACTGGACGAATCACAGTCAGGATTTAGGGAAGGCAGAAGCATTCAAGACCATATATTTACGATTAAGCAGATAGTGGAAAAAACAAGTAAAAGGAAAAAAAATGTATACATGGGTTTTTTAGATTTAAAAAAAGCATTTGATAAAGTAGGAAGAGATAGATTGTGGAAGATGATGGCAGAGAAAGAAATAAGCAGGAAAATGATTAGGTTAATAAAAAAAATATATGAAGAAAACTCAAATAGCGTGATAGTCAAAAACAGACAAACAAAAAAATTTAAAACGAAAGACGGACTAAGACAGGGAGGAGGACTAAGTCCAACATTATTTAATATTAACGATTATCTTCCGGTGTCGTCAAAAATAACGTGATTTCTCTAGAAACTAATCGTTTCTTATAATGTGGCAACCATACTGAACTAAAAACCTTAATAGATAATTCATAAGTATTGTTCATTTTGTTATTATTGTAGACATCTGTTTTTCTACCATTTATAATTTATATATACCCCCAAATTAGTAGATAACACCTATCTGCATGTGGGAAAAAACGAGTGCAAAGTATCCATCTAACAACCCGTATTTTTGTATTAAATCCATCTTAAAGTCCTAACCTGATCTTTCTTTTTGGAATTAGGTCTCCATACAAATACGATGATACAATGAGCGTATATCCTTTACCTTATGTGTAATAGTGGAATTTGAATTGTCGTTTAACAAGCTTTGAGCTATAGTTAAAGCTTTGTCGCAAGCTTTCACTAGTTCTCGAGATTCTAATTTAACATCTTTTGTACCAAATTCCATTGGACCTTCACGATTTTTAGTCCCACTAGTGCATACGATTTCAAGACATTGTTCCAATAAAACACACATTTGTTGTAAACTATAAGAAGAAATTCAGAAAGCAGTGAGAAGAAGAACAGACAGAAGTAATAATTCATGTTAAGACTTAATGCCAACAACATTATGAATTACATCTGCATATTTTCAAGGGTGACTGGATCGGCATCAAATGCTGTTTGGTATAACTTCCAATAAAGGTCCCCGCAAATCTTAAACTCTTTTATACATTTTCTGAGTTCATTTGTTATATAGCCATGTCTTTGATGTTCATCTCTGAAATAATAATATTAAATTGAAAAAAGTGGAATATTAAAAAAAATTAATCTTTAAATATACCTAGTGTTTTGAACGATACTGGCTGCGATTGCTGGTGGAGGAACAATACATAAAATATTGCATGTGTTCAATAACTGAGCTAAGCAATGAAGAAATTCCGAACGAATTTTCATGAATTCCGTTTGAAAAGTTAAGCTATGTGAAGGAGTGCTAGCTGCCTGCAAATTAAAAAACCAAAATATTTGAAGAAGTTTTCTTGCCTCAAGAATATTTAAATTTTCCGACTTAAACTACTAATATCCCACCGGTAATAAATTTGTATATTATTGTAGTATAGTCCAAATGACTCAATTGAGTAGTCTAGGAGATCATTTTATGGCATTATGAGGATAAGGAAAATTACTCAAGAGAGATGCTCAGCATTTCTAGAACATGGGTGAGCTTTACCTAGTTGAAATACTATATACTATTATAAATATATATATTAGTATAAATACTATCCTGTGATACTAATATGCTGTCATACTGTTCTGCTACAAATAAGTCCTGGACTGAAATATTTTTCGAGAATGATCTCGTCGAATACTTATTCGCCGAAATCTTCAAAATGGAGTATTACAGGAGCCGCTCAAAGCACCTTTTGTTAACATTTTTATAGTCGTATTGAAAGTAAATGTTAATATAATATCCACGACACAAGTGATTTATCTGCCATAAACATTAGTTACTAAATTTGAGAATGTTTTAATAATTTAATTTCGCTGGGAAGGGAAGTAGAGCCATCTATGGTCACTGTTTACAAGAAAGATTGGTTTATTTTAGAAAACTACCCCGACTTTTCACTTTTCGGACACTTTACGTATAAGACCGATTTTCAATAGCAATTATACTGTATCGAATATTTTATTAATATTAATTAAGCCAATGAATGACCGTAGTATCAAATATTTAGTTTAGGTTCTGTGATACATTTTTGGCCTAGAATAGGCTCCGAAATTAATGTTTACATTATAATAGAATGGATTTATCCTTTATTTCTGTCTTAATGTAAAATGCCATTTTCTAAGTGTTGCGTCAACCGATTTTCATGAAATAGAAACAAAATATTATCTATGATAATCTCCGAAGACAATGCCATTGTAATCAGGCATGTCATCTTTACCGAACGTCATTTATTTGCATCACTTAGACAAGGCATTATCAACTATAAAAATTGATTATTATCGAACTAGAATCTGTTAACCGAATACGTACTGTAGCAGAAACCACCCCTATGCGCATCTAGCATTCTCCATTACGCGCCTTCCGAATTACGCGACCCAAAAGGGTATATAAAGGGCTGTTTCTGTAGAAAACGAACAGTCCTGACCGTTGGGACTACTCCTTCAACACCTCAAAAAGTTAAGGAGATCAGAACCGAGATGGAAGCGGGGCCTGGGCCGCCCTGCCTGCCCAATCCAAACAAAACCCTTTCCTTTCCTTCTTCTGGCTAGCAAGCGAGTTCTCCGGCAGCCAGAGCCTATCCTTACCAGCTTCGGACTAGCAAGTGAGTTCTCCGGCAGTCCGATTCTAACATTTCCTTACTTCTGGTTGGCATTCGAGTTCTCCGGCAACCCGAATATTCCTTCTCCAGCTTCTGGCTAGCATGCGAGTTCTCCGGAAGCCAGATTCTAACCTTTCCTCCCCTCTAGTTAGCAAGAGAGTTTTTCGGCAGCCAGAGTATCATGTTTGGTTGGATTGTGCAGGTCGGGGAGGCGTGTGCCACGCCAACACCGGTAGCCGGGAAATATTCCGTTTCTGTGTTTATGTTGTGGTGCCTGCTGCCGTTAGTATTGGGTAATTATGCTGAGGTCAAGTGGTAGAAAGTAAGTTTTTTAAGTTTATGTTTTTCTATTTATTTCGCCTTGTTTGTTTTTCGCTTTTTTTACTGGACCCAGCTACCAGGTATGTTTATGTTTAGTTTGTTATTTATCAGAGTTGTATTTTATTTTAATTTTATAACATGATGTTTTTAGTATTTCTTCTGGCTTTTCTTTCACTCTTTCCTGAACCCTAGATTATTTTCTCCACTGTCTAAAAGTTGCTCGTACAGGCTTTTCCCCCAACTTTCCCTTTGGAGTTGTGAGGCAGCCGCAAGACATCCGAAATCAAAGGGTGGCGCCCGAGCAATAAGCCGAATTATTCGAAGAAACAGCTTAACCGACAGATGGGCGTTACACTATTTCCTATCTAAGTTTGGCATCCGTCCATAAGACAACTGCTGTTCTGATCAGGTATAAATGGTATAATGGGTTGAACATGGATCGCTCTTACTGCAAGCTCATGTTATAATTTTTCGCATATAATAAAAAGGTCAATAAATTATCATTTACTGCGAATACGACTAACCCAAATTGATGCCATACCGCCATACTTATACATGCCAATGTGACATCTAAAAATATTTATATTCTATAATGCATAATTTTATGAGATCGCTCATTGATAATTTTTTAAAGGGTTGTTAATATACCGGGTGTTGATTTTGAGTTCTAGAATATTCACACCACGTACTCCTGGCATCACTGCGAACAACTTTTCCTAATAACCTTTTTTAGAAAAATCAACTTCAATTATTTCAAAATATTGCGCCACATGTAAAAGCTGCTAGAAAAAGCTTAATATTTATTGTACTCTATGGCGGCTCAAACCAACTAACCTTAAACAATCATTATTGAGACAGTCATGAGAGACGTCGATGAAATCATCCGCACCATTACTCGCCCATACAGCAAATCAGCGAAGGTCACACTTCGCTCACCGTTGACCAACCAAAATTTTTATTTTTTTATGCATGTTTTGAAATTGGAATACCAAAATTTTAAATATGGGGAAGTTGAACATTGTTTATCAAGTCTTAGAAATACGTTTCAAAAACACTTTAATTACGAATACATAAAATTAAAATAAAAAAAAAATTGTGATAATCACCCAAAATTTGTAACATATTTCAAAATTATGTTTATAAATGTTGTAATTCAGGTTTAAAGTCAAATACATTGGCTAGGTCTAAATATATCGAAAAGAATTTGAAATATTTCTAATGTGACTGGCTTCCGATAGTCCAATACAACGTACACATTCAGTGGCAATCAATTTAGTCGATGAACAACAATATCCATCTGTATTTCATCTATGCCTGGGCGCACCTCATGTTAATATTGGTTCATATACATAAATCCCAGAATTTACCATATTCGGGAGATATGAGTTTTTGGGTATTCAATATCTTAATTTTAATATCCTAACACTTATCGATGATGTAATAATATCTTCGCCTGAACTATCCATTTAAACTTAATCTAATTGTACCAGAAAGACGTTTCTGTATTAAAGCCGTAATCTAACTAAACATACAATCCAAATAAAATACAATTTTTATGTAGTACACAACAGATAAAATTAAATTATCTTAGCATACTACTCGATTATTTGTATTGCAATTTCCATTAGGCTAGAACCGTTTGAAATAATTCCGAAATGACACTAACACCATTCGGATTTATAATAAAATATTGTTTATAAAAGCAAAACGGACACAAAATTTAAAAAAAAAGAACACAAGCGTTTATCCCCACCCATTACGCGGTAATGTATCTCGAATAGACAGTGTTTACTGTTCGTTGTTCGATGATAATAAAAACAATGATAGTTTATGTTATTCTGTTTTTGTATTTTCTATTTCTATCTCAGGTTTCTCCCTTTCCCCAATCACCAGCACCTCTTACCATCTATTTCTCTCTTCTTTAGTATCCCCCACACTTGCTTTCTAGGTAATTTATCAAAAGTGTTCTCTAAGTCTATAAAGCCCGAGTACACTTTTTGTTTTTCCAATCCGGCCTTTGTTTACATGAATATGGTACTACACAATCCATCCCCTTCTAATAACCTCATTCTTCCAATGTAGGTTCAATCTTATTGCTTACCCGCTTTTCTAATATTTTTTCTAACATTTTCATTACTGCACTCAATACATTAATTCCTCTATAATTTCACACTCTTTTTTGTTCCCCCTCTTGAATATAGAAAGAATTACAGCTTTTTTCCAGTCCACCGGAATTATCTCCTCTTTCCAAACCTTATTTATTATATCATGTAGCACTTCCATCCCTTCCTTACCTGCTTTCTTCATCATTTCACTCGTTATTCTATCCCGCCCTGGTGTTTCGCCGATTTTAGGTTGTTTTACTACTGTTTTTTCTTCTTCAGTGATTTCATCTTCTATTCTCTCCTCTTTCTCCCTTTCACACGTCCCTTCTCTTTTTACTCCCAGCAATCTTCCAAAGTATTCCTTCCTTATTTCATCTCTCCCGCTTAAAAACTCCCCTCTTTCCGTCTTAATGTACGGATTTCTTACCCCCGCCCAACCTTGTTCTCTACAATCCAAAAAAAAAAAAAAAATCTTTTGTCTTGCTTAAGTTGTATCTTCATCTTTTCACCAATTTTTATCCATTCCTCTTTTTTTTCCTTCTGTTATCATCTTTTTCATGCTCCATCTACGTTTTTTATACTTTTCATATCTCTGTTGTTCATAAACCTAGATAATTTTTCCACTGCCTCTTTTACCTTTTCTGTCCACAATTTTGTTTGCGTCGTTCTGGGAATCATTCTAAATACTTCACATACTTCTTGCATCTCGCATACATCTTCTCGTGTCTGTCAATATTTTTATATAGCATTAACACATTTCTTCTACACTTCCGTTTTTCCATATTTCAGTTATCTTCTCCATCTTCACGTCTGTCACTTTTGCATATTCCTTACACATTTCTTCCTCTCTCAATCTATATACATTTATTTTCTCCGGTCCCTGAGTTGCTCTTTTGTTTCCCCTCGGTTTTGTACATTCTCTTTTCTCCTTTAGTTTAGATACTACCATATAGTGGTCACTTCCTATTTCCAGTTTTGTTCCTACCCTTGTATGCACTGTCTTTTCGGTTTCCTTCCTTTATTAATATATATATATATATGTATCTTGAAGCCTTTCTACCCTCGAATGGTGTAGGCTTGTTAGTCTTTATCTTTTTTTTTTTTTTTTTTTTTTTTTTGTCTATGCTTCTACGTTTTCGCTTCTCGTCCCTGCGTCGCAAAACTTTCTCCATTCCTTCCTATTGTTTGCCATCCTGCTAGCTTCACTCATCGTTATTCCTCTTCTTTGCAAAATCTGTCCTATTATTTCATTCCAAGTAGTTTCAGGTCTTCCCCTTTTTCTTTTCTGTCCAGGTCTAGCTTCCCATACCCTTCTCACTTGTCTTTCTTGTCCCATTCTTTTCAGATGGCCCCACCATCCCAACTGCCTCTTCTCTATGTATTCGTGTATCGCCTCCATTCCCAGTTCTTTTCTTATTTCTTCGTTCCTGATTCTTTCTCTCTTTGTCACTCCCTTTACTCTCCTCATGTATTTCATTTCTACCGCTTGAACTTTACTTATTTCCTTTTTATCTGTTATCCATGTCTCACATCCAAATGTCAGTATTGGTCTTATTATTGTTTTATATACGTTTATTTTTGTTTTCCTTGTTATTTCTTTTTTTCCCACAATCATATTGCTGATACTGTAAAACACTCTCATTGCTTTTTCTACCCGACTGTTAATTTCTTCTTCTTGCTTTCCTGAACTAGATATTTCTACTCCTAGATATTTCCATTTCGTCACTTGCTCCAATTTTACCTTATCTACCATGATTTTTATCTCCTGTTGTTCCCCAATTACCATTACTTTTGTTTTCTCTTTACACATTTCCATTCCGTTCTCTCTAAGTGTTTCATTCCATATATTTATGTTTGCCTGCAGCTCTTTTTCGTTAGATGCTACCACCATTATATCGTCTGCGAATGCTCCACTCATTACTTCAACTCTCTCCATATAATTCCATCCCACTTCAAGTCCTCTAGTTCTTTCTTTCGCTTTTCTTATTATTCCGTCCATGTAGATATTAAATAATGTTGGACTTAGTCCTCCTCCCTGCCTTAGTCCGTCTTTCGTTTTAAATTTTTCCGATTGTTTGTTATTGACTATTACGCTATTTGAGTTTTCTTCATATATTTTTTTTATTAAGCTTATCATTATCGTGCTTATCTCTTTCTCTGCCATCATCCTCCACAATCTATCTCTTCCTACTTTGTCGAAAGCTTTTTTTAGATCTAAAAAACCCATGTATAAATTTTTTTTCTTTCTACTTGTTTTTTCCATTATCTGTTTAATCGTGAATATATTATCTTGAATACTTCTTCCTTCCCTAAATCCTGACTGGGATTCGTCCAGTGTTTTCTCGATTTTACTTTTTACTCTCTCATTTATAATCATTTCCAGCACTTTCAAATTGGTATTTAGTAGTGTAATTCCCCTGTAGTTATTACAGTCTTTCTTGTCCCCTTTCTTGAAGATTGGCACTATCATCGCATGCTGCCATTCTTTGCTCTGTCCATATTTTTCTACATATATCCAGCATTACTTGCATTCCCTCTTCCCCCATATATTTTACCATTTCTGTCGTTACTGTTTCGCTTCCTGGGGCTTTCCCATTCTTTAGTTGTTTTATGGCCTTTTCCAGTTCCTCCATATTAAATTCTTCTTCATCGTCTTTGCTTTGATTTCTCTCTGTTCTGGCTACCTCTCCTGCATCGGTCCTCTCTATCTTTTCTGACAGCAGGTCTTCAAAGTATTGCTTCCATCTTTCCATTATTTCCTTTTCCTGCTTTAATAGTTCTCCTTCTTTGTTCTTTATATATGTCGCGCAGTTGGTCTTTCCTTTTCTTATTGTTTTTAATCTGCTGTAGAATATTTTTTTCCCCTCTGCCGCTTCGTTTTCTAATTTATTGCCGAATTCTGCCCATTCATTTCTTTTCGCCTCTAATACTAATTGCTTCACTATTTTCCTTTCTTCCTTGTAGCACTGATACGTTTCTCTAGTTTTTTTTGTAGATATTCCTTCCATTTTTTCTTTTTTAGTCTCACTCTTCTCTTGATCTCTTCTGTCCACCATGCCGTTTGTTTAAATTTCTTATTTCTTTTTATTCTTCCACACACTTCCGAGCTTGCTTGCAGTATTATCTTTTTGAGTTCCTCCCAACTCTCTTCCAAACTTAATGTCTTCCATTTCTCATTTCTACTCTCAATCATCCTCTTCATTGTTTCTCTATATTGCTTTGCCACCTCTCCGTCTTTTAGTCTATACGCTTTTATTTTCTCATATTCTATCTTATCTTCTTTCCTCTCTCTGTTGTCTGCTTTTAATGGTTTCTTTATCTTTGATATGACCATATAATGATCACTTCCCACTTCCGGTCCTCTTGACACTTTTACATCTACTATGTTCTTTCTATTTTCATTTCTTGCTACTATGTAGTCTATTATCGATTTTTCCTTTTTGCTGCTCATCTCTCTAGTATATTTGTGTATATCTTTGTGCTTATAGTAAGTATTTGCTATAAACATATTATTGATTCGGCAAAACTCTATTAATCTTTTTCCATTATCATTTAGTATTGTCTCCCCATTCTGACCCAATATTCTACTCTCTCCTGATTTTCCCTTTACCACTCTACTATTGAAATCTCATGCAATGTATATTTCGCCTTTTGCTCTTTCTACCGTCTCTGTTAACATTTCTCAGAATTTCTCTTTGTTCTCCTTTTTGTCGTCTTCATTTGGTCCATACACACTTATTATTGTTTTAATAATAATAAGTTATCGTCCTTCATATTTATTGTCAATATCCTCTCTGAACACGCCTGCCATTCTTCTATATTGTGTGCCTATTACTTTTTTATCATACATGCGACTCCTTCAGCTGCTCTTTTCTCTGTTTCCACTCTGCTATATATAAATACACTTCCTTTCATCATTTTTTGCAATCCCCTCCCTTTTTTTTTCGTTTCCGTTATTGTAAGTATGTCTATCTTATTTTCCAGGAACTCATCTTCTAGTTCTATTTCTTTTCCCTTTATGCTTCGTATATTCCATGTTGCCAATCTCCATATTTCTACATTTTTCCTTCTCATTGTTTTCTGCTCCTTTCCCCACTTCTTCTTCAGTTTTTTGTTTGTTTCTGCTTTTCTTCCCAGCTTCCATAATCTATCCTATTTCTATATTGTTCCTCCTTTCTTTTGTATATTTGGCACTTTTTGCTAGTTGCCATGTGCTCTATGTCTTTATCTTTAATTCTTGTGCAGTTGGCGCATTTTATCTCATTTTTTCCACAATCTTTCCCTTCGTGTCCTTCTTTTCCACATCTGTAGCATATCTCCGTTCTTGTACAGTACTTGGCTACATGTCCATAGCAGCAGCATTTGTAGCAGATCGCGATCCTTATATATTCCTCTACCTGTTTTACAGTAAAGTCTATCAGTACTTTTCCTTTTTTAACCACGTACTTGAATATCTCATTATCAGCTTCTACTACCCAGTCCTTTATTAATATGTAGTCAATTACGGACCTCTCATTTCTAGACCTTCTCATTCTCTTCATAGTGTACATGTTTATCTCATTATATTTAAATAAGGTGTTGAATATTAACAAATATTGCATTGTGCGAAATACAAGCTTGCTCTTCCAGTTACTATTTCTCAGTTTCTTTACGATTTTTCGTATCATTTTGCGATATTTCCCGTACTCTCTGCTCTTCTCTCTGTAATCATCGTCTATATATACATTCCTTCCCTCTAATTTTCGTAGCTTACTTTTGCTTTTCATTACCTCCACTTATCACTTCTACTTCCCATCTCTATCAAATATTTACTTATTTCAATCTTTTTCACTTCCTCAATCTTTACCTTTACTTTCATTTTCGCTTCCATAAATTTCTCAGTCTCTTTTCTTAATTTCTCCTCATTTCACACCATACCACTGACGTCCACATTTCTTGTTCTCTCTCTAACGCTGATCTTTTCAACTCTCGTTTTATACTCCTGATTTCCTGCTTCATTTCGTCATTCTCCTTCTTCAACTTTTCATTTTCCCCTTGCAGCTCTTTCGTCTCCTTACTGAACTTACCCGCATCAAAAAATTCATCAAAAAATTAAAACTAGTCCCCAAATCCAATAAATCAAATCGAAATGAATTTAATGACAACAATAACTAACTTGCCACTATATTATGTCTTGTTTATAAAAAAAATAAATTGTTATTTCTTATTTAAAAAGTTATTATTTACACGCATGTTTACAATGCTTTTATTTTTCCAGTTAAGGCTTCCCCACTTCCTCTGCTCGGAGGGCCGACTCTTCTGCTACCTGTATTATTTAAAATAGTTAAAACTTCTTCTTACCTCTTTCTCTCTTTAATCTGTACACTTTTCCCTTTAACACATAAGTAATTCTGTCGTTCTAGCCCTATAAATTTTGAATCTAGCTAGGAGCTTCGAAAACACGTCTACTCTCCACAACCTCGAATTCTAGACTCCGAAAACCACGTCATATGATGACAATTTAAAAATAAAAATCGACGGCATTTTTAAAAATATTTTCATTAACATTTTCACTAAATTTATCCGTTACTTCTTAGAAGTACTGTACTATCATTATGAGTGAGTATGAAGCAAAACCCCAATAGCGCTGGTCAATTTACTGTAGCTAAAAGTAAATGACTCTAAAATATAGTGTGTTATATACTAGAGTGCGATATGAATATAAGCGGTATAATTTTATCGGTATGAGAATATCAACTAGGCCTTATGAGTAATCAAATGAGTCTATGCTTACAGTTCATACCTTTAAAGCTGCAATTGCTTTGTTATAATGAATAATAGCCATATCTAATCGAGTAACTAGAATTTCTTTATTTTTTTCCATTTCTTCTTCAGTATCATAGTCATTACATACTAACGATTCGGCTTCACACATCTCTTTCAGGCATGCCAACCAAAAATAAAAATGTTCCGAACTGACTTGCTCAGACAATTGGCTAAAAATTACAGTGGCAATTTGGTGATGACCGTATCTTAGAGCAGCACGTGCTAAAAGATAATAATAAAATAAATATAAATAATAATATAATAATAAATATATAAATATAATAATAAATAAATAATAATAAATATAAATATAATAATAAAATAAATATAAATAAAACAATATAATAAAACATTAACTTTTAATGTGGTTTAAATGTTACCAGGAATGGGTTGGTATTAATATCGTTAAGACCAATTTTTTATATATGTTATCGCTAATATACGAAAAACGTGAATGTTGTCAAGTCAGTAAAACTGAACTTTTTAGTCATTATGCTAAAAAGTTTAACAATTCAAGAAATAACAATATCTGATAATATTACTTAATTAGTAATGTTAGTATACGTAATTACTTAAATCTATATTATTTTGAAATATTAGGCGGGAGTTGCAGAATTCATAAGATAAAAGATTTTTTTAACCTGTAGAAAAAGTGATACATTCCCAAAACGTTAAATTAAGCCATTTTGCACTCAGATATGACATCTAAAGAATTAAACGACAATGATTACCAATTAATTTTTCGTTGTATAATTAAAAGCAGTTTCCGATAAGTTTCTAAAAGTATCTATGACATCGGTATCATAATTCGTACAGATGGGTTTCCAAAATCGTACTTGAATTAGATAAATGAACTGTCATTACTAGAGAAAGTACAGAACCGCAAATAACCTGCAGAAAGCAAATTTATTCTTAATAAAAATTAAAACAATTAAAAATAAGCCAATACAAAAGCTCATTTTATTATAGATGTATAGCTATGTGATAGATCACACATAAGGCAGTCATATATTTTGTCTTCTTTTGATACACCTATGCACACATCCGGCGAATCCATGCCTTGCAATTGTACATTGAAATTCGAATTAAATTTTTATAACAACATTATATGCGTAAATAAGCAATATTGTCCCAGTACGATATAAGAAACACGAGCATGGTACGATTTAGGTCACAGTGCGATTGTAAAATAATAGCTATATAGCCTTAGTAATAATACGAATACAGACGCAGTTTCAACGAAAAATAGTATAGAACAGTTTTACTTTTATTACTAAAAATAGAATTACAAGGTAAACTGAACATTTACATTGTGATCAGGTATGAAAGTTACGCAAAAACTTGCATCAGTCTTACTTAGTATTGTAAGTCACTGTAGCACAAACATTTCTTCAAGTAATATTTTTAGCTTAAGCATCGCTCAAGCATTCGGATGACCATCCTTGAACACTTCGAATAACGTTTTCGAGAATATTTCGTTTTTCAACCAATTTTTTGAATTTTTATTTTTGGTGTATACATTTTTTCACTTAACAATGAATTAAAATTTAAAATGAAAAAAAAAGATTAACATACCTAAGCACATTAATAAAATTTCGCGACGCACTCCTTATTGATTCAAATGATATTCCAGCTATAATATTATTGTATTGTTCTTCCTATTCATAGAATTATATCAGGTTAATAGCGAATTTCATTCACTTATTTTAGGCTCACTTATTTTTGTAAAAGTTACACTTGCAAATTGGTTACGAAAATCTAAACAACTTGTAAACCCGCTATTTGCCCAAAATAGAAAATATCAATATAGGTATTTTAGTAATAATGTATTTACAATATCAACTTTGGAAAACAAAAAATGCAGAATTAGTTCTATCAAATTAAATTGAAACAAAATAAAATGAGAACCAAACAATAGAAACTTGCTCTAGTTCAAATATGGGTACAAAAAAAGGAAAATAAACCTATCTTAACAATCTGGCTTAGAAAGAAATAAACAAGATAAAGAAAGAAAATTAAAGATTAACTAACTTAACCTACTTAAAAACTGAAAACACCCAGTATTCAACTAAACTGAATACAAGGACAGAATAAAAAAAATATTTAAATAAGTAGAAGCTAAATTTGCTAAAACCTAAAACGGTACAGAGATACCTGAAATTCAAGGAAAGTCCAACAAAAAAAAGATAAACAAAAATTAAAAATTCGAATTATCGACATCTTGGTCGATAGAAATAGTTTTTTATTTAATAAAATTCAAAATCTGTTTGGAAGTTTATTTCTTTACATTTAATTTTTTAATTCTAATTTCAATTTTCTTGGTCTAATTTTAATCAGAGGCGAGTATGTAAAATATTTTATTTCACAATAGTTTAAAAACAAATTGTTTTTAAAGCCAACAAAAACTATTTGACTTTACTCATGTTTAGTTTAAAAAAAGATGTATTTTGTGCAATCTCCATGCTACCAAATTAGATAGTAAAGTATCAATTACGCTAACAGTACTTTAATGTTACCTTTATTAGGGTAGATTAAGGCAATACCTGCATACCACTAATTATTTGGTGTAGTTACTGCAACAAATTGGTAATGAACTTCAACTTACCAGGCGAGGTGGTGTAGCTTACCACCCCGTTGCCACCTGCAATTAATCAGCATCATTACATAAACAAATGTCCCCAACACTAGACAATGATTACTATGCCAGACAATACAAATTACATTCCACTTCACAGTAAAAGTGTGAAGTTGAATTACGAACTTACAGCTTTTTCACGAATTATTCTTGCAACTTCAAAAATTCGTGCATGAAGTTGATCTTCAGTGTCAAAGGGCTCTTTGTACACTCGATGTGTCATGTAGTCCCATAAATAAAAATCTAAGGGATTTAAATTTGGAGATCTAGCTGACCACACAATAGGTCCTCCACGGCCTACCCACCTATTTGGAAATTTTTCATTCAAAAAAGATCTAACATTAGAATAAAAATGAGGTGGAGCTCCGTCATGCATAAACCACATATCATGACGTAATTGGTATGGGACATCATCCTATAGTTCCCATAAATTGTTCCTCAAAAAATCTAAATACTTTTCTCCATTTAAACGGGAAGGTAAAACGAAGGGACCAATCAAATAATTTCCTACAATGCCAGCCCATACTTTAACTCGTAACTGTCTTTGGAAACTACTAGGACGATAAGCATGTGGATTTTCTTCGCTCCAGATGTGGCTAATTCTGCTATTAAAAACTCCACATCGTGTAAAGCATGCTTCGTCGGTAAATAAAACTTGTGACAAAAATCCGATTGCCTTAAATTCTGACTAATCACCCATTGACAAAATTGTAGTCGATTTAAATAATTTTGCGGTTCCAAAGAATGGGCACGTTGCATGTGATACGGATAGTGCCCATTTTCCCGTAATACACGCCACGCTGTGGACTTGGAAACTTCGACATGTCGCGCAATTTCCGGGGTACTGGCCGACGGCTCATTTTCAATCATGCTTAAAATGTTTTCTTCGATCTGAACACTTAATTGCCTGCCTGGTAAACGGGCAGGGGCATTAACCAGTATCTCTTGCCCTTTGCACTAAATTAACAAATGTCCGTTCACAATGATTATGTCTCTCTGGAAATCGTTCTCGATATAATCTTTGTGCAGCAGCTGCATTTCCACTGGTTTCTCCATAAATCATCAGCATATAGCACCATTCTGCTGTAGTAAAATTTGCCATAATTGTTTAGAAAATATTTCAAAACACATTCAATAAAGTTAAAATCAAATCAAAGTTACTCGCTTCAAACTCAACATTTAACTAATCTAATTTTAAGTTTCCACTAGTGTTTCTTTCTAATTTGTTGTTCTCTCTTGCTTTCCTATTTTCGATTCTCACTTTAACATAACAATCAAAAGAAATTTACAAATAAACTGTTAGTAGAATTTTTATACGCTCACACATAATGTTGTACCTATGATACGATGTCCAATTTGATTTCGAAATTAAATTAGTACATTCTATTTGCACGATCTATTAAAATTAAAAGAAAATGTTTTTTTCATTTAGATAATTTTTTAATGATAATTAAATCTAAATGTTCACTAACCTTCATACTCAAAACAAACGCATTATCTCTAAATTATTGCTATAAAAATGAGGTCAACATTTTAAAAGAAAATGCATAGTTGTTTTTTTTCTAAGAGTAAACATTAAATGGGTTTTTACATTTTGTATTGGAAAATGAATACGCTAGCATAATCGCGACTCGAGTCGGCCAAGCTAGTGAGACAGTGCCGTCGCAACTATGATTTTCTTTTTGTTTCATTAGAAAAAGAAATTAAATTATGTTATTAGACTGAAATTTTATCTTAGGGAATGTTTGGCAATAAGATTAATCAACACTAATTTTCAATACTTAATAACTAAAAAAGCTAATTCTTCAATGCCCTCTAGAATGGTTCACATCAAATTCCAAATTAATTCTAATCTTCAAAATTGATTAATGATCAAATTTTAATATTAAAAGATTGAAAATCTGTAAAAATTTAAAATTTTAAAATTCGCTTTGAAATTAAATTATTAAAACGCTGCCAATCTTTTCTGCCATCTCACAGAAAATAGAGAAATTTTATACTACGTGTATATCGTAATGAGTCAATCGTTAATAAGTTCAATATTTATTCTACTTTTCAGGACCCAATATTGCGTAGATCAGTTATACTGCAGTTCACGGACGTTTTTGAAGAAATCAGAAAATGCTGATTATCTCGGCAATTATTGAAGATATCCCCCATCCTGTTTAGGCATTTTCCGTTCAGTTTTTTATTCGCTATCCACCATTGAAATTAAAAATACTAGTGGCGAAACACCCTGTATCTATAAAAAAAAAATAAAAAAATAAAAACTTCCACTGCAACCCTATTTTATTGGATCAACCAATTGAAAGAGATAAATACACTGAACCAACATGTAATTGAGCTGGGGTCAGACAGAACTTATGACAATAGAGTTCAGTGTCAAAATCAGGATGTGTACCGATTCAAAAAGGAAAGCTATTACTAACACCAACCTATTGTCTTCGCCCTCGGTCGTTTTCCGAACAACGTTGACAATTTCTAATTGTTACGTTATGGTATCCACAATTATTACATCGTAAAAGTGGTCTTTAATTTTGATTTGTGGTAACATTATTAAAACTACGATTGCCATCAAAGTTGTTATAACGAGGTAGATTAAAATTATTCGCTCATTGATTATTATTATTACGCCGATGAACATTTACAGGGCTATTAAAATTACGGTTATTATTGTTAAAATTAGAATTAGAATTATTAAAATTAGATCGATTGGTTGGACGTTGATTACGATTAAAAGAGTTATTAGTTGAATGACAATTACTAAAATTTCTATTATTGATAGGCCGATTAACATTTACACGTGGCCCATTAATTGCTAAAGAATTCATACTTGGTACGGTGGCATAATTTAGTTCTACTAAATTAGCGCTCCGACGAGGTGGTAATTGATAATTATTGGAGCGATATTTCTTGGATTCTATTTTTTAACATTCCTTTCCCAAATCTTCAATAGTTTTCACGTTATTTAATTGAGTGAAATAAAACGGATTTAAATTTCTAATTGTATATCCTTGCATAAATCTCCATAACGACGAAATAAAGCATTCTTTGCTATTACATAATACTTTCACTGGTATCTTGCACACGATCTGAAATTGCCCTAGATAATCTAGATCTGTAATCAGGTGGTTCAAAATGTAATTTAAGTAGACTAGTTCATTCTGTCCAATTCGTGAAGCGTGATCTACTAGCTCTATGCCAATCTAATGCCTTTTCTAAGAATAAATTGATGGCCGAATCACATAACTGTTCATCGTTACCATGACGAGCTAATTGTAATTCGTGCATCCTTTCCAAAAATGCATGAATTGACATTTCATTTATATTTTCATTAAATTTAACGTCCCATTTATGTACGGGAAGAAAAGATAAAGATGGTGATACAGTATTATTTATCATAGTAGGATTAATTGCCAAGTTAATTATCGGTGATAGAAACGAAGAAACATTGATAGTTGCTTTATCGTTGAATTTATCAAATTTGTCTAATGCGGGCATAATGCCCACTACTAATTGAACTCGATATGTCCTTTGAGTGGTATCTAAAACATCAATAGCTATCCTATTAATTCCATTAAATAAATTTAATAAGCGGCTATGATTTAATTTATATTTTATTCTATCGAAACTACGAGATAAACTATCTATTATGGCCGAAATTTCCTTTAATGTTTTTGAAATATATTTAAATTCATTTTAGATGTCCACCCTCATAGGTACAGCTGGTAACTTTCGACTATTTTGTTCTAACTTCAATAATTGACGAAAAGTACTACGAAGTTCCTCCACGCTATTAGATTTAGTTACTTCAATTCCGTGGAATTTAATTTCCCAAATTAACATGTCGTTTTTCAAATGAAATGATTTTGAGAATGATTTTTCATCATGATCTTTTGATCATAATGATCAATGATGTATTTTCGAACATTGAATCAATGTTTACTTTTTAGAGTAAAAAAATACTACGACGCAAAATAAAATCAAATTACATAAACACAAAGTATGTATATAGAATACTAGAAAAACACAGCGATAAATAAAAAATTAATAAAAACATAAGTAAGCTTGATTAGTTACTTTATCACAGCGACAGAATGCAGACAGCATAAACAATTCTCGAAAAGAAAAACAAGTCTTGAAAATAAAATGTTGAACAAAAGAAATGCTTATTCCTGTACGTTTTCTAAAGAATAATAATAAAAAATACTCTTCAAAGTTAAATTTAATAATTAATCAAATCTTATAAAATCCACCAACAGAATTTAGTCCCCAAAATACAATACCTTCGACAAGGAGATATAAAAAAATGCATACAAGATTTGTCACTGACTCAAAATAACACAAAGAATAAAAAAAAATGCTGACGAATAATATAATGTTGGTACCACACAAGTACAACTTTATTAATAATAATAATTAAATTCTGAAATAAAATATATAAACAAAATTCTTCCTTGACATTGAAATTAAATATGTAAAAATTGATAGAAAATTTTAGTTTTAAGTAAATTATTTAAAAATTAGATTTTCTGTATGCTCTGAATTACTCTCTTTTGGCTTTATTCTGGCCCCACGTTGGGCACCAGATTTATAAATCCGCTATTAGCCCAAAATAGAAAATATCAACATAGGTGTTTCATAATTATTATAACAAAATATTCTCCAATCTACGTCTTAAAAAATTATATAATATGTATTTAAATCAATAATCATAACATAACACGTGTTTCGGTATAAAACATCATCAGATATTATGATAAGAATAGAAGTATAAAAAGAAATATTTATGAAATATAATTCAAATTAACAATTTAGAAAATATGGATATTATATGATATAGATATATATCATATATGATAGATATCATATATATATATGATATCATATTGCAATGCAGATGACTCCTTTTCAAACGGGTTAAAATAGGCTGCCTATTTTGAGGCACAAACAATAAACACTGAAGTAGCAGCCTAACTTTGAGGCTTAAACACTACTTAGAAAATGACTTACACCAGAAATGGTAGACAGGCTTTACGATATATGTATATCGTATCGTATAGGCTAAAAGACGGAGAGGTGGCAAAGCAATATAGAGAAAAAATGAACAGGATGGTCGAGAGCAGAAATGAGAAATGGAAGACATTAAGTTGGGAAGAGAGTTGGGAGGAATTCAAAAAGATGATACTACAAGCAAGCTCGGAAGTGTGTGGAAAAATAAAAAGGAATAAGAAAATCAAACAAACGACATGGTGGACAGAAGAGATCAAGAGAAGATTGAATGGAAGGAATATTTACAAAAAAAGAATAGAGAAACGTATCAGTGTTACAAGGAGGAAAGGAAAATAGTGAAGCAATTAGTATTAGAGGCGAAAAGAAATGAAAGGGCAGAATTCGGCAATAAATTAGAAAACGAAGCAGCAGAGGGGAGAAAAAAATTCTATAGTAGACTAAGAACAATAAGAAAAGGAAAGACCAACAGTGCTACATATATAAATAACAAAGAAGGAAAAATATTAAAGCAGGAAGATGAAATAATGGAAAGATGGAAGCAATACTTTGAAGAGCTGCTGTCAGACAATATAGAGAGGAACGATACAAGAGACACAGACAATACAGAGAGAAAGGAATGCAAAGACGAGGACGAGGAATTTAATATGGAGGAATTGGAAAAGACCATAAAACAACTGAAAAATGGAAAAGCACCAGGAAGTGACACAATAACGACTGAAATGATAAAATATATGGGAGAAGAGGGAATGCAGGTAATGCTGGACATATATAACAAAATATGGAAAGAGCAAATAATACGTAAAGAATGGTAGCATGCACTGATAGTACCAATCTTTAAGAAAGGAGATAAGAAAGATTGTAATAATTACAGAGGAATTACTCTATTAAATACAAACATGAAAGTGTTGGAAATGATGATAAACGAGAGAATAAAAACTAATATAGAGAAAACTCTGGACGAATCACAGTCAGGATTTAGGGAAGGCGGAAGCATTCAAGACCATATATTTACGATTAAACAGATAGTTGAAAAAACAAATAAAAGGAAAAAAAATGTATACATGGGTTTTTTAGATTTAAAAAAAGCATCTGATAAAGTAAGAAGAGATAGATTGTGGAAGATGATGGCAGAGAAAGAGACAAGCAGGAAAATGATTAGCTTACTGAAAAAAATATATGAAGAAAACTCAAATAGCGTGATAGTCAAAAACAGACAATCAAAAAATTTTGAAACGAAAGACGAACTAAGACAGGGAGGAGGACTAAGTCCAACATTATTTAATATTTACATAGACAAAATAATAAGGAAAGCGAAAGAAAGAACTAGAGGACTTGACGTGGGATGGAATTATATGGAGAGAGTTGAAGTAAAGATTGGAGCATTTGCGGACGATATAATGGTGATAGCATCTAATGAAAAAGAGTTGCAGACAAGCATAAATAAATGGAATGAAACACTTAGAGAGAACGGAATGGAGATGTGTAAAGAGAAAACAAAAGTAATGGTGATCGGGGAACAACATGAGATAACAATCATGGTAGATAAGGTAAAATTGGAACAAGTGACGAAATGGAAATATTTGGGAGTAGAAATAGCTAGTTCAGGAAAGCAAGAAAAAGAAAATTAAGCGTCTATAAAACAATAATAAGACCAATACTGACATTTGGATGTGAGACGAATAACAGATAAAAAGGAAATAAGTAAAGTCCAAACGATAGAAATGAAATACATGAAGAGAGTAAAGGGAGTGACAACGAGAGAAAGAATCAAGAATGAAGAAATAAGAAAAGAATTAGGAATAGAGGCGATACACAAATACATAGAGAAGAGGCAGTTGGGATGGTGGGGCCTTCTGAAAAGAATGGGACAGGAAAGACAAGTGAGAAGGGTATGGGAAGCTAGACCTGGGCAGAAAAGAAAAAGGGGAAGACCTGAAACTACCTGGAATGACATAATAGAAGATATTACAAAGAAGAAGAATAACGATGAGTGAAGCTAGTAGGATGGCAAACAACAGGAAAGAATGGAGAAAGCTTAGCGACGCAGTGACGTGAAGTAAAAACTTATAAGCCTAGAGAAAGAAAAAAAGGAAAAAGAATAAAAAAGGACAAAAAGATAGACTAACAAGACTACACCAGAAATGGTAGACAGGCTTTACGATTATATATATATATATATAATTAAACAAGTCAAGTAACAACCTGGCGGTCCGCTATAATTCAAAAGTTCAACGTTAACCGATCCCAGTGGAGTGCGCGTGTAGACCAGCGCGTATACGAACCCCTCCGGGATCGAACAAAACAAAAATTAAAACGGAACTGCAAGTAAAAATTATACACTAGGTGTAAAAACTTCCGATGAAGTGTTAATAACTAGCCTATTTTAAGTTCCGTAAGGCTACATTTGATCTAAATAGATCTCTTGTAAGACCAAACCAAACAATCGCTTTAATTTTAAATCTTTTATAAGGCATAGACATATATTTGCAGTTACTGAGGATAGGCAACAAAAAATTATGTACATAATTAAACATTTATTCAAATTTTGAAAATTAAAAAAATATTTACCATTTCATGATATGTTGTGAATAATTTTTTATATTTTTGTATTTCCAATGAATGTTTTAATTATTTTTTAGCTTGATAAAAATAATTTAAATTTATTGCATTTGCTTCGCTGATTAATGTGAAATGCTGAAATCTTTTAAATGTTTAATTTTTGCTTTTAAAAACGAGAAATGTTTATATTTTGGTGATAAATCATGTTTTCCCATTATTCTTTTAATAAGTCAATCAGCATATTTTCGCTCGTACAGAATAATACCGATAACACATTAAAAAAAAAAAAAAGAAATTGATTTTGGTGGTTGCTAGGAATTCCATCAGCCTTTTTTTAAATAAGATATTGGTTTTAAAGTATCGTATTGAATTCTAGAATTGTCGGTTTTAATCCTTTAACGTTTCACTAATCGTTTCAATTTTTTTAATTTATTCGATTAAATTTTATTGCCACGAACGTAATCGAAGTGGATGTGATAATATTTTCGTCCATATCGATTTAAGTGGATTATCTATTACCTTGCCAATTAACCGTTTATACAGATATGTTTTGGCTTCCTGACGTGCTTTATGCAATTAATTACTAAGTAAAATTTAGTCCATTTTTTATATTATTGTACACCTTTTTATACAATGTTAGTAATTGATTGGTGGCGCTGATTACGTAATCAATGTAATATGAAATGTTCTCTAGAATAAAAATTTAGCATACAAATGACCATTTTCTACATTTAATTAGCCAAGTTGACTGCATCGGAGTTTTACTACTGTTATATAAAGAAAGTTTGTGAACTACGTTGTACTCCGTTACTTCTTCTTTTTCATTGATGCATGACAGATCTAAAAATCTAATTTTCATTCTGGACCTTAAGAAGCTTAAAAGTAATGATCCAAAAGTTGCCTTGTAATATATAAATTTACTAGTTGTACTAATTTGTCCGATTGACAAACTACATTTTTATTATTCTCGCCTAATATTCGTTTACCTACGAACACTACTACCTATCATTTCATCTTTAACCTTACCAATGCAGTAGTTCGCCCACAAATTTCTATTACTTCGAACAGTGCAAAGAACAACGTTCTTGGTGTTGTTATGCCACTTATACCCAGACATTGTTTGAAAAAGTAGTGTGCAAGCCATAATTGTAACTTGTGTTTTCAACTTGTTACATTTAATATTCAATAATGATGCTAATAATGCTACAATTGATTCAATTTGTGGTAAAAGGGTTTCGGGTTTTAAACTGCCTATTGCCCCTAGCGCCTCACAAATTATCACGGTGTCATCTGCATTAACAAAGAAGAAAAAACAACTAGATAATAAACGTCAGCAATTGCAGAAAATTACTTTAACTTACCGTTGATATTCTTTAACTTTGACCCGATCAAATCTACAAATCTTTCACAATAATCTTGTTTGGCCTTGCAAAGTTTAACAGTACATTGCAGTGCTAATTTTAGATATCTTGGGTGAGTGCTTTCTGAATTTGTTAATAATAAAATTGATGTTTGTAATGATGTGATTACATCAGAAGAATCCTCTACTTCTAAATTTTCTGCAAAGCTGTAATTATGAAGAAAACACATCGATGTATAGTTTTGCTTTACCATAAATTTGTTGAAACTGTTTCAGCTTTAATTAAAAAAACTACATCTGTTTCATTATTACACAATTTACAGTGTATAAAGTAAAGACGTGATTTTCAGACTTACGAATAACATAATATCTTCATTAAAATGCATATGGCTTGTACGGAAATAGCTGGAAAAGGTGAATACGAATGCCTTTCACATAATTTTCTCAAATTTGTATTGCTGTTTTTGTACTGTTGACAAAACTTAGGAGATTCAACTAATACCTGCAGAATAAATCAGAACAAAGCATCAATTAAGAAACCAATTCGCTTGCTGTATAACATGTTAACAAAAATTTCCAGGTAACTGCAGACCTATTTTATCTCTATTCTGTTGTAATTTGTGAAATTAGGAATTTAATGTTCAATGATGAACAATTAGTTTAGTATAAGATATACATTAAACGAGCCATACACAAGGGGTAGCAAGTACATAGAATGCACTAGGCAAGCCCCGTACTCATACCTAACGTAGCAGGAGGCCAAAATATAGCATCAAATAGTGTAAGTAGTACAATCTCCGTACGAACAATTATGTTATAGTTAATGTATATAATAACAAGATTAAGGCAATATAAATAGGTATGACTGGTGGTCTAGCATTTTTTCTCGAAGACAGCTTACTTTGTGAATGTTTGTCTCAGTGAAATAAAACCTCAAAATCTAGCTCCAATTTTATTGTCTTTTCCTTACTTAAATTGTTTATAACATGTTTCGCCCACTAGGGCATCTTCAGATAGACTTCAATAATAAATATGACTAACACATTTATGTGCAGATCGAGACTGGAGGGTTGATCTAACTCTTAACATTATAATTAATTAGCTGTTCTTTGCCTACCTGTACTACCCCTCTAAGTATTACATACAATTATTTTACCTTATGCTATCTACTCTAACCTAATCTGCATTTAACATGTAACACAATAACCACTATACGGACACAAAATATGATATTACTTATTTATTTATTTCTCTATGTGAACGTAATTACATTAGTATGTGTGTCATACAAATTTTATTTTTTCATTAATTTAAATTCTAATATCTTATTCATTCATCTGTCTACTATTTCATAATACAAGATTTTTTATTTATTATTTATTTTTTATATATTACATGTGTTGTTACTTACCTCTAAATTTTTATATCATTATTCTTAACTGTGTGGTCTTTTTTGGATTTTATTCCAAGTTTTATGTTTTACGATTATTTCAATCAATTTTATTCATCATTAAAATTTTTCTCAAATTTGTAAATCACTTGTCACTTAATTAAAATGGCCGGTAATCCTTGTGAATTCTGATAAATCGTAAATACAAATTATCTGTTCATAAAACCTACATTAAATATTGGAATTCGGAAATATGCATTTTGTTTTATTATTATTTAAATCATTTTTAATAATTTTAAATATAGGTTTCCATGTTGCCACCTAGTTTTAGGAGCTCGCACATGCTAATTGTTTGACGATGGTATTGTCGGTATTGGGTATTTCATGTCTCTTAGTTCCTCTAATCTGTAAAAAATGTAGTTCCATTCAGCTGTTTGTACATCATTAAGACATAATTCTTTCTTGCCTGTTAGAGACTTATGTATATAATATTTTTCCCATAAGTTTAAGATGACGCCTTTATCTGCTTTCTGTAGTACTTCAATGTTGTTTGGTAGGAAAACATGTTCGTTTGCTAAAAAGTGTGTCGCAAATGCTGATTTGGGGTTAATTATATCTGTATTCTTATATTTATTGTATAGTGCTACATGTTCTTTCATTCTTGTATTTATGTTTCGTACACTCTGTCCAATGTATTCCGCTTCACAGTTGCCGCATGTTAATCTATATACCCCCGAGCTCAACAAAGGATCAAGATTCTGTTTATTTTGCTATAACACGTTCCTAAGCTTGTGGTTAGTTTAGAAACTAATGTTGATGTTGTGCTTCTTAAAGTAATATGATATAATGAACGATATTGGGCCATAATATGACATGTAATATCTGGTACTTTTATCTGGATTCTTTATAATATTGAACGTCTACCAGTGTCTGATCTTGAAATGGTGTATTTTGGTAAGTATCCGTTCTTTTGGAAATTTGTTATTACTGTCAATTTCTATAATTGTTTCTAGCTCTGTATTCATTTATCTACTATCCGGAGTTTTGAATGCTCTATAAAGCATGGAATTGAATGCTGCCATCTTGTGTAGATAGGGTGTCGAAGAATCAAACTGTATTATATTGTCTGTGACTGTTGGTTTTCTATAGATATTGAAGGTAAGCTTGTTGGTTTCTCTGTGTATTATGAGATCTTAGCATCTCATAATACACAGAATGGCAGAGCATTATTATACGCTATATATATAGTATTTTATATTATATAGTTACGAAACACATGATCCCATTGCTAACTCATTTTTCTGTGTGTAAAATTTGTTGTTACATTTAGAAAAGTTTTTCTGTAATGCCATGTTAAATAGCATCATAATGTCTTGTCTAATCGTTTCGGGAATTGAGTTTTCCATTAGCTTCTGTTCTATTCACAACATTGTTCTGTGGGTATACTCGGGAATAGATTGGTAACATCTAACGATACTAATCTGGCCTGTTCTGATACATGCAGATGTTTTAGTGCCTTAGTGAGTTGGAGGGAATTTTTGCCGTATTAATTGCTCTGAAGTTAGTTAATCTTAATAATGTGGAGTTGAGCCAGGCTGTTAAATAGTATGCTGGTGAGCCACTAAATGAAACAATTGGCCTGATTAGTTTATCCGGTTTATGTATTTTTATCTGTCCGAAGAGCTTGGGGGTGTTAGGGTTCATCGGTCTTAGCTTAAATTGATTAGTATGCAGCTGTGAGAGTGTTATAGCTGCCTTATCTAGTACTTGTTTTAGTTTATCATAATACTTGTCTGTAGGATTGTAATCGTACACCTCAAAGTCTCCTGATATTAGAAATTGATTAACTTTGTCAATGTATTCGTCCTTATTTATTATTATCGTACAGGCTCCTTTATCAGCTTTTGTTATATGTAAGTTGTTATTATGTATTTGCTGTTTCACTTCTTTTATTTGTTTATATATTTTTGAGTTATATTTCTGCTGTTCGAAGTTAATTGGATTATTTAAAATAGCCCTGATATCAGTTCTGAGTTCGTTCTTTGCTGGTGTCTTCGTTTTATGTATAATGTTTTCTGCTTCTATGGCTATTTTTACTCTATGTTTGTCGACTCTCTTCGTTGGTATGTTGTATTTTAAATTTAGTTTAAGTATCTCTTGTTCATCTTTTGAGAAAACAGTGTTATTAAAATTAAATGTCCTTTCATGAAATACATGTGCGTGGTTGTTTATTGTTGTTTGTGGTTGAAGGTATCTAGGTGAGTTGATTACATACAATATCATATATGTAATCATATATGATATTTACATATACTTATATTTTCAATATAAATATACTAAACTCAATTTGATCGTTATAAATAATTATAATAGGCACAATTAAGTAAGAATGGCTGATTTGTAAATCATGAAGTAGATGGAGTCTTCTGGGGCGACCAAATTAAGATTGCAAGGTGCAATAATGTTGCCATCGTCGATAACTCGTACCCACATCCTTGATACCAGGGTGAGGATAAAAGTAGGATATAGGTTTTGTAAGCTAAATTAAGGATAGTAATCACTACCGTATTAGTTATTGTTAACGATGATTCAATAAATAGCAATTTTCAAAAATAGTTCGTTTATTTTATCCCAACAACCTCTAACTTCTACTATTAAAGTACGTCGTCGTTCATTGCTCCTCGAGTTATTTAGTGTGTAAAATTGTATATGGGAAGAAACAACCACCAATTTCTTGCAAAAAAACATGTCAATTTTGCCACCTGCACTATGAAACATCCGATTGCAGACGATTTCTGTAGTTGAATGCTAGGAAAAGGGGCTTGCATTAAGAAAAAAAAAGGTACTGTACGATTTGTTTAAAACATCAAAAAGACATATGGTGTGCTACAAATGAAAAATATACAGCATGCAAAAATATGTGAGCAAATGTATACATCAACAACAAAGAACGAGATGTCAGTCGTATTTATACATTAAAAATTCCATTCAAGGTTAATGACCAACAGCGGCTAGACCGTTGCAACTTGTGCCAAATTTCAATAAGAATAAATAACTGCAAAATGGGTATAAACGGTTTATGCCGGAATATGTTGATTAACATTATATGAAACTGGTGGAAGAATAGTATGAAAAGTGAAAAGGACGTGGAACATTCCGCACCAGCGAGTAATAAAAGAAACAAGTACTACCGCTAAATTAAGAGTAGTGAAGTAAATTAAAATGCATGAGCAAGATCAAGATTATCAACAAACATTATAGAGAAACAATGAGCAAGAGAAAATAAACGAATGTCATCTGAAAACAGTGACGTATGGCACGACGTCAGCACCCTTCTTATCGGTGCGAACGTTGCAACTACTAAGTTAACGCGAAGAAAAAAAGTATCCCGAAGCAGCAAAAATATCATGAACAGATTTTTATCTAGATATTGTCTTGACAGGTAGATGATCAGAATGAGAAGTATTGAAATTACGAGAAGATTTAAGGGCGCTTGAGAAATTATCAACGTTATTAATTTTGTCTTACTTTTTTTTCATGATTGACTTCTGGATGATCTGGGGTAAAACTGTGTGGTTTCTAATCATGCTATAGATCTCTTGACTGAATATACCAGTGACAATTGCTATATTGAGATAAGCGATGGGTTCATGACGCTTATTGCGGGTGACGCGTGTTATGTTAGATATTTGTACCTTCAACGACTCGCTTCGTGCATACTTGTCGCTGCTGTGTTTCGTGTGACAACGTATCACGAATGTCAGCACAATTTCAGATTAATTAAATAATTAGTTAAAAACTAAATAATTAGTTACGTTCATGACAATTGTGTCATAGCTGCACGAGCAATCGTGTTCGCGTACGCATTATGTGCGTGTCGTATTGAAATAATAATGTTACTGTGTGTGTTTGCTACCCAAATCAATATTGTGATTATATGTGCTCGTGTCCAAAAACCCGCAAATAATAAATCGGTATAGTGTAGAAATAGTAAATGACAAACAAAATATTTAACAGATACACGAAACATAATTTTCTAGACAGAAATACTATATCTGATATTTTAAATATACAAACCTGTAAAACACATAACCCAGGCAATAAAATTTTATTCCATCTTGTGTTAAAAATGAAAATTATAAAATCATCGATTACATTTTGCGACCATAGATGGGCACCTGGTTTTGCCATTTCGTACATATGCTCCAATGCTTTCGACTTCACTTCCCAACGAGGATCATTTTTTAAATATTTTAGTAAGAGAATTACCTTAAAAAACAATAAGAAAAACAGTTAAAAATTCAATAGAATACACTTTATTCCATCAAAAATATTCGCTATCATCGTAATTTCTGTAATGTACAGTAAATTTAATGTCATGTAATTATTGAAAATATTTCACCATTATTACTAGATCCTCGAGAAGATAGCTTTCGATGAAATGGTGTAATAGCAAATCCTCACATGATCACAGATCAGTGACAAAAAAAATATTTTTTTGAGTTCTTTGTGTGTATATGAGTGCATACCTAGCTACGGGAAGGCTAATCAGCCGCCCGCCAGGAACCGTAAAATAACGCGACATGTTGAAGTTTCTAGTTACACAGTGTGACGTCTATTACGGAAAATTAATACTATCCGTACCACAGACAACATGTCAATTCTTCAGAACCGCAAGATTATTTAAATTGACTACAATTTTATCAATTGAGATTAGTCACAATTTAAAGCAATCTGGATTCGCATCGGAAATTTTATTAAACGATGAAATACGTTTTATCCGATTTGGAATTTTTAATAGCCGAAATTCCCACATCTAGAGCGAAAAAAACTCTCATGTTAATAGCCCTAAGTAGTAGATTACGCAGACAGTAATGAATTAATTTATGGGCGGACATTGTGGAGAATTATTTGATCGGTCCCTTTGTTTTACCTTCCCGTTTAATTGAAGAAACGTATTTGGAATTTTTAAGAAACAATTTATGAACATTATTGGAAGATGACCCATTACAATTTCGTTATGATACGTGATCTATGAATCTATGAAATATTATAATTCGTGGAAAAGCTGCAGAACAATTATCAAGAGTTAATGAATCTATTATAAATCGGGCTCAGCATGTGATGCTGAAATGGTACTCACATTACGCAATCTGTAAACAACTATTAAATTGCTAATGAATTTATAGTGATGTTGTAGTGTATTACTACTGTGGATATTGTACTTTTAGTGTAAGGTTATTGATTAAGGTTATGTGATTTGTAATGTCTAATGTAGCATTCATTGCTTAATACTGTGGAAAATTGTAAATGTAATGATAGGTGATTAATTTTCCGTGCAGCAACGGTTTTAGTTATAAGCAACAAGTTTAGTTATAAACTTACCATCTCCGCTGGTAAGTTTATAACTAATTTGTTGCAGTAATTATATCAAATATTAGCGGTACGCAGGTATTGTCTTAATCTGCGTTGCCTTAAAAAAAATAACATTAAAAAACTATTTGTGTAATTGTAATTTCCCATCTAATTTGCTAGAAGTTTAGAAAATGTACATTTGTTTTTAATTAGATATGAGTTAAACAGGTAGTTTTTTTTTGCTATTTTAAAAACAAAAATAAAGTTGAATTAGAATTAAAAAAAACTTAATCTTTTTCTATTTTACATTACACAACTTTAACAATGTTTTTTTAATTTTGTGTATTTGTAATAAAAGTGTTTTAAACGTATTTTTAAGACTTGATACACAATTTTCAATTTCTCTGATTAATTTTTTTAAACTCTAATTTCAAAACAAATAAAAAAATAATAATGAACAAGTGTGACCTTCCCCCATTTGCTGTATGGGCGAGCCATTGTACGTGTTATTTCATCGACGTCTGCCACGATAACGGTTGTTTACTGTTGGTTGGCTCGAGCCGACGGCACCCCACCACCAATGGCTGCAACACCGGGCGATGGCGGGATGATTGTGATCATTGGGATGTTTAGCTTTTCCTGAACAGCAAATGATTGTTATGCAAACTTATTCATTACATCTTTGGAGTAACCATTACTTTTTAAAATTTTACTTAATTTATTCGAATTGTCATTTTTTAAAGTACTATATGATATTTTATGCATGCTATTAACTAGTCTCTTCCTTGTATTGAACGTTTAAAGTACAAGGTGAAATGAAAAATATGGGATATATCTCCCAGATAACGTTAGTTTTACATAGCAGTCAGTTATGATCATATTATCAAATAGTCTCGCCAATCTAATATCCAAGAACGAAGTGAAGTTATTACATTCCATCTCATAAGTTATTTTTGATTTTTTAATAATGAATTATATGTATGAAAAAATCTAATTTTCTTTCTATCTCGCATCTTGGAATTGCGCAAATAGCATCATTTACATTATTAAATATAAAAGGAAAAGCGAAATCACACCTTGCCACTACATAGTGCAGTTAATGACGACTACATAATTTGTTAATACGATTTCGGCGATGGAGGGAGAGCACGCGCTTCTCATAGGTCTCCAACCTTCTGCCTGTAAAACTGCCCATCATATACATAATAAATAGTACTAAATAAGAATAAAAAAATTTAATAAAAAACTCCTCTCCGAAATTACAATTAGTCGCCATAAGCATAAAATTCTAGTTAACAATATTTAAAAAACATTGACAAACAACATAAACAAGGAATATGTTTATCAATAGACTTTGTACATGGAACAACACTAACACAAAGTCAGCGGGTAGGGTCAATCCAGAGTTGATGGACTCAGCAAACGTAAAAGAATCCCGTATTCTAAATTTCTTGAATTGGTGTAAGAATTTATTCTAGGTACCAGCCATCTACAAACCGACCTTTTGCGTTGATGCAGACACCGATGAGATAATTGGTCGTAGTGGTAGATTATCTTGGTGTACTTTTGGTAGTCAATAATATTTCGGTGAAATTCTATTATAGATTTTTATCTTGATATCTATCTCTTTTGAAATATATTCTGTGTCTACCTTCTTTTTAATCAATCTATTCGTTCTACCGTCAATCTTAATTGTGGTGTATCCAGACAATTTCTCATAGGTGTCTGCATCATCTAGCAGCTCCAATGGTTTGGTTCAAAACCTACTTTTTTCATTATAACAGTAGCGTTACTGTTGTGGAAAGCGACAAATTTTTCTGATTTCCATGAAAGTTATAAATTTACATTTTCAACAGATTAATAAAAAAATAAATGAACAGGGTCTTTATAGATACAAAATTTAGTTATACATACAAAAAAGTTAATGTACTTTTATTTGTTGATTCAGTTTTCCTCGATTTCTACTTTTGTTTTTAATCGTTAAGATTGAATAGATGATACATGATTGTGACATTTTGATATGCCACCAACCCTAACCAAACCAAACCCTTGGTAACGAGAAATTAGAGGCCATACATTTTTTTTTACTTATATAAAAAAGAGAAACTAATAGCAGCTGGACAATATTCTTTTTCTCACTCCCGTTCTTAATATTAATCTTTATGTAAAAATTTGTCACCAGAGCTTCAGTAGTAGCAACCTTACCACGCAAAAGGTAACGACACTTGACTACAACTTGCTCTGCTGTCCTTTTTATATCACTGTTAATATAAATTAAATTAATTTTTAATTAGTAGTGTTTTCTATCTATTGATAATTAGTAAGAAATAATACGTCGTGTATGTGGATAAAAATATAAAGTTAATAATATTAAAATAAGTAATACAAGTTTTACGCAGGGCCTGATATTCCGAATTTTAATACGCGTTCGCTTCGCGCATGACGTAGGCAAAAAAGTAAAATCCAATATAACTAACTAAACATAACTATTATGGAGAACTGTAATAAAATATATAGTATACAAGGTGTTAATTTAGAGATGTAGAATATTCACACCACGTACGCCTGACATCAATACTAACGTCTTTTCTTAATAACTTTTTTCCGAAAAATCAACAAACAAAAAAAGTTTAATTCATGGAGACGTTTTCTTCACGCATTCAAATAAAAATTATTAGAAATAAATTTCAAATAAACTTCATATTCAAAACACAAATCAGTTAATAATAAAATTATTAACTTCTAATTTGTTGCTAAAATTAAGCCAACACTTCTCGAAGTAAAAGCGAAGCTATTTTTCTCTGAATAACGATAATATTTTGTACTGAAAATTATTATTATTGTTGTTGTTTGTATTGCAGCCGGCTAGCGAGCAAACCAGGGCCGTAGCAATTATTTCATTCTTTCGATGCAAACCGAAATTAAATGACATTAAATCGAAATTTTCTTTTATGGAATGTTAAATTTTTAGTACTAATGGTTACCACTCGTTTTAGGTGCTTAATCTTAAATGACATTATTAAATCGAAATTTAGTTTTATGGAATGTAAAATTTTTAGTATTAATAGTTACTACTCGTTTTCGGTGCATAATCTAACACATTAAAAAATTAGTTGATTAACTTAAAATTCATCCTGTAATCGTGTCAAAAATTTTCTAGATCAACGACTGCACTTAATAATGCATTTAATTCCACAAATGAAAATTTATTTATAACTAAATTTTAATACTGAAAGATTGGAAATACGTAGAAATTACGACTTTAAATTCACTTAAATTATTAAAACGCCGCCAATGTCTCAAAGGAAATGGGGAACTTTCATACTAGGTATGAAATTGAACTCGTTAATGAGTTCCAAGTTGGTTCCAATTTTCAAGACCCAGTATTGCGTAGATAAGTCACACTGCGGTTCACAAAAGTTTTTGAAGAAATCAGAAAATGATGATTATCTCGGTAAGTATTGAAAATAGACCCACCCTTCCTTAACAATTTTCGGTTTGTTTTTTAATGACCTATACGTGGTGTGACTTTCCTACAAGTTAAAGTTTACACACTGTATAATATAGTAATCTATAATATATAGATCTCTTTAGGACATATCCATGTCCACAAAAACCAGAAAAAAATGATAAAGTAGAGCAAAGGTTGGAACAAATAGAGAAACAATTTAAAAACAGAATGGATGAATTAGAAACGAAAATTTTGGAATTGACAGTGGGAGGTACAATAAACCAAGCAAGAAGCGAAACGACATATGCGGCGATCACTGAAAGGAAAAAAGAAAATGGTTCAAAAAAGATACAGGGATGGAAAACACCAGAAAAAATACGCGAGATCACAGTGAAAGCGGCAGAAGGGGAGAATGGAAAAAATAAGAGGAAACCTTTCGATAGAAGAAGTAGGTGAAGAAGGTGTAAAGGAAATAAAAAAATTCAAAAGTTGATTGGTAGTGATGAAGTGCAGAAACGAGCTACAACAGGAGCAAATAGGGATGAACCTGGAGGAAGTAAAAGGAATGACAGTGAGGAAAATGAAAGAAACAAAGCCGTTGTTTATAACAAAAAAAATGGAGCAAGGATATACTGACGAAGAAATAGTAAACGAAATATTAAGAGAAAATGAAGAAATAAGGAAAATGGTGGGGATTAGAGAGGTGAAGACAGTAATGGGAGCAGTTAAAAAAAATGCCTTTAGGAACAGTAAACAAAATGCGGAGGACTGGGTAGTCGGAGCTGACAAGAAGATATTCAAGTACGTGTTAAAAAAAGGAAAATTATTGATAGATTTTACTGTAAAACAAGTACAGGAATATGTAAAGATCGCGATCTGCTATAAATGCTGCTGCTATGGGCATGTAGCCAAGTACTGTACAAGAACGGAGGTATGCTACAGATGTGGACAGGAAGGACACGAAGGGAAAGATTGTGAGGAAAATGAGATAAAATGCGCCACTGTACAAGAATCAAAGGTAAAGATATAGAGCACATGGCCACCAGCAAAAAGTGACAAATATACAAACGAAAGGAAAAACAATATAGAAATAGGATAGATTATGGAAGCTGGGAAGAAGAGAAGAAACAAACAAAAAACTGAAAAAGAAGTGGGGTAAGAAGCAGAAAACAATGAGAAAAAAAATGAAGAAATATGGAGATTAGCAACATAAAATATAAGATGCATAAAGGGAAAAGAAATAGAACTAGAAGATGAGTTTCTAGAAAATAAGATAGACATACTTACAATAACGGAAACGAAAAAAAAAGGGAGGGGATTGCAAAAAGTGATGAAAGGAAGTGTATTCATATATAGCGGAGTGGAAAGAGAGAAAAGAGCAGCTGAGGGAGTCGCATGTATGATAAAAAAGGAATGGGCACACAATATAGAAAAATGGGAGGCGTGTTCAGAGAGGATATTGACAATAAATATGAAGGACGATAATGAGAGCATTAAAACGATAATAAGTGTGTATGGACCAAATGAAGACGACAAAAACGAGAACAAAGATAAATTCTGGGAAATGTTAACAGAGACGGTAGAAAGAGCAAAAGGGGAAATATACATTGCAGGAGATTTTAATAGTAGAGTGGGAAAGGGAAAAACAGGAAAGGGTAGAATATTGGGCCAGAATGGGGAGACAATACTAAATGATAACCGAAAAAGATTGATAGAGTTTCGCCGAATCAACAATATGTTTATAGCAAATACTTATTATAAGAACAGGGATATACACAAGTATACTAGAGAAATGAGCAGCAAAAATGAAAAATCAATAATAGACTACATAGTAGCAGGAAATGAAAATAGAAAGAACATAGTAAATGGAAAAGTGTCAAGAGGACCGGAAGTGGGAAGTGATCATTATATGGTCATATCAAAAATAAAGAAACCACTAAAATCAGACAACAGAGAGAGAAAAGCAGATAAGATAGAATATGAGAGAATAAAAACGTATAGACTAAAAGACGGAGAGGTGGCAAAGCAATATAGAGAAAAAATGAAGATGATCGAGAGCAGAAATGAGAAATGGAAGACATTAAGTTGGGAAGAGAGTAGAGAGGAATTTAAAAAGATGATACTACAAGCAAGCTCGGAAGTGTGTGGAAAAATAAAAAGAAATAAGAAAATCAAACAAACGACATGGTGGACAGAAGAGATCAAGAGAAGAGTGAGATTAAAAAAGAAAAAATGGAAGGAATATCTACAAAAAAAAACTAGAGAAACGTATCAGTGTTACAAGGAGGAAAGGAAAATAGTGAAGCAATTAGTATTAGACGCGAAAAGAAATGAATGGGCAGAATTCGGCAATAAATTAGAAAACGAAGCTGCAGAGGGAAAAAAAATATTCTATAGTAGACTAAGAACAATAAGAAAAGAAACGATCAACAGTGCTACATATATAAATAACAAAGAAGGTTAAATATTAAAGCAGGAAGATGAAATAATGGAAAGATGGAAGCAATACTTTGAAGAGCTGCTGTCAGACAATATAGAGAGGAACGATACAAGAGAAGCAGACAATACAGAGAGAAAGGAATGCAAAGACGAGGAAGAGGAATTTAATATGGAGGAACTGGAAAAGGCCATAAGACAACTGAAGAATGGAAAAGCACCAGGAAGTGACACAATAACGACTGAAATGATAAAATATATGGGGGAAGAGGGAAGACAGGTAATGCTGGACATATATAACAAAATATGGAAAGAGCAAATAATACCTAAAGAATGGCAGCATGCACTGATAGTATCAATCTTTAAGACAGAAGATAAGAAAGATTGTAATAATTACAGAGTAATTACTCTATTAAATACAAACATGAAAGTGTTGGAAATGATGATAAATAAGAGAATAAAAATTAAAATTGAGAAAACTCTGGACGAATGCCAGTCAGGATTTAGGGAAGGAAGAAGCATTCAAGACCATATATTTACGATTAAGCAGATAGTGGAAAAAACAAGTAAAAGAAAAGAAAATGTATACATGGGTTTTCTAGATTTAAAAAAAGCATTTGATAAAGAAAAGATAAATTGTGGAAGATGATGGCAAAGAAAGAGATAAGCAGGAAAATGATTAGCTTAATAAAAAAAATATATGAAGAAAACAGCGTGATAGTCAAAAACAGACAATCAAAAAAATTTAAAACGAAAGACGGACTAAGACAGGAAGGAGGACTAAGTCCAAGATTATTTAATATTTACATGGACAAAATAATAAGGAAAGCGAAAGAAAGAACTAGAGGACTTGACGTGGGATGGAATTATATGGAGAGAGTTGAAGTAAAGATTAGACCATTCGCAGAGGATATAATGGGGGTAGCATCTAACGAAAAACAGCTGCAGACAAGCATAAATAAATGGAATGAAACACTTAGAGAGAACGGAATGGAGATGTGTAAAGAGAAAACAAAAGTAATGGTAATTGGGGAACAACATGAGATAAAAATCATGGTAGATAAGGTAAAATTGGAGCAAGTGGCGAAATGGAAATATTTGGGAGTAGAAATATCTAGTTCAGGAAAGCAAGAAGAGGAAATTAATAGCCGGGTAGGAAAAGCAATGAAAGTGTTTTACAGTATCAGCAATACGATTGTGGGGAAAAAAGAAATAACAAGGAAAACAAAAATAAACGTCTATAAAACAATAATAAGACCAATACTGACATTTGGATGTGAGACATGGATAACAGATAAAAAGGAAATAAGTAAAGTTCAAGCGGTAGAAATGAAATACATGAGGAGAGTAAAGGGAGTGACAAAGGGAGAAAGAATCAGGAATGAAGAAATAAGAAAAGAACTAGGAATGGAGGCGATACACAAATACATAGAGAAGAGGTAGTTGGGATGGTGGGGTCACCTGAAAAGAATGGGATATTTCAGAATAATCGATTACACTCCAATCGATTATTCTGTAACTACTTTGTAATCGATTTTAAAATAATCATATTTTTCTTGAAATTAATTTGATTAAGACTAACAGATGTACGATTGCTAAGCAATCGATTACCGATAATCGGATATTTTCCGATTATTCCACAATCAATTCAAAATAATCAATACATTTAGTTGATTATCTTTATAATCGGCTGCGTCCAACTCCGGTTTGATCTCAAAGACTTCGGTCCTTACTCCTACACTAACATATAAGGTCTCTGTAGAGCCGCTATAAAGTATAGCGTTTCAACTGGCCATGTCTAGTGAAGTGAAACAGAGTGTAAATTCGAAGTAGTGAACAGAGGTCAGCGGTCCGATTCGTTTCTACCGAGTCTGAGCTCCTTTCATTCCGAGTTTTCAATGGAATGAATTGCCGAATGCTGCATATCTATAAAGACTAGGAATGTAGAAGATATAAATTTTAAAGTACACTAAACAATAAGCATTAGGCGACAAGCCCGACTTGCATTTATTCACTAATTTAAAACTTCGGTTCATTATGAAAGAAAGTTGCTTAATTCATATTAACTATACAAGGGTTGTCCATTTTTACGGATGGCGTTGCTTGTGATGGTTTATACAAAAACCGTATTCGTTCGAAACGGATTTCGTGATCCACACTCGTTATAATTTCGAAATCATGATCTTTCGATATTATTACTTTTGGCAATTAGCGAAACGCGACGAATCATTCTTGAACAAAGTGAACATTTTAATTTAATGATTAGTTTGTTCGAAACATGGAATAGAATTATAACCAGAACAAATTATAAACATGAATAATCGTCAATAATAAAATAAGTGTAATTTACCAACTTATTAAACTTACAACTATAGTAAATAGATAATGCAAATAATATTTATTCATTATAAAAAAAATAAATATTAAAAAGACACCGTTCTTTCGTAAATCCAAACCGAACTTGATTTTCAAAATCCTGATTCAATTATTCCGCAAAAGCATACAGCTAAACTGACAGGATATTTATTTTCCGTTATACTTATAACTAAAGCTAGAATTTCTAGAAAATCTGCTTATAAAAAATATTCAAGTATCGATTCTAATGGAGAAATGCTAATATAAAAGTATTAAGACGTATTTGAAATTTTTAGGTTTTATTTTCAATATAATTTTTTGCGTCTTTTGTGCCATTTTAGCCCATATCTAATATTTGCTTATATGCAAATATTTTTATGATGCATTCGAACTTCAATCCTCTTGCTCTGTGCCAGCTAGACTTTTGTTCCAGCTCCTCGTTAAAAAAGCGAATTAATGCGGAACAATTTTACTAAGATCGCCGTATAATGTTATTACTGAAGAGATGATTCCAAGGTTCGAATTATCAACGCAAAAGACTTTCAGAGAAAAAAGATATAAAGCGTCGGGTCCACTGGCAAGTAAAACTTGCTAGAGTACGTCTCTGAGAGCGCTTGCTATTAAGTACACGTTAGCGCAAGTTGATATATCAGAGTAACTTATGCATTTTTTACTCTAGCAGCAAGTAGTTCCGCTTGCTAGTGTACACGTTAGCTCTCAAGCTTGCTGACAGTACTTGCCGCTCTCGGAACATGCCCGACATTTTTGCTGCAAGTTGGGTTGGTTATTTTGAGCTATTCACTTTGAAATTTAGGGTCTAGTTTGATTCGGCACAGCTGTTTCGGCGTAGATGATTCGGCGTGGCCTTTTCGGCGTAGCCCGTTTCGGCGTAGGAACATTTCGACGTAAGCCATTTCGGCGTAGGGACATTTCGACGTAAGGATGTTTCGGCGTACGCCATTTCGACGTAGGCCGTTTCGGCGTAATAGTCCTGTTATCAAATCGTTAATACAGTTTTATGATTTTATACTTAGATGTGATTCTGTTTCGTATAATCAAAATAAGATTAAAGAAAATAGTTTAAAGTAAAAGCCGATTTTTGATTTTGGCTCATACGAATTTTTGATGCATCAAGTATATCTTAATTTAAGACATTACGGGTTTTACTGTATACCTAATTATTCTAGAATATTTTGAAATTCGACATATAAAACAGATTTTTTTTTTATCCAAATGTGATATTTTATTTGCCAAGAATTGTTGGGGTGATGTACGAATTAGATAATTCTATGATATTTATACATATGCATTTATTCAAATAAAATTTTAAAAGTTTGATTCTCGGCATAAAATAATGTCAGGGTGAATACTTAATTCATTTTTTGGGATGTTTGCTAAATTGGATAGGTACATAAATTGGATATGTGTGTCTGTTATATATAATATATAGATATTATATAAAAATATAAATAATAATAAATTCATTATTATAATTTTTTTAATTTATTTGTCATTATAATAATAATAGTAATAATAAAGAGAATGAGGTATTTTATTTATGAACAGATTTAGATTAGTTTATGTGAATCGGTATACAGGTAATACCACATAACATGTTTTAAACTACTCGTAATGATTTTTAATTCAAAATATTGAAGGTATACACTCTTGAATATGTTGCCACTGTTGCCAGTGAAAACAATTCTTGTATTAACACTTAATAAAGATTTATGAATTCTTTATAATTTCGTTTTATACTTATATACGTTTTAATTTAAGAAATTTAAGAAATTAAAACGTATATTACTATAAATATATAAATAAACATAAAAAATTATTAGATATAATTCTAATCATACATATTGTACAAAAATCTACAGTTTTATAAACCCAACATTATGGATATTATTTAGTAGGTACCCAGAAAATCACTTTTTCTTTATAGAATTTCTTAATGTAGAAACGAAAACAAATAATTAATTTATTTGTTCCAATATTTTTTTTTTCTCTATCGGAAATGAACAATTTATTGGGCTAAAAATTTAATACAATTTGGTACCTGCCTGAATGCAGGTGCT
The DNA here is from genome assembly GCA_949748235.1 of Platypus cylindrus. Classification (NCBI taxonomy): domain Eukaryota; kingdom Metazoa; phylum Arthropoda; class Insecta; order Coleoptera; family Curculionidae; genus Platypus; species Platypus cylindrus. The sequence goes on from OX456488.1 coordinate 41,551,233, forward strand.
TAATTTTTTCACGAAAGCAGCCAAAGGACTTCCGTTCACCACGAAAGCTAAAGTAAACATGGGGAAAAATTGTCAACCAACCATGTATATGAATTGAGATTTATCAACTTTTTTTTCAAATAATTTTTTAAGTTTCTATTTAGTTACGCCTTAAAATAAAAATTTGCTATCATTAAGTAACATTTACATTATATTTAACAAAATTTTGAAATAAAAAATCGAAATATTTAGCAAAATCCCACAATATATTGTGGGAAACATTTCTACCTTTTTTTAGATATTTAATCCTTTGGTTCATCATACGTAGCTTTACCTCATCTATATGGAAATTTTTAATTGATTTGTGGAGATATTTATATGATAAGTTATGATTAATCTATTTAGTATACATATACTGGTTATTAGATTCATAATTCTTTTATGAAATTGGCCCGTGATAATTATGGAAATAATATCACAGAAGCCAATATTTTGATTTTACAAATTTATTTTCAATTTATCGAAATTTATTTACAATTCTACTTCGCTGTCAACTTCACTGAATGAAATAATATAATTGATAAACGTTATCGGGAAATCACCATGCTCCCAAATCTTTAATAATTCGATAACATTAGTAACAATAAAACATAATACAATATATTTATCAAAAGACAATTCAAGAATGTCAAACAGCAATGATAATGAACCCAGAGACGATGGAAGAGTGATGTTCTAAGAAGGACAAAATTTATTGTTATTTATTCATTTGATATGGTAACCTTTCTTTTGATAAATTGGGTTTGGTAGTTATAATAAAGAAGTGTTGCTTTTGAAGAAACATTATATAATATTGAAAATATCGGCGAATTAAAATTGAATATTGTTGATTTAGTTATATTTTTAACGTTAATAGATACTAGGATCACAAAAAAATAGTTATTGCTTAAGCTGAATCAAATAGCAACACTACTAGATCTTAATATATGAAATTGCAAACGCCTAGTTTTGCAGAATACTCTAATATTTTCATCTTACTTAAAATTTTAAATTGTATGAAGGAAATTAAATTACAACTAAATTATCTATTTACTTAAAGTATAATTCAAATATTTACAAATATATATAGAATACAATCTCATTCATTCTAAAGTGTCTACAATAACACAGGATATATACAGAGTGAGCAAAAATGTTTGTACCCATTTCTAGATAACCAAACATACATGTCCTTTTCCTGAATAAAAATTGCAACGTCACATCAGAAGCGTACCCAAAGACAGAAATTAACATTTTTTTTCAATATATGTATTAATATAATTTTTATTACAATTTTTAATTTTAAATGTCCGATATTTACTCTAAGAAAACAGTTATTTATTTGTATGAAAAAAATAAATGGTGACCAAAGAAAAACTGAAACAGAAAAAGTGACACAAATAATGTACGTCTAATCGTCTACTCTATGATATGTTGTCTGACTTATACAAATGTCAAAAAAATCAACGTTGACTGTACAACGTTGTACTGAACTATAACATTTCCATGCGATGTTGTCAAAATGTATTTCTCACTCGGTATTATATTATCTATATTGAAATTTACGATCATTAATTGAAACCTTATTCCATTAAAATATTAACATATAACATAACAAAATAACATATAAAATGAAAAAAAAAAAATGAAAAATATACCTTCGAACTTACGACCACAGACGGTTGGAGAGCAATGTTGCCCGATGTGAGTATCGCAAACTACAGATGGCTAAATAGGCGAGCAATTTCCGCAAATTTGTTTTGGGTAAAATTTGAAAACATTGTCAATTTCCACTTATTATAGTAAAATATATGTACAACACGGGGCCTATATGCAAGTTACAAATTATTTAAGCTATATAAAAATAATTAATAAGAACTATAAATTAAAAAAAAAAATAATATGCATGTAAAATAAAATATATAAAACTACATGTATAAAAAATGAAAAATCAATGATTTAAAAATTTAAAAAGGTCCTGAATTTTAATTGCAGTCAATAATTGCAGAATAATGAAGAAAAATTTAGTTTGCACAAAGGGACTAAATTGGTAAATTTAGAAATTTCTTGGAAACATTATTAATGAGATTTAATTATGATTAAGCTCAAAATTATACGAAATACCTCTTAAATAGTCTAATATTTGTCTGTTTGGAAAATCATTAATTAAATTTAAAATGCGCCGATCTGCGTCTTCGTATTTTCTTAATTTTTTTGGGGGCGGATTCCCAGTAATTAATTGTTCAACATATCTGTCTCTGCCGCGTTGAATTTTTTGTAACCCAGTACTTAATTTCCAAATAGTCGAATTAGTCATCCCCAGTTCCGTTTGGATTCTCCTATTTGCTCCCTCAGCAAAATTATTTGTCCTATCCTGCCCACTAAAAATTCAGTGGTAAAGATTCCACATGCTTATTGGGAATATTGGGGTACTTCTACCAGTGCCGCGCCTGTTTGGCCTGCCAATATAATTATCTTCGAAGTAATGTAATATCGGCATTAATTCTTCTGGAAGATACTCCGTGAGCGCATCAACAGCTTCTTCTATATTATTTTCCGGTACAAAACAAAGGGCTGTTATCATTTTTGTTTTAATAGCAAAATCTGGATCTGTGTTGTACCTTGACCTAAGGCCCGAGTGTGCTACATGTTTCTGAATATTTTGAGAGAGGTGAAAAAAACATCCATGAATCTGTGCATCCCTAAACCTTTCTTGAAATGCCGAAAAAGCTGCCAGTTCAAAGTCACAATTTATTACACGGGGTCTTAAATTCGAATTAATTTCTTGTATCATTTCTACTAACTTATCATATGTTGTGCGGCGTTTATTCGGTAACAGGCAATACAAGATTGGCACCACTCCATTACAAAACTCGGCCAAAATAATATATATTTGTGAAAACAGACGAGGAGCTGGCTTGAATGTGCCGTCAGCATACCAAGTTCCACTATTACGAAGAATTTCCATATTTCTTTGACGCCCAAAAAATAATATTCTCTCCTCCGTTTGCCCACTATCGGCTAGAAGAAAAATTTCTTCACTTTCACCAATGTGGATTGTCTTATAATTTTCCGGAATTTCAAGATCCCTTAACGATGCAGGTTGTACTGGTACATTATTTATTCTGCTTCTAACTCGCCTATTAACGAACTATCTTGCCGACTAACAGTATCAAATATATATATAAAACCATCGTGAGTAAATTTAGGTTTATCCCGTTTTGATTTTCCATTTTACCAATGTTCTTATTACGCAAACTAATCTGTAGATACTATTAACTACAAGCCAAGCACTTTAAAATAAGCAAACAATAACACAACAAGCAAAATAAATATATTTAAAAAGCAGAACGAAAATTTGTCAATTAACACTTTTAATTTAATAAAAAACAAGTATTTGTCTATGGAATTTATATATGAATTAAAATTCCAATATCAAAAATAAATTATAGTAAAGCACAAATATCGACAAATGTGAACAAAGTAGGAATACGTATAGACACTAACACAGGTACTAGGAGTTAAAAATACGTAGAAAATTAAAATGCCCATAGAACAACAATTTGGTGTTCCGAAAAAAAATTTTTGAACATGACTCAATTTTCTACCAACACTTGTTCTATTCTGTAGTCACGTACAACAAGTTTCAATTTTCATTTAATATCTGTCTACCTATTGTCGTACAATGGAAATTTTCAGATTTAAGATTCTCAAGAATCTTAAATACCACCAATCTAGAAACATTTGACAAATAATATAGGAAGTAATAAACTTCCTTTTTAATGGAGCATATAAATTTCAATGCGAGTAGAATATTTGCTTGCTTTGCTTAAACCCATAGTTTTTATTTATTTTGGTACAAAAAAATACTTATCCATTGTTAATTGATTTGCTAGGACAACCGTCTGGGTCGCAAAACTGCTGCAGAGCTTAATGCTTTACTTCTTTTATGAAACAGTTAGTTAATAATCGCACTGCAATTATTAAATAATTTATTATTTCATATTTCTATAATGAGCGGTATATATATTTAGGGTATTACTTACAAAAGAAGTACTTAATTGTAATAATACCGATTTTGATTAATATTAAAAAAATATTTAGCAAATAGCGACTTAACTGCAGAAAATTGGCCAATCAAATAATTAATTTATTTAACCCTTGAATAGTGCTAATTTAAATGAATCTGTATTTGATGTTTAACTTGTAGACGCAAATAAACATTTGCTGGACAATAATACTATTTGAATCATATCTAATTCTGTACAAGTATATTCGCGGCTCTTTTTTACATTAATGAAGATAATATATTACTGAAAATAATTATTATAATCCATGGATAATGTAATAATAAAAGAAACTTACTTCAAGAATTGAATAATAAATTAAATTCAATCACAACACTGACATTATACACTATCGCTGTATTCATATAAAAAAAATCGAGATAATTTAATGTAACCTCAAAAAGCAGCGTAGAGTAGATCGAGTAGTGTACACGTTGAAACCCATGCAGACGGAAGAAAAACTTAGAGTAACTTGCTAGAGCAATTTTGCAAATAGAACGAAAACAGTGTAAACGGTTTAGCAAGTACTTGCAGCAAGAACTATCGCAAGTTAGTTGCCAGTGGACACGAAGTTTAAGTGTATAACTTTTCCATAAGATTACACGATGCTTTAGCTACACAATATATTATTTTTGAAAATATTCGTTCCACAGTTTCTTAATATAAACGTTTAAAGTGAGAGCTCAATACTTTTGCAACGGATAGTAGTAAATAGTTTAACAAATGTCATCCGTTGGTTTCGTTACTTGCCAAGTATGCAGTGGCACAAGAACGTCATGTGCCAAATGACATCTGCTGTAAGTCACGTATTATCAGTGAAGAATGACGTTAGAAAGTAATAATTTATGAAACGTCTTCTAAAGTACAAATAAAGTTTTATGTAGCTCATTAGAGATATAGCAAGCGTAAAATGCCGACCTGGACTTTGTTCAATCGAAAATATAAGCGCGCCACCAGAACCAAATAAAAATCATTAATAAAATTCACAAATCACCTGTCATAACATCATTTCAAAGAGTTTAATAAAGAATGGTTTCCTTTAAATAAAGTGCGACTTTAATTAATTTCCATTAATAATGACGTTTTGCCATAATTATCTGATAATTTATTCCTGCTAAGCGCAATATAATATTCTATAGTTGACTACTTGCTAGGTGTGACTACTGTAGGCTATAATAAGAAAATTACACATTTTTTTGACAATGGAAGCACCAATAAAGCATTAATTGATTTATACTAACTTGATTTGGAATATTGACTAAAGTAGTTATTGCCAACTTCGTTAGCGTATTCAGTATAACCAATACAAATTCTTGTGCTGGATAACTAGGCAACAAATCCAAACACAATATTCGAACCATTGCAGCTGCATTTGTATCATGATGCATATACTGAAGAATTGGAATTAATTGCAATTTCATATTAGCCGTTGTTGCTTGTCCTTGAATCATGTCTGATAGTTTGTTGCACATACTCACTGCAAAACTTCTGAATTAACAAGAGATTATTAATATCAAATCTTGAATAATAAAATCGTAATAAATTGTAGTATTCCAGTAGTCTTTATTAGATAACTGTCATGAAATTTTTTCTATTCTCGAGCAATCGAAATTAGAAACCATATAAGTGAAAGCTTATAAATTAAATACATAATATAATAATAATAAATTATATTTATAATTTATAAATTATATATAATAAATACAAATTATTAATAAAATAAATATTAAAATATCAAAGCGAATAAATCCTCATTTTAAAACGTACACGATTTGTAACTTAAATGCTTAAAAATAAAAAATCATTATCGTTTTTAAATAACAGTAAAACAAAATGTAAGTTTTGAAATCATTAATTTTATTAATTTATTGTGAATGGCTTATATCACGTCATTGAAACAATTTAGAATCGACGGATTTTCATAACTATTTTAATTTACTAAAATTCTATTAATCAATTAGATATTTATATCCGATACTCGCCCAATTCTGCTCATACTGTTCCTACAATTTCAATTTATGAATTTAATTAACAAATTAAAGGTTAAAACCTGGCGTGTTGAACAATGCCCAGTGCAAACATTAGCAGCACATGTTTGAAATTTCCCTTTGTTCTTCACTTCTACTCGCAAGTTCTATTCTTCAAATAGAACTTATTTCTATATTTCCACATTATTTTCATCCTAGCTATACTACTCGGTATGGAATAGTTCTATAAAAATTACGAAGTATCACGCATCATTAAACAATTGTACTTTATCATCATGTTAAAGTATCTGCACTTTCTGCATCTTTCCTCTTCCATACAGACACACGCCCATTCGATTTGCACACACAAGTACGAACTCATTATATCATCTCATTACTGCAGTTTTATGCCGTCCTAGATTTTGTAATGCCTCCTATTTGAACAAAAACCGATTTTAAATAATGCAATTTTAATTGACACTATTAAAATTATTTGAAGGATGATTGGATCAACGTCTATTAATCACAATCAACAACAGAGGACGTACCTAATCATGTTATAATTTTAAACGTAACACAATAATAAATGTATTGAATTCTATTGCATCTTATTCCCGTTGAATTTTGATTTTATGTTATTGGTTTCAATAAATTTCACCAAGACTTGTATGATTTTTAAAAATAAATAAACAATTTTAGTTCGCTGTTTATTTATCTAAACTCACAATAAATTGAACCTTGATGCACAGTAAAAATTATGAAGTTTCCATTCAATGGATGAAATGGAATGAAAAATAATTCCTTCGTTTTTGATGTGTTTAATTTTAGTAAGTAATAATTTGCCATAATAGAATGTCATGTCACCACCTTCACAAAATTTGCATGCTGCCTGCATGCAATTCTCAAAGCTTCTAAAAATATGAAAAAGGTAGTAATGGGTTTCGAATATCGCAACGGGTTATTCGATAAAAAAGTATCGAAATATAGTAAACTTTAGAGGCCCTATCTCCGAAACGGCTTGGAATTTTGATGCGCGGTTTACGAAACTGATTTGAGGTGTTCAGCATCTGCAGTAGTAGACGACAAAAAGTAGCATATGCTATTTAAAAAACTAAAACTGGATAGCCGAACTCTATTTGGGAAAATTCGCTTGAGCGGATCCGACCAACTCCGATTTGGAGCTAGTCAAATCCAAGATATGATGGAATGACACAAAGCGCAAAAGAAATCATCTCAATCGAATCTACTTAGTCTATTCAGTTCAGCTATGGCGATTACAAAATTACCACTCAGTATATATAACAATCACCCAGCTAGTCGCTTTCTCTCGGTATACTCAATTCTTTACCCTTTACGAGCATCCTCCGGCTTTATCTAGTTTCTTTGATGCGCCGCACCTACTTTCTCCTTTAGTATTTTAGAAAGCGGGTTTTAAGTTTCACTACGGAGGTACCTAGATTAGATTTGTATTAAAGGGTAGTGACAGACACATACATCGGACAACCTTTTCTTACAAAAGTAAATACCGCCTACAAACATCTCGAAGTCAGCCCGTGTTGGACAGTCAACAATAATTCAGACCGCTCGCGTCTAGCTAGTTCAGTAATAAAGAAATTCGTTCTGAACATAACAGTTGTCTTTCTATCGTAAATGATTCACCACTCGCGACGAATTATTTTCATTTAATAAAAGTTCGAAAACTTTCAAACTGTTCATGTATCAAATATTATTCAAAATTTCGGTGTCTGATTAAATCCTCCATCATATCAATACTCACCTGAAGAATCTGTCGACCGATGTATTTGCGCAACTTATTTCGACTGTAGATATGATACTTCCGCAATTGTGAAAACACATTTGTGATTCAGAAGTTGGAAGAGAATTGTTAGTGATTTTTACTAAATAAATTATCTGTAGGGATCATTGACTTGCGCGCGAGTGTTTTATTCCTTGCCAATTATTGCAACATTCCCTCCATTAACCCCCTCTTACGTTTCTTCGTAACAACCATTTCTTTTCTTTTCTACCAAACTGCTTCAACTATAACAGACGGTTTAACACTAACGCTACAAATCGAATCAATCATACCAAAATTGGTAGAAAAACTTGATGTTGTTAGTTAAAAATTTTACGTCATCTAAACATAATGTAAATCCTGTAATTAAAACGTAAATCTTATGCCCAGTTATCGAAAATAAACTGATGACGTACACCCAAAATTGGTATTATTCAGTACAATGTGCCCCTATTTTTTCTCTATTACTGCAGAGAATAACATCCTGAAGTCAGCTTCGCGTACCGCACATGAAAATCCTAAGCCGCATCGGAAATAAAGCATTCTAAAGTTTAATAATAGTGCATTCGGACTACAGCATTTTTGTGCACTGAGCTTTTGTTTCACGATGTAGAGCAACTTATTACGTTCGCTTATCTTGTACTGTCTTGGAACTGAAAGTATCGTTTATTCGGGCTACTATCCTATCCGCTGGCAAGTCATAATTTACGTTCGGATATCATGAATTGCTCGTTCGTCGCTCTGGTTTGGTTTTGGGGGTGCTAAATATGATCTTGACGAAATTGATTGTCAAGTGTCAAATAAAGTTTCTATATTATATACCATAAAACTTATAATATTGTTATATGATTATTTAATTGTATTGTGACAATGTCAATGGACTAAAAATATATAATAATTGCGTGGCCAGCTAGATCTCCTGATTAATAAAAATCCCTTAGATTTTTATTTATGGGGCTACATGAAATATCTAGTGTACAAAGAGCCCTTTGACACTGAAGATCAACTTCATGCACGAATTATTGAAGTTGCAAGAATAATTCGTGAAAAAGCTGCAGAACAATTCCCAAGAGTTCACGAATCTTGTATAAATCGGGCTCAGCATGCGATTGAAGAAAATGATGGTCATATTGAACACAATCTGTGAATAATTAATAAATTTCTAGTGAATTGATAGTGATGTTTTAGTGAATCATTAATGTGGATATTGTACTTTTAGTGTAAAGTTGACATAATATTCATTGTCTAGTGTGGTGGACATCTGTTTATGTAATGATAGCTGATTAATTGCGGGCAGCAGCGGGGTGGTAAGCGATAACACCTCGTCTGGTAAGTTGAAGTTTTTTAATCATTTGCTGCTGTAATTACACCAAATAATTAGTGGTGTGCAGGTACTGCCTTAATCTGCATTACCCTAATAAAGGTAACATTAAAGTATTGTTTGTGTAATTGATAACTTGCTATCTAAGTGTTTTTAAAGGGTATTCTTATGACAAAATAAACATGTTCAATTTTTCTTATTAACTTTTTTTTAATTCTAATTTCAAGACATAAGCAAAAAAATAAAACTAAACAAGCCTGACCTTCAATCATTTGCTTTGTTCACAAGTCATTCAACGTTTTTTCCATCACGTCTCTCACGGCTGTTTCGATAACGGTTGTTTATCGTTGCCCGGCGCAAGCCGCCTCAGAGTACAGCGGATATCAAACGTTTTCTAGTCGTTTTTAAATGTTGCGCAACAGTAGATATACAACAGCAGAACTAGATCACTGGTTCAAAATTTCGCCACTAGAGGGCGCCACAATCGCGGGGCTCAATTTTTACGTCATTGAGTTTCATGTGTTGTCCGATAGGTGGCGCTTTATCTGTCAATTGTCTCAGTCATATTTTTGAATTTTGTGTGTCAATTATCAGTGTCATATTTTTTTGCGTCAATGAAATGTCATATTTATTTTTGAAATGTGGCGCCAAGTTTCAATGTGTTTTCCAAGGTCTCTTTTGATGTAATGTTTGAAGTTTGATGTTGTGTGGATAGATGTCGATAGCATCGGATATTGTTAGTAGTTAAACAAGGCCGATTCTCCCTCAACTTAGACTCTAGAGGGGGGATTGTAAATTCAGGGGTAAGGGGTGGTTTTTCAATATGGTGTCAATCAAAGGGGTGTGTACAAGTTTAAGGGGTGGGGGGTAATTCAATATGGCGTCAGAGGGGAGGGTACTAAGGGAAAGGGGTAATGGCGTCGTTGGATTTCATTGGATGGGTGGGGAAAGGGGTAATTCAATATGGCGTCGCTGGATTTCATTGGATGGGTGGGGAAAAAGGTAATTCAATATGGCGTCGTTGGATTTCATTGGATGGGTGGGAAAAGGGGTGATTCAATATGGCACCGTTGGATTTGATTGGCCGGGCGAATGGTGGGTCGTCCGGCGTCCATTAGCGTCACCATGGTTATTGTCCAGTTAATTTTAACGTCATTTTGTCCATTTAATGAGAGTCGCTTAATTACTTTAAAAAAAAAAGACTGCATGCAGATGTAAAAACCATCGAGGCCAGACGGTCTGACGTTATTTGAAAAGCCAAAAAGTTAAGTGATTTTTAATTGGCAGGTTGATAAGCTACCCTCTATGACGATTATCATTTCTTGTCACAGACGATGAAGAATGTGCTCTTAACAATAATATCATTTGAATGCTATTAAGAATTATCTAGTAAAATTTGTGGTTATCTACACATGAGATTGAGAAGGTCGAAAAGCCACCCTCTACTGCAGGCAGATGTAAAAACCATCGAGGCCAGACGGTCTGACGTTATTTGAAAAGCCAAAATTTTAAGTGATTTTTAATTGGCAGGTTGATAAGCTACCCTGAATATAAAAATAATCTAATCTTCAATAGGGTAGATTTCTATTATCTTGAGAAACCAACTAAGTACACAGACGATGAAGAATGTGCTAAATTCAACTGTATAGAGATTAGTGAAAGGAGGAGCCAATCAGTTTATTTTTTTTTTTTTTTTTTTCCAATATAAATATGGGCTCATGTGAGCTATTTGTCAAATGCAGTTTCTTCTTCAACAACTACATAAAATATTGAAGTTTAAACAATACATATCGAGTGTTTAAATAATTTGGTTTGATAATTCTAATAGGCTGCAGGTAAATATTTGTCAAATACAGTTTCATCTTCAACAACTAAAGGTCTCAAGTTTATGTGTTCAGGTAAATATTAATTTATTAGCAATTATTTTTGAAAAATTTATTATTTACTAAATATAATTTATTATATTTTTATTTGTAGAGAAAAATGGATTTAAAATGTCTAAATGCTGCTGCTGTATCATCATCAAAACCAAAAATTGGTATGGATGAACTGGTTCCCGATGAGAAGTATCAAATTTTAAACGTCACAGTAGTCAAAAGTAAATTCGGGGAAGTGATCAAATTAGAATTAGAGAACAATATATTATTTTTACCACAGAGGATGACGGAACGTTTTAAGAAAAATTTGCATTTATTCATTAACAATAAATATTATATTATTTTTAAATGTATAAAAAAAATATCCAACACCATATCAACACCAGAGTTTGAAATTTCTGAATAAAACGCTTATTACTTGAATAATGGTATTTTTATTTTAAATCAGACAATATTTTGTGTTTATTAATTAACATATATTCTCTTAAACAATTACTATATACATCATTAAAACTATAAACATATTCACAAATTACATTCTTAATATCTTCAGGAGTAACTAGATCCGAAAACAATTCTTTAAAAACATGTATAATATTACTATAATATGCCTTAAAATCAATTAATATTAATTTTTTAACAACATCAGCAATAAAATAAAAATTAGCTATTAACAAGTTATGTATATTAGTCTCTGTTAAAACAATAGTTTTTCCGCATCTTGTAACTTCCACCATCTTCAGTCCATCAATACCGTTGCTGCCTAAGACAATTATATCATTACACATGATAAAACGTAGATAATCCATATCCATATTTCGAAAATATCCACTAAGAAGCCAATGCATATTAGATATGAACTTTTGCCATTCATTTATTTCGAATATTAAAGCATTGCTTACATTAATGCATGGTCTAAATTCTTTGTATGTGTTTAAACCAATATCGATGAAAATTTCGTTATCAGAAAAAAAAAATCTTTTATTTAAAATAAAACACTCATCATTTGTTTCACGTTCAAACTCGTCTAATAATTCAAAAGATTCTTTGTCTATTTGATTGGCACTAAAAACACATTGATTTTCAGAGGACATCGTGCTAATCAAGATTCTATGAAACAACTAATATTCCCTATAATATATTTGTCTCATCAAGCCAACTATTATGAGAATTATCAAAGCCAAGCCATTTTACATATACCATGTTGCCTCTTTTCTTTAGAACTTTTTCGACTAAATAAACATCTGGTTGTTTTGTTTTCTGCAGCTCATAAGAATAAAAAGCTCCTCTTATGGGTCTCTTATTTATATCTTCCAACAAGTATGTTACAGGATTGGTGTGATTAATTTTAATAATTTTAAATAATTCAGTAGTCCAATTCGGTGTGTAGCCTTTATCGAAAACATGTTTTTCTTTACTAATACGCACTTCATCTCCAATGTTAAGTTTGGATCCAGGAAATATTTTTATGTGATTATACACAGTATCCAATAATTTTCTTTCAATTGTTTCACTAACATCACATGGTCTCATTTTAATTACACTATGTTTTGATTCATTATAATTCTTCACAATAGTGGGTAAAATAGAAATCCATTTGTGTGTGCCATTTAAACTAAAATATTTATATAATCGTTCCTTTATGGTACGAATAGTGCGTTCGGCAATGGCCGCTTTCATTTGTGAATATGTTGAATAATGATTAATATTGTATTGTTGCAACAAACGTTGATAATAATGATTATAGAATCCTTTACCCTGATCGGTATGCAAATTTTTCGGAAAACGCTTAGAAGTGGATAATATTCTAGCAAATGCCGCTGTCACTTCTTCCCCTGTTTTTGATTTTAGTGGTTCAGTCCACACATATTTTGAAAAACAATTGATAACCAACAGAATATATTTAAATTGATTATTTTCTTTAGCATATGTATCCATTTGGGCAAGATCGGCTTGCCATAAATCATCCAGCCCTTTAATAAGCGTTCGTCTCCTAGGGAAATTTTTTCTTATCGATCTATGTAATTCATTAACCACTTGAATTTTTTCGATTGATGCCATTTTACGGCCACTATTTGATTAGCACTAATTCACTATTGAAGTACCTATTTAAGTTTTCTAATATCAAGTTTATTAACTTTATTATTATCAAGAATTGTAATTTGGCTTCCTATATTACTAACAATATTATTAATTTTATTAATTTCGCGTATATTGTTAGTTATATTTATTTGAACTTCATGCAATTTTGAAGCTATTTCCCTACGATCATCCATATGCTTGCTGTTAACATCTTCAATTGCTGTTACTAATTTTTGAATCTTTAGTTCAAGTGCTGTTGATAATTCTTCAATCTTTATTTCAAGTCCTCTATAAAGCAGATTCATTTTATCAGCAAAACCTACTGATTGTTCTCTATGTCTCTCAGACATAACTGCGACATCTTGTTGTACCATCAAATAGAAATTCATGATTGTCTTACATGACTCATCCACATATTTCTTATTAGAAACATCTTCATCTTGGGAGGCCAATTTAACATTACATATTTTTAAACCACCAATATCTAAGTCACCATTTAATGTAAAAGAAAACAATGACGAAGGAGAAGCAACAGGTTGATAATATTTATCAGCTGCACGTCCGAACTTGTCTATACTCATTTCTACTATAGGAAAACGATTAACTAAGAAGAGTTAATATACGATTTTCGCTTCTTTTAATTCTTCAATAATTGATGCAATTTCATTGGTGTGGGAGTTATTTCCAGCATATTTAGATGCAAATAATAATCGTAGTCTATCAACTAACTCATTAACATCATCCCAATAGACATATTCTACTGGTTTTGTATTATATGTCATATAATTATTATCATAGTTACCACCCTTTTTTGATAGTAATGGTCGTATGATATGTTTATATTTGAAGCTTTTTGCACCTATAATTCTACCTTCTGCAGAATAATTTTTTCGATAGAGATTGGTTTTGTCTATAATGTCTTCGAATGCATCAGTATCTTCATCATTAAAATTTTTAGATTTTTTATAAAATAACAACTCATAAAGCCCCTCAGTGCCTTCATAAGGGACACCGTCTACGATTATCTCACCCGTAATATTATCAAATTCTATTTCTTTACTACCTAAGCTCCATGTTCTAGTAGTAGCATTATATCTGGGGGCATGAGTGACGTCAATTTTCGAAGAATGTTGAAAATATTCTTCTATATATTTTTGTGAAACGTTGGGATAATCTTGTAAATTTATTACATTTTTAGCATTCGCCTCTATTATTTCACTATAATCATCGTCAGCTGTCATCATTGTATTATCACTATCAGTATCCGTTTCTTTTAACATAGTTTTTATTTCACTCTCATCTATAGGTTCCTGTTTATTTATTTTCATCACATTTGATTTCACCTCTGCTTTGATAGGTAATTTTACCGCTTTTTGATTATTTTCAATTTCTTTTAAATGGGTGGTGATAGGAGAAAAAATTCTATTTATTGTGGTATCTTCATTTGATCTCCCCAATTTTAATGCCATATATTTTTTTCGGACATCATTAGCTAATTTTATAATTTTCTGTTTACGTTCTGATTCAACCTTATTTAAAAGCTTCATCATAAACAAATGATTATTAATAGAACTATTCATTAACTTTTATATACTTATCGAACCCCATTCGATAACGTCCATTATTTAATTCAAATTCCTTAACAACAACCAATGGCTTAAATTAATTGGAATTCCAACATTGAGAACATAAGGTTTTAAATGTATTATATGATATATCTGGTGTAACATGTTCATCAAACACATGCTTTAAATTAACATCATCCTGTTTGAATAATACAATTACATTACAGTTATCTCTTATTAATTGTTTCGGGATTTTGGAATAAGTTTGACATAAGTATGCCACATCAATAGATTTATGCCGACCCATAGAAAAATATGCCCTAATTTTATCTTGCTTATCACAGGAAACATCATCAAATATAAATACAGAGTTTTCTTTAGCTTCATCAGGATCAGTGATTAATTCATTATCCTTATATGGAAAATATTCAATTTCCTTAACTTGCTGCAAAACATTTTCTAATAATTTATACTTTGGTTGATAAAGAGACTTTGAATATAAATATATATTAGCAAATTTCAGTCCATTAGGATTGAATAACAACGCTAAAAGTGAATTAGTTTTTCCACAACCACTAGGGCCGCAAAATATAGCGCGAAAACAATTTGGTAATAATTTACTATGTACACAGATTTTAGACGTGGAATCATCAAAATCTAAATTTTCAACATCGAGCTTAAGATCTTGTGATACTAAATGCATGATTCTAACTGAAAATTTAAAACATCCATTTATTATTTATATATAAAAGCTGCAAAGTTTTAATATGATTTAGAAATATGCAAACTGTTAAACACAAAGGTGCGGGTATTGTAAATTCGTTAATTAATAAATTACCTATTGAATTACATATTCCCGGCTATCAGTGGTGTGGACCTGGTACAAAAGTACAAAAACGATTGACGCGAGGCGATCCTGGTATTAATCAATTAGACGCCGCCTGTAAGCAGCACGATCTTTTATATAGTTCAAGTTCATCATTGTCTGATAGACATAAAGCAGATAAAGTTAGAAAATAGTGCTTGGGAACGCGTTAAATCAAAAGATTCTAGTGTTGGTGAAAAAGCCGCGTCTTGGGTTGTTCTAAATACAATGAAAGTTAAAAGAAAAATGGGTATGGGACTGTCATTCAAGACACATGTTGTAAATCCTACATCGAAAAGTTTACGAAAATATGCAGTGAATAATAAAAGTTTACGAAAATCTTCATTAGCTGGATTAAAAGCTGCTCGAATGGCTATTAAAAAAGCAGGTGGTAGAAAAAAGATACGACTACCTCGTATTATTCCATTTGAACATAAATCTGGCGGATTTTTACCACTATTGCCAATTCTATCTGCTTTAGGAGCAATGGGAGCTCTAGCTGGTGGAGCATCTACTGTTGTTAAAAATGTAATGGATATCAAAAGGAAAATAAATGATGGCAACAATGCTTCAAAGATTGAAATTGGCAAGAAAGGTTCGGGATTGTATCTTCGAAAAAATTCCAAAGGTTATGGTTTATTTTTAAAAAAGCCCGAAAATTCGAGACGCTGAATTTACCTAATAGAGCTCTGTATGACTATGAAATAATAAACTGTGCAAATAAATTGAAACTACCATATTTTAGAGGTGTATTTATGCGTGATCAGCTACCCAATCATATACATCGTAATGAAAGTGCTATTGTTAATTTAGATTTGAATGCCAATGCAGGTACTCATTGGGTGGCATATAAAAAACGAGGAAGTGCAATCAATTATTTCGATAGTTTCGGTAATTTAAAACCACCAGTAGAACTAGTAAATTATTTTGGTC
The DNA here is from genome assembly GCA_949748235.1 of Platypus cylindrus. Classification (NCBI taxonomy): domain Eukaryota; kingdom Metazoa; phylum Arthropoda; class Insecta; order Coleoptera; family Curculionidae; genus Platypus; species Platypus cylindrus. The sequence continues at coordinate 41,567,723 of OX456488.1, forward strand.
CATCAACTAATATAATCTACAATAAAAAGCAATATCAAAGATTCAATTCTAGTAATTGTGGTCATTTATGTATTGAATTTCTATATAATACCAAGTTGTAATTAAGTTGATTATTAGTTATGTCTATAATATTAACGCTGAAGGATCGCAAGTCTACACTCTCCATAGATTTTCCTATCCCCATACAATTGGATGCAAATTATCAATACGGATTAGCACTCATTGGTTTCTTTTCCTACAATACTATACCCAACGTAGAAGAAAATACAGAATTTTACTATATAGATAAAAGCAAACAGTTGAATTCAATTCATCTGCCTGGTGGTGTATACGAAATTACAGATATTAATAATTTTTTAAAGAAGAAGTTGCTAAATTTCAATTTGAATGGTAATGAAAAAGAGGAAGATATATTTTTCCTAAGACCAAACAATAATACTTTGAAGTGTGAAATTTTTCATCGTGATTTTGATATAGATTTCACTTATAACAATTCGTTGGCAAAACTCCTAGGATTCTCACGAAAGGTATTACCAGCAGGAATAGTTCATTCATCTGATCGTCCTGTAAACATTGTTAAAGTTCGAACAATTCACGTGGATAGTAACATAACAAGTGGGGCATATTACAACGGGATACCATCTCATACATTATATGAGTTTCCTGTTACATCTAACCCAGGGTATTCTATAGACGAAATTTCACGAAACTTAATTTATTTGCCAATAATCAGAAAAGAGATTTCTAACATTTCATTGAAAATAGTAGATCAAGATTTTAATCTGGTGAATTTTCGAGGCGAAGAAATTATCATCCGATTGGAATTGAAAAAAGATGGTTTTAATAATTAAATCGTATAAAAGACATATCCACCCCTCACCATGCTCAGTTAGAAAAAGTTGTTCAAGAAGAAAGTTGGGGGGTAAATTATCACCATTAAACGTCAATTTTCTCAAAACAATTGGATATGTCGTACGATCAAATTTTAAACCTGTATAAGCCGGTGATTACCGATACCTCCATAATTAATATGGAATATCGAACATATTTGCCCTATGTTAAATCATTTGATAATAATGATGTAATCGAAATAACCGTAAATAGAAATGATGTTTGGCTGTTAATGAGCGAGGCTGCATTAGTCATTAAAGGAACACTGAAAAAGACAAGAGGAGAAGGCGATGGTTGTTTACTTAATAATGCAGGAGCCTTTTTGTTTGATTCAGTAACATATGAATTGAATGGAGTTGAAGTGGAGCATGTAAAAGATCCGGGGATTGTGAGCCTTATTCGTGGCTATTTATGTTATACTGAAGATGATACTAAACATTTAACAATGGCCAGTTGGTACTATCCAAATCAAAACCCGACATGTGCTAACAAAGAATTCTTTATGCGAATACCTTTAGCTCACTTATTCGGTGTTTTTAGTGATTATAAGACAATGATGTGTGGAAAACACACATTGCGACTAGTAAGGTCTCGAACAGATAACAATGCTCTATTGAATCCTAATAGTGAAACAATAACTGAAATTAAAATTGATAGTATTGAGTTGAAAGTGAGCCATGTAATGCCAAATGATAATATTAAAATGGAATTATTAAAGTCAATTAAACATGATCGGCCAATCTTGATTCCATTTAGGAAATGGGAATATCACGAATTACCAGCTCTTAATACAGGGTCGACAAAAGAAATTTGGAGTGTGAAAACTACTACAAATGTAGAGTGTCCTCGTTATGCTATTATTGGTTTTCATAATAACCGAAAAGATATAGCAACTGCTGATTCTACATTATTTGATCATATGAACATATCAAATATCCGATTGTCTTTAAATGGAGATTATTATCCATATGAACGAATGAATTTAGATTTTGCATCAGATAATTATACAAATGTATATTATAATTATGCAGAGTTTTATAGGAGTTACATGGCTCAATCTCTATTAGAACGCAAACAGGTTCTATTAAGTTATGATAAATTTAAAACACACGCGCTCTTTGTTATTGATTGTTCTAAAAGAGATGAAAGTATAAAATCTTCAACAGTTGACGTTAAGATTGAGATTGATACACATCAAGCTTTTCCTGAAAATACAAAAGCATACTGCATCATTATTCACGATTGTATTATCGAGTATTTGCCTCTCAGTGAAATTGTTCGAAAAATTAATTAAAATGAAAATTGCAATTGTTGATATGCAAGGTTTTGTATTAAATAGTAGTGAACACGAACGGAAGTTTCATGTTAAAGAGATCACTATTATGCATGATTCACAATATAATCATTATGTATTTCAAGAACCAAAACCATATTCGGCATTATCTATTCCGAAAAGAAAGATGTAAATTATGCAATTTATAACATTCATGGGCTTCCATACCAATCAGGATACATTAGCTACGACCATATACATTTAATAAGAAAAAAATTATATGGATTTGATATTGTGTATGTTAAAGGACACCAGAAGAAGGATTTTCTACTAAATTTATTTGAAGATTTGGATGCTAGCAAACAATCGTTACCGAAAATTGTAAACATTGAAAGTTTAAGTAGTTGGCATTCACCACCTAAATTTAATATTGATGTACCGAAATGTATGGAACATTTAAATGATAAGTTTTATATGTGTAGTTTAAGAAACTGTTTTGTACTTAGTAATTGGATTTATAATTGTTTACCACAATAAATATATATATATATATATATGCTAGTGAATTGTTTCTATAAATTAGTTCACCTCACAATGTTGGGAATTCCTTTCCTAATATTAGTCACCATTTTTAATAATGTGCTCTATATGAGTCATCCAAAAAATGTGCAAGAAGTTTATATTTGTTTCACCCCTACAAATGATCATTGGCCTTCCAATTGGAATAAGATGAACAAAGTTACCGAATCAGTTCTATTTACATCTATTCCGAAAGATTCAACAACATATAAAATTAGAATTATTGACCATAAGGCTGTGTTTAAAGATAGTGAGTGGCAGAATTTAAACAGGTTCCCCACCCCTATCTTCATTTCCACATTGGCAGCAGAAAAACTTGATTCAGTCTTAGCAATACTTTATTGTGTTGCACTACTATCTGTCTCATTATTCTTAAAGTGTGTTGTTAAGTTGATTAGAAAATTAAAAGCATGGTGAAACTTGAGCAGGTGTTAGAATTGAAGAAAATTATTAACCACGAAATGGATTCAAATAATGAATATATTACAAAATTAATAAAATATAAGATGGAATTGCCTGAAAATATGTTATTGCTATTATTGAAGCCATGCTGGGGACACTCTACAACAGCTGAAGGTGACGTCATCGATGGACCGTTGTACAATCACAGCATTAATTGCAGTATATGTTTAGAATTTATATTAAAATCATACACTTCATGAATAAAAACATATATTTTTAACAATTGTATTTTTTTTTTTTTTTTTTTTTTTTTTTTACATATAATAAAGTTATATACAACAATACTTATTCTACTACCTATGAATTATATTCAAATATTTGCAAATTCTTTGGGTATTTTATAGTGGCCCCAAGGAAGCGTGTCGGTACTGTTAGGTAATAAATATCTTTTATCATCAAAGGAATTAAGGGCCAACTTGACTTCCTCTATACTAAATATGTTATGATTATATGAACGGATAGACCGTTGGGCAACAATTTTATCCTTTCCTAACATTAAACAATCATAATAATCATTAAAAGTTATTTCATTTTTTACAACATTATTTCTTATACCCTTAATTTTCTTTAAACACTTATTATCTAGCTTATATGTATACATTTTTGACCTTAAACCTATAAAATGGGTTATAATATGCCCACATGCTTCATCTTTCATTAATCCTAGTACTTTTTTGTTCAATTGGGGTATGTTATACTTATTATTTAACGGATAATCGCTAGTATCAAATTTGCTAATATGCTTTTTAATAATTTCGCTATAAACATCATCACACATTATTTCATAAATAAAACTATCAGTATCTGTATACATCAATTTGCATTGATTTAATGGTATATGTTTCAATATAAATTGGTAATGGAAGTCATACATTACGGTCTTTGAAATATCTAAAATGGCCATGCCCACATATACCGGTTTGTTAAATATAATTTGAGCTTTATTTAATTCTACAGCAACTAAATTATCGTCAAAAATTTTACGGCTATGGAATAATGGACTTGAAATTAAATTTTTTGCTCCATATCGCCCGCCCCATTTATTCACTAATTTAATATTTCTATGGTTTCTTATGTTTTCCATCGTTTTTCCAAAAACTGCGTTATTCATCAATTTGAATAAACTTTTATCAAAATCTGATTGAGCATTGGTTCGTAACATTGTATTTAAATCAATATAAGATTTCAACCATGGAGACTGTTTGAACTTCAATATTTTATGAATTTTAGTTAGAATTAAACCGTTATTTAATGCTTGTTTTAAATTCCTATAATGAATAACATAATTTTTTTTATCTTTTACTGTATTTAACAATTTAGACAGTTTGGAATTTGGATGTTTCTCGTGATCAGCACAAAAAGGAAAATCTTTATGTTCATCATGTAGACAAGATGGATACTCTAAATCAACTTCTAGAATATATCCTTCGTCTGCATCATCTCTTAATTGGCTAATGTTGAAATCATTAATATTATTGACCCAAACAAAATTATCGTATGGTAAGTACTGACACATAGCCCAACCATATAAATTATTAACGTCAAAATATAATAAATATTTCGATAGTTTAGAAGAATCATAATTAGTCATATATTTATTGTTGGCTTCGGAATAACGATTGGAGCACATAGAAATTCCTCCCCTTAACCCCTTTTCTATGAATAATAATTGATTAATATCTTTAATAAGTTTAAGTCTACATTTAGTAATTCTAAGCATGCAATCCCAAGCATATCCTGGTAAAGTATAGTACCATGCTGGATCTAATTTGTAAATATTCTGACACCTATTTCTAAAGTTTTCAAAAACATCTGCCAACAGAATTACATCAGTTTTTAAATATAAATCACTATACTCTCCTAAATTTAGCATATTAAATTTATTCCAAACATTTAGAGCATGTTCATATTCATCTTCATTAATATTTTGATCGTTTAATTTATTATAGAATAATTCTCTTTTTGGTAATTCGTCATCATTTAATTTATCTAAATTATCAACATAATCATAGGGAAAAACACCTTTACGTGTAAGCAGGTGAAATTTTTCATTATCTAAATAATTAAATTCCTGCTTAAGATTTGTTAGATCATTTATATTTAAAGTAGATGCTAATTCTGCTAACGATGTACCCAAAAACCTAAATGAATCTATGAACCTATATTTAATACTATTTTCTGTATAATATTGAGTAAATGATATATATTTTTCTTTATTAATGGGTAATAAGCTAACTCTATTGTTTTTACATAATTCTTTAATTAAAAAATGTCCATCGTAATTAGAGAGATTATGGCAAACTATTGGAATAACAAATAACTTTTTAAAATTTAAATTACAATTAGAGTGAGCGAATCCTCTAAATTCACCATTAAAATGATTATGATCCGCTACAATTACATCATCAATCACAAATAGTTTCTCACAAATATGACATGCTATAGCTGTATTTTTATCAACTCCGGGAGTCATAAGTATCACAGTTTTTAACTTTTCCTCAAGATTGAATGCTAATATTTCCAATTGATTTGAAAACCATTCTACACAGTTCTCTCCGCGATATGATTTATAGAATGAAATTGAATTATCATATGCACATTTAAAATAAAAACCTACACTAAAAGCTTTATGTTGTTGATAGAAATTTTTATTATGTACTTTTTCTAGAACACATTCGAAATCCAAATAAATTATAAAGGGCGATTTTTGTTTATACGTAAAAGTTTTAAATTCAACATAATCATACTTTGGGATAGTTATCTTACAAAATTTTTTCTGTTCACATAATTCTAAATGCTCATTTAATTTATTCTCATCATTAAAATAATTCAAGCAGCGATCGCATACAAAAATGGCATGTTGTTTATTATTTATTTGTTTCGAGATAAGCCTAGAAAGATTTGTTATAAGAGAGTAGTGATATGAAATTTCCTCAAATTTATTACTCTCTGCAGGTAGTGGATCATAATCGTTTATATTTGGATAATATGTGTCTTGTATTAATAATAAATTTATATGTTTACTTAATTTCGAGTCCGTTATTCGACATGGTACTACTGAAAAATGCTTACCTTTCTTATTTTCAATAAGTTCAAGTATATAAACATTAACAGAAATATTGTTTAACCTTTCAAATTTTGGAATTTGGTCTATGGTAATAGGTAAAGTTAAGCCTTCGGTTATTAATACATTATTGTAATGGGGATAAGATGATACTCTATCTGAATTATGAGTAGGATAAAGAGCTGCGATGACGCTCCAATAAAAACAAGCATTATCGAAATTCTTAATGTTTATGCAAGCGCGTTTAACACGAATTTCATCCGGTAGTTTAATAAAAGATGAAGCACCGTTTCCAAATGTATGCTTATTAATATTTATTTCCAAACTAATTAACTTATGTAATGCCCAACCACTATCGCGCTCTTGGAATTCACTCATTGCTGTTAATACTTTTTCCACAACATTTGTTTGGAACCAGTCTGATAGATTGCTTCCAATGTCAATAATTATGTTTTTGGTAATAAAATATTTATATTCAAACGTATCTAGATTGTTCTTCTTAATAATATATTCACCGCAAAAACAAGTGTTTATTTTTATTGTTTTAATAGATTTAAATATATTAAGAATTCTACGTTTGACTAATTGGAAAGCGTCTTTAAAAAATTCTAAAATGTCTATATGTTTTAAATTATAAATAATCCCAGTTCTAATGCGACTATTAAATGCAGCGTTAATATCTTCCCACCTAACCCTATCACTACGTTTTACTCCATTGTCACCCCCGCCAATATGTATGTTATTAGTTTGTAATAGAATTCGCAATCGTCTTAAATGAGTGATATTGGTTAAAATCTTTCTGTATTTACCAGTTGATAGTTGCCCTTCTTTTGATATTTTCGTTAACTGTCGGATGCTTGTATTAATTTTTTTAATCCAATTTTTCTTTTCTCTGGAATTTTGTAATAGTTTTGTGGCTTCGGTAACAATTCGGATAACTTCATGGCTTAGGTCAATTGCACAATCCATTACTGGAAAAATAAATATTTCATTGCAAAACCAATATTAAATCCAAAATGTTAATATTTACCTGTAGCCTATTAGAATTATCAAACCAAATTATTTAAACACTCGATATGCATTGTTTAAACTTCAATATCTTATGTCGTTGTTGAAGATGAAATTGTATTTGACAAATAGCTCACATGAGCCCATATTTATATTGGAAAAAAAAGAAATGATAATCGTCTTAGAGGGTGGCTTTTCAACCTTCTCAATCTCATGTGTAGATAATCACAAATTTTACTAGATAATTCTTAATAGCATTCAAATGATATTATTGTTAAGAGCACATTCTTCATCGTCTGTGTACTTAGTTAGTTTCTCAATATAATAGAAATCTACCCTATATAGATTAGATTATTTTTATATTCAGGGTAGCTTATCAACCTGCCAATTAAAAATCACTTAACTTTTTGGCTTTTCAAATAACGTCAGACCGTCTGACCTCGATGGTTTTTACATCTGCCTGCAGTAGAGGGTGGCTTTTCGACCTTCTCAATCTCATGTGTAGACAACCACAAATTTTACTAGATAATTCTTAATAGCATTCAAATGATATTATTGTTAAGAGCACATTCTTCATCGTCTGTGTACTTAGTTGGTTTCTCAAGATAATAGAAATCTACCCTATTGAAGATTAGATTATTTTTATATTCAGGGTAGCTTATCAACCTGCCAATTAAAAATCACTTAACTTTTTGGCTTTCAAATAACGTCAGACCGTCTGGCCTCGATGGTTTTTACATCTGCCTGCAGTAGAGGGTGGCTTTTCGACCTTCTCAATCTCATGTGTAGATAACCACAAATTTTACTAGATAATTCTTAATAGCATTCAAATGATATTATTGTTAAGAGCACATTCTTCATCGTCTGTGACAAGAAATGATAATCGTCATAGAGGGTAGCTTATCAACCTGCCAATTAAAAATCACTTAACTTTTTGGCTTTTCAAATAACGTCAGACCGTCTGGCCTCGATGGTTTTTACATCTGCATGCAGCCTTTTTTCTTTAAAGTAATTAAGCGACTCTCATTAAATGGACAAAATGACGTTAAAATTAACTGGACAATAACCATGGTGACGCTAATGGACGCCGGACGACCCACCATTCGCCCGGCCAATCAAATCCAACGGTGCCATATTGAATCACCCCTTTTCCCACCCATCCAATGAAATCCAACGACGCCATATTGAATTACCTTTTTCCCCACCCATCCAATGAAATCCAGCGACGCCATATTGAATTACCCCTTTCCCCACCCATCCAATGAAATCCAACGACGCCATTACCCCTTTCCCTTAGTACCCTCCCCTCTGACGCCATATTGAATTACCCCCCACCCCTTAAACTTGTACACACCCCTTTGATTGACACCATATTGAAAAACCACCCCCTTACCCCTGAATTTACAATCCCCCCTCTAGAGTCTAAGTTGAGGGAGAATCGGCCTTGTTTAACTACTATTGTTAAGAATTTGAAAAAAGGTGAAGGCTTGTGAGGCGTGGTTTCCACATGGATAAGTATAAAGACGCCGTTGGGGCGCAGTCATAATAGGCGTCCTTACACCTATCCTTAATGTGGTAAAGCACACCTCGTGATTGCAGCAGTAAAGTAGAGTAGTAAAGGAAAAGGAGAAAGAGAGAGAGACGGATGATAGAGATCTTTAAAATAAAATTTTTAGATGTGAATAGGAATCGAACCTATAAACTTTTATGGGGGTATAAGGACCTTACCACTGCACCACAAAGCCAACCGACATCCATTATCTTGGATTGAGTATATAAATTGAATTTTGGGTTGTGCCGAACAATAATCTGTATTTTTAATATAAAATATAAAATGTAAAATCGCCCGAGGTCTTTAACAGGATGTTACTTGAAAAGATTATAAGGGTGAAAATTTTTCTATAAATGTTATAATCTGTATTAAATCTAAATTAACATATTTAGCCATATGCAAATGGCTATAAAATCAGCTTTTATAGAATTATTATAAAATGTGATAAAGTCAATTAAATTTAGTCTAGTAATTAAGGGAACGACATGATATGTATTGATGAATGTTATGTTAATCTTATGTTAACCAAGTCAGATTCTGTTAAGCATATAGTCTTTTCCTCTCTAGTAATTTGAATCATTTTTAATTCCTGATTATTATTACCTATTATGATTATATTCTTACAACAAATAAAACGTAAATAGTCTAATTCCATTGTACTAAAATATATATGACGAATCCAATACATATTTAAAATCAGTGTTTGCCATTCAAATTCTTCCAATTCGAGGGTATTATTTAACTTTATAAAAGGTGTAATGTTTAGTCGATCATCAATCATTCAGTTATTGTAGAAAATCTGGTATATCCAATACATATTAGTGATTTCTTATTTAAATGCTTCAAATTAAGAGGGCATTATTTAATTTTACAAAAGGCCTAATGTTTAGCCGAACATCAATCATTCTTTATTGTATTTAATAATAATAAAGGTTTTGCTTCATGACAAATCTACAAACAGATGTATATCAACTTGATCAGCAGTTAAAACACATTTTGCTTATGGAATTTTAGAATGCGTGGAATGATAATCTGTATTTTTAATATAAAATCACCCCAACTCTTAAACAGGATGTTAGTTGGATTAAAGGATTATAAGGATAAAAAATGGTTCTAGAAATGTTATAATCTGTATTGTATATTTAGCAAAATATAAAATTAGACCGATTTTCTCTTAGAGATTTAAAGGATTTCTTATTAAAGAGACTATGATTTTTGCTGGTGGTGGTACCTGCATCAGGTATTTAAGCCGTATGCTCATAGTAATGTTATAGTATTCATTTCAACTACATAATTCTGAATTTGTTCTTTAGTGTTCGTTAGACGTTCAAGAAAAAAATTAAAATGTAAGTAACTATATTATTATCTTATTCTTCTTATCTTTTTGCTCATACTTATATATATATATATATATATATTTTTTTTAGATGGATTTAGACGCTTTGAATAATTCTGTTAAATACGTTCGAAAAGAGTTAGTAAAATTACAAGATTTAATACCAAACCAAAAATATGCAATTATGGGAATTAAAATTTCAAACGGTCGTTATGGAGAAGCAGTACAAGTGGATCTTCTAGATAATAAGATTCTGTTTCTGCCCTACGAGTAACGGAAATTTTTAAGAAAAATTTGCACCATTTTTTGCCGGGCAAGTTCAGCATTATTTTTAAACAATTAACTGCAGTTAATAATTTAAATTCGACCCCGGTCTTTGAAGTGGCTCTCAGTTAATTCAGGTAATACAAAATGTTAAAAAATTAAAATTATCTTCATGATTTTTCTTTCTAAAGTCAATAATTACTTTTCCAGATTTCCCAGTTTTCAACCTGCTAATATATATTTAAAATAGTTAAAAGAAAATAAAACGATTAATATTTTAAAAATGTATATTACAATATGTATATTATTGCTAATATAATAAATTTTCAATTATACAAGTCAACAAATATTATTTCATTATTTATTAACATGCATTCTGTCAAACATAACTCCGCTCATCAAATGCTAAATTACAATATTCGTCTATTATACTTTCTACACTTACTGGACAAATTCTGATAATAATTCCTTAAAAGCTTTTATAAAATTATTATAAAAAGTGTTAAAATCAATTAAATTTAGCCTATTAATTAAGGGAACCACATGATATGTATTGATTAATATTATGTTAACCAAATCAGATTGTGTTAAGCATATAGTCTTTTCCTGCCTAGTAATTTGTAATTTTTAATTCCTCATTATTATTACCTGTTATGATTATACTCTTACAACAAATAAAACGTAAATAGTCTAATTCCATTGAACTAAAATATATATGACGAATCCAATACATATTTAACATCAGTGTTTGCCATTCAAATTCTTCCAATTCGAGGGTATTATTTAACTTTATAAAAGGCTTAAAGTCCATGGCCATATTTAATCCAACTTCAATTAATATATTATCACTTATTGTAGAAAATATTGTATTTAATAATAAAGGTTTTGCTTAATTTTTTTCACTAATTTCATGTTCAAACTTGTCTAATAGTTCAAACAAATCGTTATTAATAACCATAAATTATGGTTATAAGAACGTATGGAACGCTGATTTATAACTTTTTCTTTAGATAGCATTAAACATTCATAATAATCATTATAATCTATTTCATTTTTTACTATGTTGTATTTCACCCCCTTAATTTTTTTTATGCATTTATTAAAAAAATCTATTTTATAAGTGTACATTTTTGATCTTAATCCTATAAAATTGGTAATAATATTGCCAGCTGCCTTATACTTAAAAAGACCTAAAACTTTTTTGTTTTTTAATGGTATACCGTATTGATTATCTACAGCATAGTTACTTGTATCGAATTTTTGTATATGCGTATTAATAATATCTAAATATGCATCATCAGATATGATTTCATATATGAAGCTATCTGTATCCATGTACATTAATTTGCAATTTTCAGTTGGTGAAATCTCTTTTAATATAAAATTATAATATAAGTCATGAACAAGAGTTTTAAATATGTCTAGAATACACATTCCTATATAAACCGGTTTGTTAAACTCTATATGTGATTTGTTTAGCTCTATAGCAACTAAACTTTCATCAAATATTTTATGGCTATGGAATAATGGGCTCGATATTAGATTTTTAGCACCATAACGGCCTTCCGATTTTCGCACCATCTTGATATTTCTATGTTTCCTAATGTTTTCCATTCTTTTTCCGAATACGGCATTGTTCATTAATTTGAAAAAAATTTTCTCAAAATCTGTTTTAGTTTGTTCTCGGTATTTAGTATTTAATCTATATATGGTTGGAGCCATGGCGCTTGGCTAAATTGTAATATTTTATGAATTTTAGTCAAGACCAGACCGTTCTGCAAAGCTTGTTTTAAATTTCGGTAATGTATAATATAATTTTTTTTATTAGTATCTGTATTCGGTAATTTAACAAATTTAGAACCTGGTGGTCGTTCATGATCTGCACAGAACGGCAGATCGCTATGTTTGTCATGCAGCGACATTGGATATTCTAAGTCTACCTCGAGAATATAACCACTATCGGAATCATCAGGAACATTCATAATATCTACCTCATTTACATAATTTAGCCAAGCAAAATTATCGTAAGGTAGATACTGAGACATGGCCCAACCATTTAGGTTATTGGCATCTAAATACGATAAATATTTAGATGGCTTTGTAATGTCAACATTCTTGATATATTTGTTGTTTACCGCGGAGTATCTATTAGAACACATAGAAATACATCCTCTTAGACTTTTTTCTATAAATAAAAGTTGATCTATGCCTTTGAGCAGCCTAAGTTTACACTTTGTTATTTTCAACATGCAATACCAAGCATACCCAGGTAGCGTATGGTAAAAAACCGGCTCTAAACCATAAATATTTATACACTTACTTCTAAAGTTTTCAAATACCTCAGGCAGCAAGAGAACATCTGTTTTCAAGTATAAGTCGCTATATTCGCCTAAATTAGTAATATTGAATCTTTTCCAAATTACTTTTGCATGATCAAAATCGGCCTCACTTATATGTGATTTGGTCAGCTTATTATAAAATAATTCTTTAGCTGGCAGTTCCGTTTCATTTAATTTACTTAAATTATCTACATAATCACTACCTTTCCTAGATAGCAGTTTAAAAGATTCCACATCTAAATTACGGAATTCATGTTTTAAAATATCTAAATCATTTATTTGTAGGGTGGATACTAATTCAGACAGTGAAGTGTTTAAAAACCTGTAAGAATCTATGAAACAATATCGAACAGAACTATTAGGATAATGCTGAGTAAATTAAATGTATTATTCTTTATTTATTGGTAATAAAGAAATGGTTCCCATTTTACATATTTCTTAACTAGGGAATGACTATCATAATTTGAAAGGTTACGGCAAATTATTGATACTACAAATAATTTTTTAAAATTTAAGTTACAGGCTGCATGAGTTAGACCACGTATATGGTCGTTATAATGATTGTTATCTTTGACAATTTTATCATTAATTAAAAACGGTTTCTCACAAATTCTCACAAATCTTTTGCTCCTTCAAAATTTAGTCCGACATAGACACAGATGATTTAATCTTTTGTTCAATGTTGTTTGTTAATAACTTTAACTGATTTACTATCCATCCTATCCACACAATTGTCTCCTCGATAAAAGTCGTAGTAGCAAAGTGATTAATCATAAGCATATTTTACATAATAGCCTACACTAAATGACGTATGCTGTAGATAACGAATTTGACTTTTATTGCCTGAAATATCTATTTTCTCTAGGACACATTCAAAATCTAAATAAGATTGCACCTTTAATAAAATAAAGGTGCTTTTTGCTTATATACAATATTTTTGAACTCTACGTAATCATAACTTGGAAAAGATATTTTACATAATTTGAATTCTTCACATAAAATGAGATGATTGTTTAGTGTTTCCTAAGTTAGAAAATAATTAAGGCACCTATCGCAAACAAAAATTTTACGTTTATTAATCTGTTTTGATATGAGCCTAGACATATTTTTTATAAGGCAATAGTGATACTTAAGCTTTTCATCTTCCGTGTTATCATCGGGTAACGGAGCGTAATCATTTATTTTAGGATAATATTTATTTTGTATGTACAATAAATTCACATGTTTTTCTAATTTGGTGTCCGTTATTCTGCAAGGTTCTGTAATATAATTTTTTTGTTTTTCAGTGTTTTCATGTAACTCTAACGCATAAACATTTGCTGAAATGCTATTAAGTTTTTCAAATATACTTATTTGACCTATTGAAATTGGTAATTGTAAGCCATCTGTTTTTAATACATTTAAAGAATGTGGATACGATGAAATTCTATCTGAATGATTAGTAGCAGGATAAAGTCCTGCAATAACGCTCCAATAAAAACATGAATTACCATAATTTTTTATATTAAGATACGCCTTTTTATTAGAAATTTCTTTAGGTAATTTAATATAGGATGAAGCAGCAAGACCGAATTCATATTTATTTATATTAATTTGTAAATTAACTATTGCCTTCAGCGCGCAACCACTATCACGTTCTTGAAATTCACCCATTTTATGTAATATTTATTCAATGACGTTATTTTTAAACCAGTTTACTAAATCCGTACTAGTATTAATTTTTTCGTTTCTTGTATGAAAGTAATTAAATTCCAAAATTTCTATATTTGCTTTGATGGTGATATATTCAGCGCATAAACAGGTGTTTACTTTAAGTACATTCATTGACTTTAATATATTATTTACACGTCTCTTAAAAAGTTCAAATGAATCTTTTAAAAATTCAGTGGCATCCGTGTGTCTTATGTTGTAAATGATGCCTGTTCGGATATGGTTGTTGAATGCAGATTTTAGATCGTTCCAAATTATTCTATCACTTCTCTTAGAAGCTCGCAAATTACCACCAGTGTGAGTCTGGTAATTATTATTTTTTAATGTAAGACGAAATCTTAAGTGACTTAAATTAGTAGAAAGCTTATTACAAACACTTACTGGTTGCTTCTTGCGCATGATTTTCATGAGGTCTCAGATACTTTTGTTGATTTTCCTGATCCATGTGCACCTTCCTAGACTGGAACTTTCTTGAAATAATGGTACAGCTTTTGAAAGTATATTTACTATATCACTGCTTAACTTAATTGCACTTTCCATGATCACTATATGCACACTTATACAATTGAAAACGATACTATTAACTTTATAATATTACAAGCAACCAGAAATTTAATTATTTGTAGTAGAATACTATAACATTACTATGAGCATACGGCTTAAATACCTGATGCAGGTACCACCACCAAAACCACCAAAAATCATAACACCTTTAATAAGAAATCCTTTAAAACTTTAAAAGAAAATCGGTCCGATTTTATATTTTATATTAAAAATACAGATTATTATACGGCACAACCCAAAATTCAATTTATATACTCAACCCAACATAATGGATGTCGGTTGGCTTTGTGGTGCAGCGGTAAGGACCTTATACCCCCATAAAAGTTTATAGGTTCGATTCCTATTCATATCTAAAAATTTTATTTTAATGATCATCTCTATCATCTGTCTCTCTCTCTCTCTTTCTCTCTTTCCTTTTCCTTTACTCCTCTACTTTACTGCTGCAATCACGAGGTTTGCTTTACCACATTAAGGATAGGTGTAAAGACGCCTATTATGACTGCGGGGCGCAGTCATAATAGCCGTCATAATAGGCCAACATAATATAGGGTGAAAAATTAAACATGGTAATGTAAATATCTTTTTGAATAATTCCTATGATTGTGATTAGATTGGAATTTAAAGCAAAATAAATTACTGTAAAGGTAAATATTTAATTACTTTTGATCAAATTGTTTTTTTTTCAATTTTCATAAGTTTTAGGCGGTAGTGGAAGGGAGGAGAAATATAACTCATAAAAGTGTATGCAATATAAAGAAACAGTCACCATCATTAAAAGCTAATATTTAAAACAATTTCTGAATTTTAGATTGGTTGAATACGAGAAAAAACCGTTTCTGGAAAATTGTGCTAATTCAATCAAAATAAACATTTAACTAAATTCGTTGTTACCAGGGATATCCTCTTTAAATCGAAGTTGTAAGTTCCGTTTAAAAAGTAATATTTTATTAGTAACTGTATTCAGTAATTTAACAGATTTAGAACCTGGTGGTCGTTCATGATCTGCACAGAACGGCAGATCTTTATGTTTGTCATGCAGCGACATTGGATATTCTAAGTCTACCTCGAGAATATAACCACTATCGGAATCATCAGGACCATGCATAATATCTACCTCATTTACATTATTTAGCCAAGCAAAATTATCGTAAGGTAGATACTGAGACATGGCCCAACCATTTAGGTTATTGGCATCTAATTACAATAAATATTTAGATGGCTTTTTAATGTCAAAATTCTTCATATATTTGTTGCTTGCCGCGGAGTATCTATTAGAACACATAGAAATACCTTCTCTTAGACGAAGAAGTTGTAAGTTCCATTTAAAAAGTAATATTTCGCGTCAAAAACTAGTAAGTCGGCTTTAAATACCTTTATTTGGCCCCAAGTGTAAGCGGCGTGTGAATTAAATAATTCTTCAGTTCTAAAATTATTTTAAAACTAAGATTAATCTAGTATAAACTTTAAAAAGTCAACCCTTTTTTGCTATTTTATAACATAATTTTACATGTATGTATTTACATAAATACATATATTACATGTATGTATGAACATACATAAATAAAAATTTGCGACGCTGCTAATTTTCCATTTTTCTAATTTTATGTTAAAATTGTGAAATTCACGTATGATTAGTTGTAAATAGTGTCGAGGCTGAAGTTGTTAATGTTTATAACATTATTGGGCGTAGAATAGGAAAACGTAATTTTTAATGTTTACTAGCACTGACGGTTAGTGAGCAAAAATGTCTTAGAATAGTCCCCAGAATACAATGTGATCACACCCCTCACGCTCCGATGAATATAGGATTCTGTCCTATATTCATATCATGAGCATCATCATGACTTTTGTGTGAAAATTTGTTTTTTTTTGTCTAGGAAAATGGTAAATGATAGAGATATTAAACCAAGACCATCTTGGTTTAATAAAATCTTATGACTATGTGAATTGTGCTTTGGAAAATGTTAATAGTAAAATCCCCCCACTTCAGGGGGGTTTTTACTTTTACAAGGGGAAACATTGATATGTTTCTACGTTCTGACAAATCAGAAAAAATTCCATTACAATTAGAAACCACCCACCATTTGGCCTACATCAAAAAAATCGGACAATTTTGAATTTTTTTTTAAATTGTCATTTTTAAATTTCAATAATGTGGTGGGGGTAAACGCAAAGGTCAAAAAATTTTACACCCGTCACTCCGACACATTTCCCTGCATTCTAACTGGACAAAACACCCCCTTTCCAACCTATCTTAAAATCCACCCACGCTTATTAGTTATAGATTAGATAAGCAATTATGAATTTAACGGAATACAAATTTGACGCATTACCAAATTTCTGATTTTCTAATTTTATGTTAAAATTGTAAAGTTCACTTATGGTAGTGAATTGTGGTTTAGTTGTGAGTTCTGTCTTATAGAAGTTTGCAATATATAAGCCGGGTGCTTCCACTATGTTCCCATTACTTAAATTACAGAATGCTAGACGAAAGTCTAGTCCTTAATAGACGAAACCTTTGGAATATCACACGTAGTCTATATAATTAAAACTTTAAAATTAACGGTTACATTAACGGAGGGGGTCGAGGGGGGTATATGATGATAGCTGCACTGAGTAACAATAAATTTGTTTTGGTTGAATTCAAAATATTCTATTAATCAATTTACGTAGAATCATAAAGTACAGAAATAGAAATTGAAAGATGTTACTGTTTGTTGGTAGACGGTAATGCTTGGGGGCCAAAGAATAAAATAAAATGATTATCCTAACTAAAATAATTGGAACCAAATGAGAATAGTTTTAGTTAAAATATATCTGGTTCGCTAGATACTTGTGACTCTAGCTAGCTAGCTAGCTAGCTAGACTCACAGACCAAACCAAACCAAACCTTTGATTCCACCAAAAAACCGAAGTGTTCCAAGTGCATACACTTCCAGAGTGTTCGAGTGCCAAGCCAATTAACTAAGATCCTTCAATGGTAACTGGCGTAAAGACGAATCCGATAAACCGAATTAAAATAGTTTACCTGCTTGGATGATCAAACCATAAAAACAACAGCAGCAGCAACAGCCTAACTTTGAAGCACAAGACACTAGTGAAACTTAAAAAAAAATATCGTTTTTACCAGACACGTAGTAAGTTAACAATCGTGTATCTGTGGATTAATTAGGTCGCAAGGCGAACCATAACCAGCAGGAACAACAGTACTCTAACTCTTAAAGAAAAACAAGAAAGGAAAGAACACCTTAAAAAAACCACATACAATACTTACTAAAATAAATACTACATTTACTGCTAAAAATATATTTAAAACAACTTCTAAAAAAATTATAATTACACCCCAAGTTGTTCGACTTTTCACTGGTAGAAAAATGTAAAATGAGTACCTGCAAAAAATACGTAGTGGAACTTTATAGATAATTATCCAAAAGGAACACATCAAACGAAAATGAACCCTGTAACCGTGCAATAAGAAAAACAACGTAAAGCAACAAGAAGAAATTAAAAAAAAAAAATTGTTGAATCTTTTAAGCAAAAATATAGATTTTATTAATTAAAATCGTAAGGATAAAATTGAACCGCTACACACTAGCCTTTTCAAGTGAATTTACTTTTAGGTAGCATGCGCATATACACGAAAATACTTTGTCAACTATTATATTCATATATGTACACATACTAGTTACAAGTACTAATTTGTTGTTCAGTATATTTTCTCTAAGTGTAATATAACCATATAGAGTCTTTTGAAATCGAAAAGGTGAATTGTCTCTTATTCTTAGATGCCAATGCCTAAAAAGTTATTTCTGATATTATTTATTTGAGTGTTGGAAGATTTCAGTCTAAAGCGTCTTCGGACCGATAGCTGTCCTAGGTCCTCTGAAGGGCTATGATAAGGCAAAATGATTGAAAGGGTCGGTTTTCTTGGTTTGTTGGTGTCCTAAGTAGGACATTAGGACCTTTAGTCATAACTAGATGAATATATTCCAATTCGAATTGTAAAATAAGTGATTAATGTCACTATATTGAAACGAATTCCGCGCAAGGTCAGACTATATAAGGTGATATTAAATAAAAGAATGTAGTTAATGTGTATAATCTATTTACCTTGACTGAGCAGCAAATTGAATGGCTGAATATACACCAGCTTCGACTTCTACATAATCATGCGAATCTAAACTTTTACGAATGCTATGATGAATCTGTTGCCTCTCTGGGATGATTGCTGCTACGGCCCCAAATGTTCTTACCGTGACCGATCGCGCTATTGGATCGTTAGAATGCATTACACTGAATAATTGGAAACAGTGAATAACTTTATATATGAATACTACAATTGTTACACTTGTTACCTATAAATTCTTCTAACAAATTCATCCACATTTGACATTTTATCTAGATGCTTTACGCTTTGCTGGCATACACGTAACACGCATAATCTCAAAAAATTGTTGCTAAAAATGAAGAAAATATGGATTCTGTATATTAAAATAGATCTCGATATTATGAGAAAAAATATCTTTTTTTTAACCTCCTCCTGCTCCATCCAAAATCCGCACCACACTGGCCCGACACAGGCAGGGACTACCGCTAGGCATTACTTCTACCCGTGCCGGAGCAATACGGCACCATTAAAACACTATTAATTCAATTAATAAACTTACAAAATTTTTACAAAAAATTAACTCATACATATTAATATTGTTGACAATACAATAGGAAAAAAGAAACAAACCAAAAAAAGATCTGGAGCAGTCATAACCTCAAAAAGGGTAGAAACTCAGCAATGTTTCATTTGATCCGCGCCAGCGTCATACAATAAAAGATTTTAAAACAAAAATATTTGGTATATTAAACGCAACCGTGACAAGTAGCACAGAAGGGTAAATAAAAATAAATAAATATATATACAAAACGATCACAAATATAATTATAATAACTATAAACACATGCAGTGTATATATAACATTCACAAAACAAACCTTCAGGTATATAAAAGCAACACTTAAATATAACTTAAAACAGTGTATATGTTACAAAAACAGCATCAAAATTTCCACCCATATCTAATATCAGAGAATTAAAATAAACCTTCGCAATATAAATAACACAGATCTAAATGTATATAAAACGTATAAATATCGCCGGTCACAATGTATATTAACAGTTACAGAATAAATTAGAATAAAATAAAACACATTGAAAGACATGAGCGCTAGAGAACGCGCCCTTTTACTCTCCCAATTATCACCATCTGATCCAAAGCATTCCACTCAGCTGTCCCCACCAGTAAGATTTCGCCAAAAGTTCCAATATTTACTTGTCTACCCAGCTTGGACTCCGCTGTCCTTCTTAAATCGTCAAAATTTGTACATAAGAACAAGGTGTGCTCAGGTGTGTTCACTTCTCCACAGTACCAGCAGCGGCTAGATTGCTGCTTACCCATTCTGGCTAGGTAAGAGCCAAAGATCCCATGGTCCGTCAGCACCTGCGTTAACCAGTGGTTTACCCATCCGTACTTTCTGCCTGTCCAGGCCACCAAGTCAGGGATTAGCTTCTTCGTCCAGCTCTGATTTTGCCAAACTTCACCCCATTTCTGCATCGTGACCAGTCTTGCTCTGGCTTTGGCTCCGACTATCCTGTCAGCACAAACCATCTCTCTCTCAGCAATCAAATATTCAATTGGCGGCATCGCTGCTATCGCCAATACATCAGAGGTAGGAGCGGTACTATACGCAGCTGTCACCAAAATAGCCAGTTTCCTATTCACTGATTCCATAATGTTGGCATACTTCTTGTATCGCAATACTTGCGACCACCCATGTGCTGCATACAATAATACAGAGAGCGCGGTGACCGCGATCACCTTTCTGCGCTGCTGTTTAAGGCCTCCAACGTTTACCAATATTCTGCTCAGGGCTCTAACTATATTATTGGATTTTACCGCTGCATCCTACACATGCCTGCGCATAGTCAGGTCTTTGTCAATCAATACGTCAAAGTACTTAACGGCATTTGACGTCTCAATACAAGTTTCACCAATTTGGAATCTGATTTGCTCCACTTTCCGTCTCCCCGCGATCAGAATAGACTCGGTCTTATGAGAAGCAACCTCCAACCCCATATCCAAGATATGTCGGATAGAGTCAACCGCAATAGCAGTCTTATCCTCGAGTTCTCGGCCGTTTCTGCCAGTCACTATGACTGCCAAATCATCGGCAAAAGCTATTACCGTGACGCAATTCTCTAGTGGGGCATCAAACACACCGTCAAAATACAAGTTTCACAGAGTGCGCCCAAGCACCGAACCTTCCGGCACCCCGGCACCCACCCTGTACTTACTGTCATTAGGGGATATAATAATTCTATCGGATAGATAGCTACGAGTGACGTTTCTAATACCTAGACTTACACCTTTTCTGTGCAAAGCCTCGTTGATACCCCACGATGGCGCCGAATGAATGCATTTTTTATGTCAATCGTGACCATTGACGCTACTCTTCGGCATTTGTAGGCGACCTCGTATACCTTATCATGAACATCCTTAATACCGCGCAAAGCATCTACTACAGATCTCCTCGTTCTAAAGCCAAATTGCTTGTCGTTTAAAAGGCCCCTTGAGACAATCACATCCTCAAGTCTGTTTTTTATAATTCTCTCATATGTTTTGCCCATCTCATCGAGCAAGCATATTGGCCTATAATTTTCAGTTGTTCCTGAGTCCGATTTCTTCTTGATCGGAACCACTTTTCCCATCTTCCGCATATCAGGAAAGCAGCCATTACTAAGAAGGACTTCGTACATAGCCGAGAACTCGTCCAGATTATCCAACACAACTTTTTTAACAACCCAACCTTTATTAAACGGCCACCGTTTAATAAAGGTTACTTCCATAACAAGTCATATTTTGTTTTCAGCAACGGTTTATATGCAATTTCTGCTATTTAGCACGTCTCAAATACGGCCACCACGAATTAACGGTCACAGTCACTACAAGCTGTACACTTCTAAATTATTCCTATGTAAAATTATTTATTGACGATGACCGGCATGTATGTATGTTGTATTATTGAAATTAGAAAATCGATTTTTTTTATTTTCGAATTATGCAAGATCAATAAAAAAAAACAAAAATGCACACAATGTATTATGACCCAAAAGAATTACTCATTTTTTACTATTTATTAATATAATAAATTGTTTGATATAATATAATATGCAGCGTGTTTCATCTCTAATGACAAATATTTACATCTCGTGTGAAATTATATTACGATAACCCTGAAAATTTAAACGAATTTTCACTAATAATAACTGAGATATGGCAATTTTTTGATATTTCAATTTGTCAGTGCGGTCCTGTGAACAAGGCAGGTCATGGCATAAATGGCTTTGACCTAATGAATGAAAGCAATTAAAAACGAGAAACATTCAGGCTCACGCACATGTGTTCCATTTTTTTGCATGTGATTCGACTTAACGGTTTAATAAACTAATGAACTATTTTTGGAGACTTATGAAAAAGCCGTTAGAATAAAAAAAAAGAAGAAGAGAGAATGGACATTTTTAATGTGCTTCAACATTTGAGTTTATAAATATGGTATTTGAATTACATTTTTAAAAGAATCGAATTAAGGCATATTTCATATACAGATATTATTTTAATGTTTAATGTTAAGTAAATGATTTCATCTCCGTGAACTTAACGAGCCTTTAAAACTAGCGTAGTTCTCCATTACGGACAAATGAAATTGCTAGTTACATAGTTAAAAAAGTGATTATTATTAGACAAACTCTGCATCATAGAATTTCTATTTTTCGTTATTTTTTGTTTTTTTTTTCTTTAAAATTACTTAACGGCAATTTTATGGAAGCCGTTATTTTTCAGACATACAAAATTAAGCAAGAAAAAAAAGAACAGAATAAAAGAAAAAAGGAAAAGAAAAATAGGATGCAAAAAGAATACAGAAATAGTTCGTAGAATAGGAGTGGAGGTTTTTATCTTGCAGTAATACATTTTATATTTTATTAGTATATCTTTTTCAATAACCGTGACGAACTAGCATCTTTTCCAAGTAATGGATGTAGTAATTTATTAGTTTCGGAATAATACCCATACAGTTTCCCAAAAATTTCTGATATAAATAAATATGCCAATAATAAGTGACAAGCAGGTATATGACATAAATACAACGGTTAGTGCACATGAGAGGGCATTAATTTCTGGTATTCCAGAAATAATACTAAAAAAGCGATAGTTCTTTTTATTATATAATATATGATATATGATATTAATATATATGATATTCTGATTTTACTGAAGTTAACATTTCGAAATCAATTCTTTCTCGATATGCCAACAGAAACAGGCACAGGTAATAGTCCCAATGCCTCTGACGATCAGAGACTACTTTTGATAAAAAGTAGTAGTAAGAGTAGTATTCCAAACATTTTGGAAAAAAATGATTCGTTTCATTCGTTCAAAAGTTTCTACGTTGATCTGAATGCAGTTCCATAAGCACCTCAATTTGTTACATGTGGAGAATGGCTTAGATGGGAGGGGTTAGAATGGACAGAGGTTGCATTTCGAGAGACGGAGATTGTGAAAGGTGAAGACGTTTAGAGAAGCAGTACATTATAGAAGTGGTTGTGGAAGAATTGGGAGGGGAAAAAAGTAGAAGGAGGCACTTCGATGTATTTTTCACTAAGTACACGAACTTTGCGAGAAGGAGGAAGTAGTTTCTAGGTACTGTAGTAGGTACTGCTACATCAATAGTAATTCGTTCAAAAGGACTGCCTAGATTATACTAGCGTATAGAAGCCTTGCGTCGCCTTTGACTCCATTACTAGCAGCGCATGTATAGTACTACTCTTGCCTCAGTTCTCTATGCCTTGCCGGCAGTTCACTAGTACCACACAGTAAACCAGGTCCCTAAGCTTCGTCAATATTTTGGTTACTTCCAGATGTCTTCTAGAAGTACCACCATAAATTTCTTACAATACCTCCGATACTCTACATCCAGGTACTACTAGCTGCTGTCTTTCCTTATTAGCTTCGGGATCCATTAAGACAGGCTTTAGAAGCCCATTAT
Organism: Platypus cylindrus; assembly: GCA_949748235.1. Taxonomy (NCBI): domain Eukaryota; kingdom Metazoa; phylum Arthropoda; class Insecta; order Coleoptera; family Curculionidae; genus Platypus; species Platypus cylindrus. Next base: position 41,591,860 of record OX456488.1, read on the forward strand.
CAAAAACAAAAAAAGCCCACTTGGCCCAATAAGCTTTTACATTGGTAGAATAGCATGCCATATCTGGCCACTTCAGTTTCTGGATTTTCTTCTTCCATTTGATGACAGCTTCCAAATCTTTCTCTCATACTTGATCGTTTCGTATTTCCGGAGATTGCCACTTATCACCGACTACCGCTTTCTCAGGAAGCTATATCCGCTTTCATGATTTAGCCTGTTTCGCAAATTTCGAACACTCACTTTAGCCGTTTGAATCTACAATGCATAGCATAAAGCATCTACTAACGAGGTGGACCATGCCAAACCCGATCAAAACTCGAGTTCAAGCATCTGGAATGCCATCTATAAAATCTTGGACAGCCAGCCGCTAGATAACACTCTCTGGTGTACCAGAATAAGCTAATCAAACAAATCTGGCTATGTCGCCTTCAAATTCTGTAAAGACTCTTTAAATTTCTAGTGGTTATTAATAAATTGACAATGATAAACTTGCTCTAAATGTGCCTGATCATATCTCATTTCTAATCTTTTTACTAGCTGTTCAAAATCTCGGTGTTCAGCAGGAATAATTTGCAAAATACTGGTTGCATCACCCCACAAAGCTAACGTCAAAACGGTGGCCTTTTGTAATAAAGACCATAAATTAGCATGAGCAGCTGCCTTGAATTAAAGCAAGGAACTAACCGATGATGCTTTTCCATCAAATTTCGGTAACTCCAATTGAACTTTAGAGTACTCTGTAAAAGTAGACTCATCAGATGAAGCTCCACTTCCACATGTTGCTTCAGTAATTTTATGTTGGCGAACCATATTTTCTATTTTTTGCATTTTCTCTCATATTATTTCAACCCAATTACTTAATCCATATTTGCTTTGGATTTTTTCAAAACAAAATTTTTCAAATTTCCAAGCCAAACTTGGCTAAAAACTTCCATAAATTTATTTTCCATTTAATTCATTAAAACCTTAGAAACTTCCATGAATTTAGTTTCAACTTGGGTTTTCAAACTCATAGAATGTTCATATAACTTCTCCTTTAATGTAATGATGTACTCCTGTGTGTTCGGATGCGTGTAATAATAACTGCACTTGGAATTAAAAGTGATTTAAAGAAACCCAAAAATCTACCATCCTACCGACTTGAGTAATCTATTTCACAGCATTAGAAGCAATAACACCTAACAACCATAGAACCAAGAAAAAACCCAAATTTGATATATATATATATGATGAAAATAAGCAATAACAACTAAAATACAAAAAAACTCTAGAAAAGGATACACGCCTATGTGAAATTTTTTCATTCTGAAACGATCTAAAATGAGAATAACAATGAAATTGAGCTCAGTCACGCATAAACTACATATAATAACAGAATTGTAATAGGATGTCATCCAATCGGCTGCCATAAATTGTTAGTTAAAAATTTTAAATAACTTTTTCCAGTTAAACGGGAAAGTCTAACGAAGGGACCGATAGAATAATTCCTGACAATGCCAGCAGATATTTCAATTCGTAACTATCTTTGGATCCTACTAAAACCATAAGCATGAGAGTTTTCTTTGCTCCAGATGTGACTTTTTCTGCTATTAAAAAATCGGAATCGTGTAAAGGATGTTTCGTCCGTGAATAAAACTTGTGACGCAAATCCAGATTGCTTTAAGTTTTGACTAATCAACCATTGACAAAATTCTAGTCTATTTAAATAATCCTGCGGTTTCTAAGAATTGACACGTTGTACGTGATACCGATAGTGTCAATTGTCCCGTAATACATACCGCACTGTATAATTAGAAACTTGTAGCATGCCGCACAATTTCCCGTTCTCATGTTTGATCAAGTTTAAAATGTCTACTTCTATGCAAACACTTAATTGCCTTCCTGGTACACTGCACTGGGGACTTAACGAACCAGTATCTCTCTTGCTCCTTGTACTAAATTAACCAATGCCAGTTCACAAAGCATTTGCCGGTCTAGAAATTATCCTCGATATAATCTCCTTCGAGCAGCTGCATTTCCACGAGTTTCCCCATAAATCATAAGCGTATCGCACCATTCTGCTGTAGTATAATTTGCTATAATCGTATACATAATATTTGAAAACACTTTCACAAAAGTTACAATCAAACCAAAATTAATCCCTCCAAATTCCATATTTAACTATTCTAATTCTATATTTAAACTAGAAGGTTCCTTTCTAATTGGATATCGCCCCTTTTTTTCTTATTTTCAATTCCCACTTTAACATAACAATTCCTAGAAATTAAAGATAATCTGCTGGTAGAATGTTTGTCGTTTTTGCTATTAAGTAATAACTAAATCATACATTAATGTAATGTTATTAAAAACGTCGACAGTGCTGAATACAGCTTAGTAATACATTTACTAACGGGTCGATTTTACAATGCTCCTTAACAGTTGAGCAAACGACGGGTTAAGGCCCGGGTTAACGGGTTAAAAGCTGGTAAACTCTAGGAAATCGATTGTACAAGTTGCTTTTCACAGTTGGGTAGGCAAACTTCAGAGTAAATTAAGGGATATTTTAACCTGACCTGTCGGCAACAGTTAAGAGGCTAACAAAATGTTAAATAATAGTATAACCATTATATTTGATAATTGAATTGGTTTTATAATTTTATCTAATACATTTTTAAAGACTTGCTTACAATAGAATTAGACAATTTCGATGGATTTCGATGGATTACTTTATTACATTTGAATATACATCTTATTTATACAAAATGGATCTCTATGATATCGCTTTATTTGATTCATCTGTTGAAGATGATGAAATAGTAACATCAAGGAGCGAAAAAAAAATCAAACAATTTTTAACCTTGTTTTTATTCGAGAACTTTTTTGTTACAAGAAAGAGATAACATTTTTGCTTACTGAGTTCCGCCAAATAAAGAGTCCTTGTTAAATGTCGGATGTAGATTCATATATGTACTTTCGTGGAAAATGTCAATTATAGAAAGACTTCATTTTACTTGAATGTACTTGTACAATCAATTGTACATAAATTTTTATTTTATTGTACTTGAATTAGGAGAGTACTATACAAAAATTGTATCTTCTTTTGAGTAAATTCTTCGTCGCCAGTACTCGATTTTTTATTAGTTTCCCAACTGCAATAGGAAAGAGAGAGAATTTATGATGAGTTCAAAATCTAAAAAAAAGTATAATTATGTTTATTATATAGTTTATTTAGGAAACATCTAATTGAATTCGCAAACAATCAATATTTTTTCCTAAATCTATATTTAATTACTTACTTAAAAGCATTGTTACTGTTTAAATTAAAACGCAAACTAATTATATTAACTTCTTAACCCTATCTATTTTAAACTTATTTCGCTATACACTAACACATTCACTATTTACTTATAATAAATATATAATATACTATATTAAAAAATCGTTTTTAATTTCTTCACTTCGTTATAATGTAAATATAGTTAATATAAATAAATAACAAATAAAAAGTTATGTTGATTTTACGGAAAGGAAAATACGATATGAAGCTAGCGGCAAATGTGTGCCAGTCTCAACATTTTACCTAGCTGTTAGTTACTCGCTGTTAGCTATCCCGTAACAAATATTGCATTTTAATACTGATTTTTGTTAAGCTCATGGTTAAGTGATGGGATAAATTTAACAACCAGGTTATTATCTAATTGTTACTTGTGCATTTGTAAAATCGGCCCTAGGTGTAGTAAATTACTAACTAACTGTAGATAACTTGACATAATCGTTTACAGAATATTTCTAAACACATTCAAAGCTTGAATGAAAAGTTAAAATCAAAACAAAGTTGTTCACTCGAGATTCGCAACTAAATTAATTTTACCTTTCCTGTTAGATAGTCTGTTTCTAATCATCTTTTATCTCTTTCTTTCTTAGTTTCAATTATTATTTTAACGTGAACCGATTCAATTCTACAAAATGTTGATAATCTGATAGTAGAACGTTTTCGTTTCCCGTTCTTGCTGTTAAAACATGATTGCTAATCTAAAGCAATGGTATTAAATAAATTGACATTGCTGCTAACAGCATAGTAACAAATTTTTAATATAGAAAACCTCGTATCAATGTATCAAATGTGAAGTTGATTCAATATCACGTACTTTTTTGTTAGCTGAAACCTGTAATGTTTTAAACCGGCCATTAGGAACGTTCTATTCATTTTTATTATTTTGCTTGTTTTTGGAGTGTGTAAATGGGAATTCAGAATTTTCCATGGACTTTTGTTTAATTACATTGTACTCTGGATACATCCCTGGTCGCGAAAAGAGGTTGGGGATGACGGAGCATTTAGACGTTTGCGTCCAATAAATGTAGCAGCGAAGGTTTTAGAAATTTTGGTTATAGAAAAAAGTGATGGAACCAGAGACGATATCCTATAATCAGTATGGATTTATGAAGAAGTGGTCCGCTATAGATACAATACGGAAAGTGAAAGATATAGTTGTGGATTTGAGGAACGTAGTGATACAGTGTCAACCGTTTATAGCGATGGCACTGTTGAACGTGACGAACGCTTTTAATGAGACGCCGTGGAAACGAATAGTGGCCGCATAAGAAAGGGCATGGATTCTCGGATGTCTGGACGATATGGTGAAATCATATCTGGAGAATAAGATAATAATAGATAAAGCAGAGAGCGTGGGAAGTAACATGTGGTATTCCGCAGGGGGCGTTCTTAATACCGCTCTTGTGAAATGTGTTTTATAACGAGGTGGTCAGAATGAAGCCGACGATGCCAAGATAGTGGTATATGCTGATGATTTGGGGGGGTGGTGTAGGGAAAAGATGGTGAGAGACTGAGTGTGTGTGTACGTAGGGCAATGATTGGTTGAAAGAGATGGGACTGAGAGTTGCAGAAAATAAGACTAAATAAGTAAGGTTGAGCCACGCTAGAACCCCGTCATGACTTTTTGAGTAACATGTTAATAATCCCTAGATTAAAACTTGCATATTTTTCATACACAGATGCATGTTAACACATAAATTGACATACAGTGTGTTCGCAAAGGGTTGTCAGAAAATTTAACCACGTACTCCTGGCATCAATACAAACAACATTTCTTAATAACTTATTCTCGAAAAATCAACTTTAATTATTTCACAATATTGTGCAACATTTAAAAACGGCTAGAAAATGTTTGTTATCCACGGTACTCTGTGGCGCCCCGCGCCAAGCAACGGTAGACATCCGTTATCGAAACAGCCATAAGAGACCTGATGGAACAAACGTTCAATGACTTGCCCACATAACACATGATTGAAGGCCAGACTTGTTTATTTTTATTTATTTATTTATGTCTTGAAACTAGAATATAATATTTTTAATAAGAAAAATTGAACATGTTTAAACAAAACGTTGTAAAAATTATGTAATGCAAAATAGAAAAAACTAAAATTTTTTATTAATAAAAATTCAAAATCTATTTTGGGGTTTATTTCTTTCCATTTAATTTTTTTATTCTAATTTCAATTTTCTTGAACGTTCTAGTGCAACGTTTTTATGTTTGTTGTGTTTTTAAAGTACGACCGATGCCAGTCAAGCTAACGCAATGTTATTAAATAAGTGGATCTCGCTGCAAACAGGATAGTAACACATTTTTAATAAACAAAAAATGTCACGTAGTTTTTTTTTAGCTGATCTGTTAACAAGATGCTGCCAATGGAGTATTTCATACTTACATTACGACACGAAATACAATTTTATTTCCAAATTAAGTGATTGATCAAAAGCCGAAAATCGTTTTATTAATGGAGACATTTTGTTCACGGCATTTGAATAAAAACTATTGGAAATAAATTTAAACTTCATATTCAACACAAAAATCAGTAATAATAAAAATAATTACTTCTAATTTATTGCGAAAATGAAGTCACCGCTTCTCAAAGGCGAAGCGAAGCTTTTCTTTCTGAATAACGATAAAATTTTGCATCGAAAATTATTATTATTATTATTGTTTGTATCGCAGCCAGCTAGAGAGCAACCAGTGACGTCGCAAATATTCCTTTCATTCGATAAAAACCGAAATTAAATTACATTATTAAATCCAAATTTGGTTCTATGGAATGTTAAATGTTTAGTATTAATAATTACTACTGCTTAATCTTAAACACATTAAAACATTAGTTGAATAACTTAAAATTAAATCGTTCAATCAGGTCAAAAATTTTCTAAATCAACGACTGCATTTAATAACGCATTTAATTTCATTCCAGTAATTTCCAGACGAAAATTTATTTATGACGAAATTTTAATATTGAAGCTTGAAAATACGTAAACATTTAGACTTTAAAATTCCTCTAAATTATTAGAAAGCTACCAGTGTGTCTTGCAGGAAATAGAGAAATTTTAAATTACGTGTGACATTGAACTCGTTAATGAGTTCAATGTTTATTCTACTTTTCAAGACCGAGTATTGCATAGGTCAGTTACACGGCGGTTCACAAACGTGTTTGAAGAAATCAGAAAAGGCTGATTATTTCGGAAACTATTACAGAAAGACCCCCCCCCCCCGTTTAGACATCGTCCGTTCAGTTTTTCATCCCCTATCCACCATTGAAAAATAAGATTGGCGAAACACCCTGTATGTAAAATAAATCACTATTGCGTACACTTCAATGTTACTGTCTGTAATATTATTTCTCCATTGTTCGACGTTTCGAATGGTGGTGTGATTCTTAATCACTTTCACTCATTATCAGGAATCAGAGACGGTAAAATTTTTCAAAATTATTTTTAACATTGGGTAGACATTATCTACTATCCGTTTCAAAAGTATTGAGGCCTCACTTTGAACGTTAATATTAAAACCTTAATGTTTTAAATGCTGCGAATGTTTAAAAACAAAATGTATTTTGTGGCTAAAGTAAAAAAAGTTTTTTGTTATTACTACCAATTAAAAATTCGATTGCAAGAAAAAGCGAAGAAGAATATTACAAATAAATCTGAAACACGAATAGGCTTGTATTATCTTAATTCTGTTATTTAGTTAGAAAATTAAATCAATATCTATTCATTGTAAAGTAGGAATAAAATAAACCAGAAATGTTTGTAAGTGTTGATTAATATAAATATATTCATATTATATTTATAAAAATATATTTATAATTATATTAATATAAATATATATCCCATCTATTTGATACCGAGATATTATTAAAATAATTGTTTTTTGCCTCTAACTATTAAAATTTAAATAAAATTCAGAAATTGAAATGAATCTAGAAACGGATTTTAGCATATATTATTTTATATTCATTTAGTTATTACATTTAGGTGTTACAGCACGCAGATATAAAAGAAGTTATTTTTGCATATTTTAATATCCATTTCTTGTATTCCCTACATCGAAACGATTGTTCTGAATATACGTCGGTAACGTACATGACGTCCGTTAACGCGCGTCAGGTTAATTTTTTGAAATACGTTAGTAAATCCAGACACTTTATTATAGATATCATAATTAATCTGGAATAGTTGAAAAAGTAAATAAAATCGAGATTCGCTACCTTTCATTGATTTTAAAACAATATTAGTAAATTTTCAATAGAATAGGAAGTGTGAAGCTTCTTTTATGGTTATGTCAGGATGCTATTATAACGTGCAACATTATTAGAAACGCGGGGGTATATAAGTACTTTTCCACCAATCGAAATATTTGGACGAAGAAAATTTCAATGCATAGTTGCCGGAATAGCAGCATTAACGCCTGATTCGATAGATTCTTGCTACTAGCATTACATTTATTACAAGACGTGCGCAAAAATCGTATGTTGCAACAGTTTGGTTCATAGAAATTAGTATCTCACCGTCTCTCCTACGAATAGGAAATAGGTCTATTAAAATTATATTTATTAATTATAGGAGTCACACTTTTTTTTAATACATTTTCCTAAACCTAAACATTCCTGTCCCAAAATTATTAATTTCAAAGCATGTAAAAAACCGTGCTAGACCCCGTTGATAAAGTTAGGTAATCCCATTCTAAACTCAAAAAAATTATTTTACATATCTTGTTCTTGTACTGCGGTTTCGTATAAACTAACCTAATTTTTGCTAAGATAGCTAAACTTACCCCATACGAAATACTTCAGCTAATTTTAGTAAGGAAGCATTAATTAAAATTGGAAAAGGGTATCTTTCGAATAACTTTGGAAAACGTACTATAGCTTCACATTGTTCTCCGACTTTACCAGACCTCAAACCTAATAAAAGTTAGTAAATTAAAACCAAGAATAAAGTATAAAATCAACTGCACCTTTATCCAGCTCTGTTAAAGCTGAATTAGCATCTTGTTCAGGCTCTCCTAAATTGTCCGAAATTGAAGTCATTCTTACTCCCAACATGTTTTGCGACTTTTGGGAGATGCTTATGAACAAGTTTTCTTCAGTTTATACAGAATTTATCGTATATTATTTATATATATGTAAATATATATAGTTACATATATATATATCAAGCACATTTATTTCTAACTACTTGCCGGTCCCAATATTTTGTTTTATTCTGTATTCAGAATATCCGGACAAACAAGTAAAATTTTATTTAATTTATAAGATAAGATTCTCGGATGTGTATATATATTGGACGGTGAGTTCTGACTAGGGATGGGCGATGATAATCGATGTTCGATGAACGACGATTATTCACCCACAAAAATAACGTTAACGTCGATAATCGTCTGATATCGATGTTTTACATCAATATCAGATTATCTACCAAAATCGCTATATCGGTGTATTTAAAAAGATGACAATCTATTAAAAAATGACAACTGGAATGTTTGCATATTTTTTTCAAAAATTCTATACTGGGTGTTAATCAGATTTCTGGGAAAATCACACGACGTATAGGTCATTAAAAATCAAACCGAAAATTTTTACGGACGGGTGGGTTCTCAATTGTTTCCGAGATTATCAGCATTTTCTGATTTATTCAAAACTATTTGGAAACCGCAGTCTAACCGGCATACGCAATACTTTGTCTCGAAAAGTAAAACAAACATTGAACTCATTAACGAGTTCAATGTCACATGTAGTATAGAATTTAATCATTTCCTTTGAGACAATGGCGGCGGTTTAATAATTTAGGCGAATTAAGTCTAAATTTTTACAGATTTTCAATCTTTTAATATTCAAATTTCGCCGGTAATAAATTTTCATCAATGGAATTAAGCGGATTATTACATGCAGTTGTTGATCTAAAAAAATTTTGAGACGATTGAACGATTTAATTTTAAGTTACTCAACTAATGTTTTAATGTGTTAGATTAAGCATTGAAAACGGGTAGTAATTATTAATACTAAACATTTAACATTCTAATGTTTAGTTATATATTATTCGCAAAATATTGCTGTACGCTGTATGTATCTACCATCCGTTTCAAAAGTATTGAGTTCCCCGTTTAAGCAGGCATAGATACAAAAGTTCTGGATGGAATCTATTCATTTTTGATTTAATCTATTGCCTGCAATGTATTCTTACATCGCAAAAAATCAAAGTTAGCGATAGTTTATGTTTTAAAATATTAATAAAAATATTATATAATTATATAAAAATATATAATAGTCCCCCAATTTTAGTATAAATTTAGGTTTCATGAATTTTAAGATGTTTTTCCGACAAAACTGCTACATAGAATTTCTTGAAATTTTCACAGTATTTAAAGTGAATCTTTCTGTGTATTGTATTTCTAAGTAAAAATATTTATTAGTTCATGAGTTATAGAGCATTAAAGCGCTCTTTGATATCTCGCTTAATCTGCAACATATCAAGAAAATATTTTCACACATAATAGCTGATGCATAAAACACAACATTGCTAAAAAATCGCTATAATAATTCAATTATATAACCGCTTTTTGTTCAATAATATGCCTTTGAATAATGATGCAAAATATATATGTTCGGGGGGCGCGCGGCAAGGGGTTACTGCAAGCTTCAGCGACACGCTTGAATTACGCGTTGCCATGTTCTTTTTCTTTCCGTATTCTCGAACTCGAATTCTTTTCGATTGTATTATAAAATTCAAACTTTCGGTTTTTTTGTTAAGACCTTAATTATTTTTGTTTATAGTTTTAGATTAAATTTAATGTGGAAATACTTTTATTAAGAATTTGCAGTGACTAATGGTGGGTTTATACAGAAGAATAAGAGATTAGATAACGTTTAAGGATAACGATAGACAATTTAACGGAAACGTTTATACATCGTATTAGAATAAGGAATAGCGCCTAAAGTTGACCACTCTATTCTTATTCTTATACATTATTCTGTTGCCGCAAGCGCATTGTGTTATTATGCAAAAAGAAACATGAATATTCTGATATTTGTATTTCATTTAGAATAAGTAATTAGTATTCCATCCTCTTATATACGGTTGATTTATAATATTGTCTTTAAATATTATACGTATAATACCCATTCATTTGTTATTTTTATATTAACCGCTTTTATAAACGATGTTATCCGTTAGGCGCTATTCATTATTTTTTATTTCTTATTCTTATCCCTTATTCTTCTGTATAAACCCACCATAAAGCAAAATTCAAATTAAAAATAAACATTTGTTCATAAAATATAATTAGTACATTCAAAATATTCATAATAGATAAAAAAAATACTAATTCAAAACATGATAAATGTTTTATCAACCACCATAAAACATAAAAATATTTATTAAAATCAGAGTAATAATTGTTTTAATAGTAACAGAAACGTCTATATTACCATAACGAAAATTGACAGCGTACCGTTCTCCGGACTGAAAGTCCCGTCTTAATATATTTCTGTCTTTTTCTAAATTGTGGTATGCGCTTTTTCACAATTTCCAACAAAAATTTACAACAGGAAAATGCTGACATTTTATTTAAATTATAAAAATCTTTTTATTACTAAAAAAATCAGGTCTATAGATAGTGCCATTTCCGAAATATCAATAAGTCATAAAACCCTTTATTATCTTGTACACGGCATTTTAGTTCTTCAATATAAAGTTATATACTCGAAGTATATATATTAGCCCATAATTTTTTCAAATTTCGTTTCAATATCTTAATTTTTAACAAAGTTATTAATAATTGAAATTGCATATAAGTAATATTTTATGAAAATGGCGTACTTTTTTTGATTCAATACGGCATTACTTCTAGGGATAAAAAGAAATAAGTGTATAACTTCGCTATAAGATTACACGATATATTAGTTATAAAACAAATTTTTTACGTACAACATTCGTTTACAACATTTGTTGTAAACGAAATTAAAATTTCCCCGTGTCGTATCAGTGTGTATTGGAATCAAACAAAATGTTTTTACATAAAACAAAACGTTTTGCCTAGCAACATTTTGTCGCATCTCTTTTGTTGCATATAAAAATATTTTATCTTTCGCTCCGACAAAACGTTTTGTTGTTTTGATCTGCGACCGGCCTAACGTAAAATTAGAAAAACAGAAAATTGGCAACGTCAAAATTGGAAACGTGGCAAATGTGTATTCCGTTAAATTCATAATTTCCTATCCTAGTTACTATTAACTGTACGTGAATTTCACAATCTTAATGTAAAGTTAGAAAATTTTCAAAGTCGCAAATTTTTAATTCGTTAAATTTATAATTTCGTATTTAACTACCACTAACCATACGTGAATTTACTAATTTAACGTAAAACAAAAATAAACGAAAATTTTCAATGTCGCAGCATTCATTTTCTTTAAATTATCGATCTATATAAGGTTAAACTTACGATCAAACGAAACGATTATAATTTGAAATCTTTTATAATACAGAACTCACCATCGAATGTAACACAATCCGTTATAACTCAGAATTTTCTCTAAAGCAGAACTTACAATCAAACCAAACTTACGGCTGCCTAAATTCTGATTTATATCGGGTCTTTTTGGTTTGACTGTTAGTACCTATTTGTTATTTGTATTTTCTTAACATTTAAACATGAAACATTTAGTAAGAGTAACGTGGTAATACTTCTACCATGAATAAATAGTTCATTAATTAATTGTGTATGAAGAAAAGATAATAAACATAATAAATAAGGAAAAACTGAAACTTTTCTACGACTGTAGAAAGCCCTGAGACGGCTATACCGCTATCAGTGGCATAGCGTAGTGTTAGTTGCCTCCTGTAATTTGTCTTTACTGTATCTGTGCTTCGCTGTCGAATGCCAGCAGACAACTATAAATTATACAACTATACAACTATCTGTCTATAAAGACAGATAGGTAAGGCTTATGGAATGAATCGAACAAATTTGACCTTGAGCATTCCATTGTCTTGAAGACTCCTGCAAGGTAAGTTGGTTCGCTTGCATTGCACCGTCCTCTTCGGTTTTCCTTAGCAGATTTTTAATTTATAAGCTATTGGGAATACTAGCATTTTATGAATTTCTCAAAGGAGGGCAACGCAAGTAATTTGGAAAAGTTTTTATGAGTTTCTGTTTTATTTCATCATAATTTTTTTGTTTTCTTTTTGTTTCTTGATTTTTAATTTTTCAAAATTTAGATTTCGAATTTTTAATGTAATTAGATTCCGATTATCAGAGTATTGTAACGCTCTAGTCTTATGAGTTCGAATGGGTGTATAATAATTGCACTTTAATTAAAAAAAATTGTTATTTATTGAATTAAAACAAAAATGCTTAAAAGAAACAGAAAACAGTCAAAACAATTATAAAACACAATTCAGGAACACTATAACAATGACCATTTATATACAAATTTGCCGAGCGGATTCTTATACAAATATTTATTTATACGACGCGTATCTAAACAATAGATAAAACGGATTCGGAAAAGTAAAATTGTTTCCTTTTTGTATAAAATACACATCCTAAAATATTCACAATGGTTCTGACTAATCTATGGCCTATCGATTTAAATAACCTGTCTCCGTCAAGGCAGTTCTAGACAATTTCACTTATTAAAAATACCTGTCATTGAGATTATTCTAGAGTGTACTAATGGTGGCTATTATTTATGTAAGTAAATATCGTTACAATATAAAACTAAACGTATCTGTAAATTTCTGAAAGCCCAATTTGGGGCTTTCAGAAATTTCGATAACATTTTTGATAATCGAACATCGATTATCAAAGTTCGATGATAATCGATGTTTCACAGCCGATGTTATAAAATCGCTTAACATGCTCATCTCTAGTTTTGACATATAAATACGGTTGGGGTGTAGTCAAGTGTCCACGCCAGGCTGGAAGGTTTTTAGTACTTTTAACAGTTTTAACTTTAAGTTAAAGAAAGGAAATTATAACAAATTATTATAATGGCATTATTATCAATAATATCATACAATTAATTTATCATATTAATAATATACAGGGTATAAACCTTGACTCGTAGGAAAATCACCGCGTATAGGTCATTAAAAAACAAACTGAAAATTATTATGCAAGGGTAGTTCTATCTTCTATATTTTCCGAGATAATCAGCATTTTCCGATTTCTTCAAAACTGTTCGTGAACACTAGCGGATTCAAGTTACAATGGAGCTCGAGAAGTGGGGAGACACGTACTACATGTATGCTGGCCGCGGAAATAACTAAGTAGGCTTTTAAACTGATAAACACAGAACAACTATTCTGTGCTTATAAATGTTATAGAATCGATACAACGAAAATTAAAAATTTCTTGTCATAACAATGATGTGATTTTTTTACTCATCTAACTGAAATATTTACACTTACCTGAAAATTCCTACACAATAAAAAGAAGTAAATCAAACTTAATTGATATTTATTTTATATACTATCTAGTATGTAATTGTTTATTTTTCTTAGATCAGGCTTCAAACATAATATTTAAATAATTATAAAAAAGAATATTAGAATTGTTATAAAAGAATGTACTTTATATAAGAGACGAGCAATTGAGCCATAACTGTATCTTTAAAAAGAAATTGAACAATATCGTGTTCAAGAAATACGCTGTTCTAAAACCGTCTGTAGGCATGCTTGATATTACAGTTTTAGATTAATTTAAAATATAATGTAAAATGATTGCCGGATTTTAGCTATTTATAAGGTAATATAAAAATACGATAAATGTATTGAGGTATGAATTTATGTTCTTTATTTTAAAGATGCATGAAAATTGGGTATAATATAAAAATTTAAATACAAATATAATAGATATATATGTAAAGTAACATTCATGAGCAAGCCATTAAACATGCGTATGCGTATTAACATTAGCTTACAAAACGGCCTACTATTCACCATTCTCTTTCCCGGCCAGAAAATATATTATGCAGTCTCTCCCGCCTCTCGAATTCAATTGTTACTCTAACCGGCTAGATGCTAGTTTCGTGAACTGCATTGTAACTGACCTACGCAATAATGGATCTTGAGAAGTAGAACCAACATTGAATGTTTAGTATTAATTTTTAAATTAACATTGTTAATTTCAACTTAACAATGTAATTTAATTTCGACTTTTATCGAAAGAAAGTAATAATTGCGACGATGCTGCTTGCTCGCTAGCCGGAGATGGTACAAACAATAATAATAATAATAATGTTCAATACAAAATGTACTCGTTATTCAGAGAAAAAAAGTTTCGCTTCTCATTTGAGAGGCAGCGACTTCATTTTAGCAATAAATTAGAGTTATTATTTAGTCTATTATTTTTATTATACCGATTTTTGTTTTGAATATGACGTATAAATTTATATCTAATAATTTTTATTTGAATGCCGTGAAGAAAACGCCTCCTTGAATAAAACAAATTTGCTTCTTCGATTAAACACTTGATTAAACACAATTTTGAAATCAAATTGTACTTCGTATGGAATGTAAGTGCTAATTACTCCATTAGCATCAAGTATCAACTAACGAAAGCTACGTGACATTTTTTGTTTATTTAAAATGTGTTACTATCCTGTATGCAGCAATATCTACTAATTTAATAATATTGCGTTAGCTTGACTGACATTAGTCATTCTTTAAAAACACAGCAAACATAAAAACATTGCACTAGCGAATTATCAATAATTATTTCTTGGAATTAAATAGGTTCATGTTATAGGGAGAGCCAAAAATAATAAAGATAGAGAAAAAAGATAATTAGAAAGAAACAATCTACCAGCAGAAGCAATGGAAGGGTAGTGGCGGTGAAAACCATTTAATTCGACAGAGAAAGCGGGAGACGAAATACTACGTACATGAGAAAGACAAAGATACAGAAATTTCTTTGAAATTTTTTTTTATTGAGTACTGTGTTTATGTGTGGGTGTATGTGTCTGTGCATACCTTACTCCAAAATGGGTAATCAGCCGCCTGCCAGTAACCGAGAAATTACGCGACATGCCGAAGTTTCTAATTACACAATGTGACGTGCATTACGGAAAAATTGACACTATCTGTATCACAGACAAAGTGTCTATTCTTCGGAACCGCAAGAGGTAGATTCTAAAGACATTTCAAATACACGAATTAATGTATGGGCCGGCATTGTGGAGAATTATTTGATCGGCCCCTTTGTTTTACCTTTTCATTTAACTGGAGAAACGTATTTGGACTTTTTAATAAACAATTCATAGGAATTATTGGAAGATGTCCCATTACAATTACGTCATGATACGTTATCTATGAATGACGGAACTCCACCTCATTTTTATTGTCATGTTAGATCGTTTTTGAATGAAATTTATTGAAATAGATGGATAAGCCGTGGACTTCAAACATTTTGAATTTTTTCAAGTAAAAAAAATGTTCTTATTTTACATTACATAACTTTTGCAGGGCAACCCTTTTGGGAGGACCACGCGAGTGAATCGATAATGATCGATTGGATTGTAATTTTGGGGAGAATAGCTAAAACCACCAACTTACATGGTTGATTTTGTTCCTCCAGTTTCTTCCCTATCTGCTCTTGTTGTAGCTCGTTTCTACACTTCATCACTACCAATCCACTTTTGTATTTTTTTATTTCCTTTATACCTTCTTCCCCTACTTCCTCTATCGTAAGTTTTTCACGTATTTTTTCCATTACCTTCTCACCTTCTACCGCTTTCACTGTTATTTCTCTTATTTTTTCCGGTGTTTTCCATCCCTTTATATTTTTTGTATCATTTTCTTTTTTCTTTTCTGTGATAGCCGCATATGTCTTTTTGCTCATATCTTGTGTTCTTGTAGCTCCCCCTATCAATTCCGTTAATTTTGCTTCCAATTTGTCCATTCTGGTTTCAAATTGTTTCTCTATTTTTTCCAGCTTTTGATCTACCTTATCTGTTTTCTCTGTTTTTTTGTTTTTTTTCTGCATTCTCCATGCTTTCATATACAGTAGCAGTCATTTTACCTAATATTTTTTCCATGTTTTGTATTCCTTTTTCGATTTCTTTCTGTGTTATTCCTTCTTGTCTTTTATACCCCTCTTTAAATATCCCAACCTCCCTTTGCATCAATGTGATCTGTTTCAATATTTCTTCAGACACTCCGCCTGTCTTTTCTCCAGTATCTTCTCCTATCTTCATTCTTTTTTCCCTTTTAGCCTCCACCTCACTCATCACCATTCCTCTGTACGATGTATTTACACCCTCCTCATCTTCCTCCTCCGTTGAGGTTCTCCTTTTTCTGTCCTCCACCTTTCCCACTGTTGGCGTTCTTTTCACTTTCGTCGCCCTTTTAAAGGGATTTTTATCCTCCATAATACAATTCCTATTATTATTTTTTTAATAAAAAAAAAAAAAAAAAAAAAAAGACCATAAAAAAATAAAAAATAAAACTTTATTGTTCTCCGAACCGAACCACTGTTCACAAACAATCAATACTTTGCTTATCTACGTATCGACTTTCGATTTAAGCATAAATAAGCATCCGACCACTTTCACTGTCCGAACTAGACTTTTTCTGCGGGAGGCAGAAAAAGAAATCGTGAGAAAGGGAGAAATTGCCGAGTACAGAAAACTTAGCTTTAATCAATAAATATACCCATTTTAGTAATACCATCACAACATTCTTTAACCATATTATATCTAACAACTACGATTTTTCGTTAAGCAACTCTGAAATTTTACATATTTCTTATAAGATTACAAAACTTGACTAGTACTTACAGATATATACTACTTATATTTAACTTGATAGCACAATATTTGTAGATGGTGTGTGTGTGTGTGCGTGTGTGTACGCTGTAACCACTATTGTAGATTGTGTGAGCTAATAAATCAAATCAAAATGATACAAAGGGAAATTAGGGTATATAAAGAGGGGAATAAAAGAGAAGAAGGACAAACTCGGGAAGAAATGGAAAAAAGCATAGAAAATATAGAAAAAATAGTAGTTAAAATGACAGTCACAGTATATGAAAGCATGGAGAATGCAGAGAAAAAACGAAACCCAGAACAAAATTATAAAGTAGAGTAAAGGCTGGAACAAATAGAGAAACAATTCAAAAACAGAATGGATGAATTAGAAACGAAAATATTAGAATTGACAGTGGGATGTACAATAAATCAAGAAAGAAGCAAAACGACATATGCGGCGATCACTGAAAGAAAAAAATAAACTGGTACAAAAAAGATACAGGGATGGAAAACACCAGAAAAATAAGAGAAATCACAGTGAAAGCGGCAGAAGGGGAGAATGTAATGGAAAAAATAAGAGAAAACTTTACGATAGAAGAAGTAGGTGAAGAAGGTGTAAAGGAAATAAAAAAATTCAAAAGTTGATTGGTAGTGATGAAGTGCAGAAACGAGCTACAACAGGAGCAAATAGGGATGAACCTGGAGGAAGTAAAAGGAATGACAGTGAGGAAAATGAAAGAAACAAAGCCGTTGTTTATAATAAAAAAAATGAGCAAGGATATACTGAAGAAGAACTAGTACACGAAATATTAAGAGAAAATGAAGAAATAAGGAAAATGGTGGGGATTAGAGAGGTGAAGACAGTAATGAGGGCAATTAAAAAAAATGCCTTTAGGAACAGTAAACAATATGTGGAGGACTGGGTAGTAGAAGCTGACAAGCAGATATTCAAGTACGTGGTAAAAAAGGGAAAATTATTGATAGATTTTACTGTAAAACAGGTAGAGGAATATGTAAAGATCGCGATCTGCTATAAATGCTGCTGCTATGGGCATGTATCCAAGTACTGTACAAGAACGGAGGTATGCTACAGATGTGGACAGGAAGGACATGAGGGAAAGATTGTGAGAAAAATGAGATAAAATACGCCAACTGCACAAGAATTAAAGGTAAAGATATAGAGCACATGGCCACCAGCAAAAAGTGCCAAATATATAAACGAAAGGACGAACAATATCGAAATAGGATAGATTATGGAAGTTGGGAAGAAGAGAAGAAACAAACAAAAAACTAAAAAAGAATTGGGGAAAGGAGCAGAAAACAATGAGAAGAAAAAATGAAGAAATATGGAGATTAGCAACATGGAATATACCAAGCATAAAGGGAAAAGAAATGGAACTAGAAGATGAGTTTCTGGAAAATAAGATAGACATACTTACAATAACGGAAACAAAAAAAAGGGCGAGGATTACAAAAAATGATGAAAGGAAGTGTATTTATATCTAGCGGAGTGGAAACAGAGAAAAGAGCAGCTGAGGGAGGCGCATGTATGATACAAAAGGAATGGGCATACAATATAGAAGAATGGGGGGCGTGTTCAGAGAGGATATTGACAATAAATTCGGAGGACGATAATTAGAGCATTAAAGCGATAATAAGTGTGTAGAGACCAAATGAAGACGACAAAAATGAGAACAAAGAGAAATTCTGGGACATGTTAACAAAGACGGTAGAAAGAGCAAAAGGCGAAATATACAGTGCAGGAGATTTTAATAGTAGAGTGGGAATGGGAAAAACAGGAGAGAGTAGAATATTGGGCCAGAATGGGGAGACAATACTAAATGATAACGGAAAAAGATTGATAGAGTTTTGTCGAATCAACAGTATGTTTATAGCAAATACTTATCATAAGAACAAGGATATACACAAGTATACTAGAGAGATGAGCAGCAAAAATGAAAAATCACTAATAGACTACATAGTAGCAGGAAATGAAAATAGAAAGAACATAGTAGATGTAAAAGTATCAAGAGGACCGGAAGTGGGAAGTGATCATTATGTGGTTATATCAAAAATAAAGAAACCAATAAAATCAGACAAAAGAGAGAGAAAAGAAGATAAGATAGAATATGAGAAAATAAAAGCGTATAGACTAAAAGACGGAGAGGTGGCAAAGCAATATAGAGAAAAAATGAAGAGGATGATCGAGAGCAGAAATGAGAAATGGAAGGCATTAAGTTGGGAAGAGAGTTGGGAGGAATTCAAAAAGATGATACTACAAATAAGCTCGGAAGTGTGTGGAAAAATAAAAAGAAATAAGAAAATAAAACAAACGGCATGGTGGACAGAAGAGATCAAGAGAAGACTGAGATTAAAAAAGAAAAAATGGAAGGAATATTTACAAAAAAAAAAATAGAGAAACGTATCAGTGTTACAAGGAGGAAAGGAAAATAGTGAAGCAATTAGTATTAGAGGGGAAAAGAAATGAAAGGGCAGAATTCGGCAATAAATTAGAAAACGAAGCAGCAGAGGGAAAAAAAATATTCTATAGTAGACTAAGAACAATGAGAAAAGGAAAGACCAACAGTGATACATATATAAATAACAAAGAAGGAAAAATATTAAAGCAGGAAGATGAAATAATGGAAAGATGGAAGCAATACTTTGAAGAGCTGCTGTCAGACAATATAGAGAGGAACGATACAAGAGAAACAGACAATTCAGAGAGAAAGGAATGCAAAGACGAGGAAGAGGAATTTAATATGGAGGAATTGGAAAAGACCATAAAACAACTGAAAAATGGAAAAGCACCAGGAAGTGACACAATAACGACTGAAATGATAAAATATATGGGAGAAGAGGGAATGCAGGTAATGCTGGACATATATAACAAAATATGGAAAGAGCAAATAATACGTAAAGAATGGTAGCATGCACTGATAGTACCAATCTTTAAGAAAGGAGATAAGAAAGATTGTAATAATTACAGAGGAATTACTCTATGAAATACAAACATGAAAGTGTTGGAAATGATGATAAACGAGAGAATAAAAACTAATATAGAGAAAACTCTGGACGAATCACAGTCAGGATTTAGGGAAGGCAGAAGCATTCAAGACCATATATTTACGATTAAACAGATAGTTGAAAAAACAAGTAAAAGGAAAAAAAATGTATACATAGGTTTTTTAGATTTAAAAAATAGCATTTGATAAAGTAAGAAGAGATAGATTGTCTAAGATGATGGCAGAGAAAGAGATATATATATATATACATATATCGTAAAGCCCGTCTACCATTTCTGGTGTAGGCTTTATCTTTTTTTTCCTCTTTTCTTCTTTTTTTTTTTTTTTCTTTCTTTCTCTAGCCTTATACGTTTTTGCTTCACGTCACTGCGTCGCTAAACTTTCTCCTTTCTTTCGTTGCTTGCCATCCTACTAGCTTCACTCATCGTTATTCTTCTTCTTTGTAATATCTTTTCTATTATGTCTACCTATTAGAGGTAGTTTCAGGTCGTCCCCTTTTTCTTTTCTGCCCAGGTATAGCTTCCCATACCCTTCTCACTTGTCTTTCCTGTCCCATTCTTTTCAGATGGCCCCACCATCCCAACTGCCTCTTCTCTATGTATTTGAGTATCGCCTCTATTCCTAGTTCTTTTCTTATTTCTTCATTCTTGATTCTTTCTCTCTTTGTCACTCCCTTTACTCTCCTCATGTATTTCATTTCTACCGCTTGGACTTTACTTATTTCCTTTTAATCTGTTATCCATGTCTCACATCCAACTGTCAGTATTGGTCTTATTATTGTTTTATTGACGTTTATTTTTGTTTTCCTTGTTATTTCTATTTTTCCCCACAATCGTGGGGGTATTTATATATGTAGCACTGTTGGTCTTTCTTTTTCTTATTGTTCTTAGTCTGCTGTAGAATATTTTTTTTCCCGCTGCAGCTTCATTTTCAAATTTATTGCCGAATTCTGCCCATTCATTCTTTTCGCTGAGAATGAGATAAGCAAGAAAATAATTAGCTTAATAAAAAAAATATATGAAGAAAACTCAAATAGCGTGATAGTCAAAAACAGACAATCAAAAAAATTTAAAACGAAAGACGGACTAAGACAGGGAGGAGGACTAAGTCCAACATTATTTAATATCTACATGGACAGAATAATAAGAAAAGCGAAAGAAAGAACTAGAGGACTTGAAGTAGGATGGAATTATATGGAGAGAGTTGAAGTAAAGAGTGGAGCATTTGCAGACGATATAATGGTGATAGCATCTAACGAAAAGGAGTTGCAGACAAGCATAAATAAATGGATTGAAACACTTAGACAGAACGGAATGGAGATGTGTAAAGAGAAAACAAAGCAATGGTGATCGGGGAGCAACATGAGATAAAAATCATGGTAGATAAGGTAAAATTGGAGCAAGTGACGAAATGGAAATAGTTGGGAGTAGAAATAACTAGTTCAGGAAAGCAAGAAGAATTAACAGCCGAATAGGAAAAGCAATGAAAGTGTTTTACAGTATCAGCAATACGATTGTGGGGAAAAAGGAATAACAAGGAAAACAAAAATAAACGTCAATAAAACAATAATAAGACCAATACTGACAGTTGGATGTGAGACATGGATAACAGATAAAAAGGAAATAAGTAAAGTCCAAGCGGTAGAAATGAAATACATGAGGAGAGTAAAGGGAGTGACAAAGAGAGAAAGAATCAAGAATGAAGAAATAAGAAAAGAACTAGGAATAATAGCGATACACGAATACATAGAGAAGAGGCAGTTGGGATGGTGGGGCCATCTGAAAAGAATGGGACAGGAAAGACAAGTGGGAAGGGTATGGGAAGCTAGACCTGGGCAGAATTATAGACCTGAAACTAGCTCGGATGACATAATAGAAAAGATATTACAAAGAAGAAGAATAACGATGAGTGAAGCTAGTAGGATGCAAACAACAGGAAAGAATGGAGAAAGTTTTGCGACGCAGTGACGCGAAGCGAAAACGTATAAGCCTGGAGAAAGAAAGAAAAGAAGAAAAAAGGAAAAAAGATAAAGACTAACAAGCCTACACCAGAAATGGTAGACAGGCTTTACTATATATATATATATATATATATAGTATATATATATATATATAGTAGTATATAGTATATATATATATATAGTATATATATATATATATAGTAGTATATAGTATATATATATATATAGTAATATAATTACTATTTATATTATGTTATAATTTATATATTTATATTATATATTACTAGTATATATTATAAGTATCCACGAATAAGAGTAACAATTCCCGGATCTTTAACATGCTCTACTTCTACACCATTCAATTCATACGTTACTGAATCAAATAAATATGCTCCTGCATTATTACCTAGGCACACAGTTCTATCTCCTCTTGTCTTTTTCAATTTCACTTAAATTACCAAAGCAGATTCGGCCATTAATAGCCAAACATCGTTTCTATTTATTGTTATTTCAATTACATCACAATAATTAACAGTATTACAAATACTGTTAGGAAATGACTTAATATAGGGAAGATATGTTCCATATTCCATATGTGTTATAGAATCATCATTCAATGGAGATTTATACAGGTTTAAAATTTGATCTGACGGCATATCCAATCGATTTCAAAAAAGTTATGTTTAACTTTGACAATTTACCGCCCAACTTTCTAGTTGAACGGCGTTTCTTAACTGAATGTATTTGCTTGTTAATACTCCTTTTATACGATTTATTAACATTCTTATTACTATCACTATTAATTATTAAAACCATCTTTTCTTAATTCTAAAAGAACCATAATTTCTTCCCCTCGAAAATTTACAAGATTAAAATTCTGATCTAGTATTTTTAGTGAAATGGTAGATATCTCTTTTCCTACTACTGGTAAATAAACCAAGTTTCGTGGAATTCCGTCTATAGAAAATTCAGGATTGGACGTGATGTGAAATTCGTATAACGTATGTGACGGTTTGTTGTTATAGTATGTACCACTTGTTATATTACTATCCACGTGAATCATTCGGGCTTTTACAATATTTACAGGACGATCAGATGAATGAACTATTTCAGCTTGCAATATCTTTCGTGAGAAGCCTAGTAGTTCTGTTAACGAATTTTCTGTATTAAAGTCTATATCAAAATGCCGATGAAAAATTTCACACTTTAAAGTATTATTATTTGGTCTTAGGAAAAAAATGTCTTCTTCTTTTTCATTTCCATTCAACTTGAAAGGTATCAATTTCCTCTTTAGATAATTATTAATATCTGTAATCTCATATACTCCAGCAGGTAGATTAATTGAATTGACTTGTTTATTTTTATCTATATAGTGAAATTTAGTATTTTCTTCAACGTTCGTTATAGTGTTGTACGAAAAGAAACCAATCAACGCTAATCTGTATTGAAAATTTGTATCCAGCTGTATGGAATTGGAAAAATCTATGGAAAGTGTTGATTTACGATCTTTTAATGTGAATATTATAGACATAACTAACACTAGACTGTACTATGGCTTGCTATTATATAGAAACTCAATACATAAATGATCACAATTATTAGAATTAAATTTTTGAAATCGGCTTCTATTGTAGGTTATATTACTTGATTCACCGAAATATTTTATAAGTTCTATTGGCGGTTTCAAATTACCGAAACTATCGAAATAATTGATAGTATTACCTTGCTTTTTATACGCCACCCAATGAGTGCCTATATTGGCCTTCAAATCTAAATTAACAATACCATTTTCATTATAACGTATATATTTGGGTAATGTATCACGCATAAAGACACCTCTAAAATATGGTAATTTCAGTTTATTTATACAATTTAATATTTCATAATCATAAAGAGCTCTGTCAGGTAGATTCAGTAATTTTTTTTTAAGTATGATCCATATCCTCTAGAATTTTAACATAAAAATAATCCTGAACATTTCTTGCCAATTTCAACATTGTTGCCATTATTCCCATTTACTTTCTTTTTTATATCTATTATATTTTTAGCTACAGTAGACGCTCCTCCAGCTAGGGCACCCATTGCTCCCAAGGCAGATAAAATAGGCAACATTGGTAAAAATCCTCCAGATTTATGCTCAAATAGAAT
Organism: Platypus cylindrus; assembly: GCA_949748235.1. Taxonomy (NCBI): domain Eukaryota; kingdom Metazoa; phylum Arthropoda; class Insecta; order Coleoptera; family Curculionidae; genus Platypus; species Platypus cylindrus. The sequence goes on from OX456488.1 coordinate 41,616,067, forward strand.
AACACGTGGCAAACGGGTATTTTTTCGGTCCCCTGCTTTTTTAATAGCCACTCGGGCTGCTTTTAATCCTTATAAGCTTGATTTTCGTAAATTTTTATGATTCTTATATTTTCTTAATGCTTTCGATTTAGGATCGATAACGTGTGTTTTGAATGAAAGTCCCATTCCCATTTTTCTTTTAGCTCTCATTGTATTTACAACTAACCAAGATGCAGTTTTTTCACCAAAACTGGAATCTTTTGATTTCACTCGTTCCCAAGCACGATCTTCTAATTCCTTGTCCGCCTTATGTCTATCAGATAATGCAGAATTTGAGTTGTATGCGAGGTCGTGCTGCTTGCAAGCTGCATCTAATGGGTTGATTCCAGGATCACCAAGTGCCAGCCGCTTCTGGATTCGCGTGCCAGGTCCGCACCGCTGATAATGAGGGAGATGAGCCTCAAAGGAGAGCTTATCAATTAACGAATTTACTATACCCGCACCTCTGTAGTGAATAGGTTTCATATTACTAAACTGTATAAGCAAAATGAATTCATTTATATAGCCAATTCGTTTTCATCTCCATAATAGTTACAAAGATGCGTTTAGTAAGACAAGATCTTAAACTTGGCATCGAGTATTTGGACTTTGATGAGTCGACATCTAAAACATATATACACAGTGAATTACTAATAAATTATTTTCGCAGAATTTTCTGTGGTCCGAGTGGGTGCGGCAAAACAAATTCACTCTTAGCTTTGTTATTTGATCGAAATGGATTAAAATTCGCTAATATCTATCTTTATTCAAACTCTCGTTATCAGCCTAAGTATTAATTATTGGAAAATGTATTGCAGCAGGTTAAAGAAATAAAATATTTCCCATATACAGATAATGAATTAATTATAGATCCTGATGAAGCTAAAGAAAACTCTGTATTTATATTCGACGATGTTTCATGTGATGAGCAGGATAAAATTAGGTCATATTTTTCAATGGGCGACACAAATCCATAAACGTAGCATATTTATGTCAAACTTATTCCAAAATCCCTAAACAATTAATAAGAGACAATTGCAATGTGATTGCACTTTTTAAACAAAATGATATTAACTTAAAACATATTTTTGATGAACATGTTCCACCAGATATATCGTACAATTATTTTAAAAACATGTGTCAACAATGGTGGAATAGTAATAAATTTAAACCATTAGTAATTGTAAAAGAAGTCGAATTAAATAATGGTCGATATCGATGTGGCTTTATTGTATATATAAAGGTTCATGAATAGTTTTATTTTCAAAAAAAAAACAGTTCTTTTAATAATCATGAAGCTTCTAGATAAGTCGGAAAGTGCCCGCAAAGGAAAAATTTTAGAATTAGCTAATGATGTCCGAAAAAAATATTTAGCCCTAAAATTGGGACGTTCAAATGAAGATGGTACATTGAACAGAATTTTTACACCTGTTACTGATCAGTTAAAAAAATTAACAGTAGACAATGTGGTTGTTAAAGATAAAACGTCTGAAATAAATGGAAACGAAATGAAAAATGTAAAGAAAATTGAAATAAAAGAGATATCTGAAGCAGGTCAAATTGACAAGATAGATGAAGAAGTAGAAGAGGAGGACGAGGAGGAGGAAGAAATGGAACAAGAAAACGAGCTGGATGAGGAGGATGATGAAGTAGATGAAAGCGACGATACAATTACTAATGTAGATACACCGCAATTAGATAAATATCCACAAGTTTCTCAAGAACCTATAAAGGACTATTTTCAGCATTCTCCTAATATTGACATTACTCATTCTCCAAGATATAACGCTATCACTAATACATGGACCTGGGATCCTAATAAAATTGAATTTGATAAAACTACTGGCCATATAATAATAGGTAGAGAACTATATACAGGTAGCAAGAGAATTTATAATTTATTATTTTATAAAGATTTTAAAAATTATACTAGTAAAGACCTCGAGGAACTTGATTGCATTTTAGATGACACTTATCTATACAGAAAGGGTTACTCTTCTTAAGGCAGAATAGTTGTAGTTAGGAATCAGAAATATCGACGTATTATTCGTCCATTGTTGATAAAGCAAGGTGGAAACTATAATATGGTCTATAATTCCAAGCAAATAGAATATATTTATGTTTTTTGAACATGAAATTAGTGAAAAAAATGAAGCAACGCCTTTATTATTAAATACAATATTTTCTACAATAAGTGATAATATATTAATTGATATTGGATTAAATATGGCCATGGACTTTAGGCCTTTTATAAAGTTAAATAATACCCTCGAATTGGAAGAATTTGAATTGTCAACACAGATTTTAAATATGTTTTGGATTCGTCATATATATTTTAGTACAATGGAATTAAACTATTTACGTTTTATTTGTTGTAAGAGTATAATCATAACAGGCAATAATAATGAGGAATTAAAAATGATTCAAATTACTAGACAGCAAAAGACTATATGCTTAACAGAATACGATTTGGTTAACATGATATTCATCAATACATATCATGTGGTTTTCTTAAATAATAGGTTAAATTTAATTGACTTTAACACTTTTTATAATAATTTCATAAAAGCTTTTAAGGAATTGTTATCAGAATTAATTTATCCAGTAAGTGTAGAAAGTATAATATAATTTTAATTTTTGAACGTTTTGTATTACCTGAATTAACTGAGAGCCACTTCAAAGACCGGGGTCGAATTTAAATTATTAACTGCAGTTAATTCTTTAAAAATAATGCTGAACTTGCCTGCCAAAAATGGTGCAAATTTTTCTTAAAAATTTCCGTTACTCGTAGGGGCAGAAACAGAATTTTATTGTCTAGGAGATCCACTTGTACTGCTTCTCCGTAACGGCCGTTTGAAATTTTAATTCCCATAATTGCATATTTTTGGTCTGGTACTAAATCTTGTAATTTTACTACGTCTTTTCGAACGTATTTAACAGAATTATTCAAAGCGTCTAAATCCATCTAAAATATATATATATATATATATAAGTATGAGCAACAAGATAAGAAGAATAAGATAATAATATAGTTACTTACATTTTAATTTTTTTCTTGAACCTCTAACAAACACTAAAGAACAAATTCAGAATTATGTAGTTGAAATGAATACTTTAACATTACTATGAGCATACGGCTTAAATACCTGATGCAGGTACCACCACCATAAAGAAGAATGAAATATAAATAAGAGAAATGTGTTTTAAGTGCTGTTCAAATAGATAAACATCGGTTTGTCATGAAGCAAAACCTTTATTATTATTAAATACAATTAAGAATGATTGATGTTCGGCTAAACATTAGGCCTTTTGTAAAATTAAATAATGCCCTCTTAATTTGCAGCATTTAAATAAGAAAACACTGATATGTATTGGATATACGAGATTTTCTACAATAACTGAATGATTGATAATCGACTAAACAATAGACCTTTTATAAAGTTAAATAATACCCTCGAATTGGAAGAATTTTAATGGCAAACACTGATTTTAAACATATATTGGATTCGTCATATATATTTACGTTTTATTTGTAAACAGGTAATAATAATGAGGAATTAAAAACGATTCCAATTACTAGCCAGGAAAAGACTATGTGCTTAACAGAATCTGATTTGGTTAACATAATATCCATCAATACATATCATGTTCCCTTAATTACTAGACTAAATTTAATTGACTTTATCACATTTTATAATAATTCTATAAAAGCTGATTTTATAGCCATTTGCATATGGCTAAATATGTTAATTTAGATTTAATACAGATTATAACATTTATAGAAAAATTTTTCACCCTTATAATCTTTTCAAGTAACATCCTGTTAAAGACCTCGGGCGATTTTACATTTTATATTTTATATTAAAAATACAGATTATTGTTCGGCACAACCCAAAATTCAATTTATATACTCAACCCAGCATAATGGATGTCGGTTGGCTTTGTGGTGCAGTGGTAAGGTCCTTATACCCCCATAAAAGTTTATAGGTTCGATTTTTATTCACATCTAAAAATTTTATTTTATAGATCTTCTCTATCATCTGTCTCTCTCTCTCTCTCCTTTTCCTTTACTCCTCTACTTTACTGCTGCAATCACGAGGTGTCCTTTACCACATTAAGGATAGGTGTAAGGACACCTATTATGACTGCGCCCCGACGGCATCTTTATACTTATCCATGTGGTAAGCACGCCTCACAAGCCTTCACCTTTTTCCAAATTCTTGATAGTATCCGATGCTACCGACATCTATCCACACAACATCAAACTTCAAACAGTACATCAAAAGATACTTTGGAAAATACATTGAAACTTGGCGCCGCATTTCAAAAATAAATATGACATTTCATTGACGCAAAAAAATATGACACTGATAATTGACACACAAAATTCAAAAATATGACAGTGACAATTGACACATAAAGCGCCGTCTAATATAAAAATTGAAAAATGAAAATTTACACACAGCGCCACCTAGCGGACAACACATGAAACTCAATGACATAAATGTGGGGTGCCCTCTGGTGGCGAAGTTTTGAACCAGTGGTCTATTTCTGCTGTTGTATATCTACTCATTGCCAATGATCAAATTTATAATGTTATTGTTACAGATCATGCATTTATTATAATTTCCTTCATAGTTATACCAATTATAATTGGAGTTGGTAACTGATTTGTTCCTCTTATACTAGGAGCCCCAAATATGGCTTTCTCACGTCTAAATAATATAAGATTCAGATTACTGCCAACATCCTTCTCATTTTTAATTTTAAGAAGAAGATTAGAAAGAGCAGCTGGAACTGCATGAACTGTTTATCCACCTCTTGCATCCAATATTGCCGATAGAGAATTATCTCTATAAGGTACAATAATTAAGTTTACTCCAGAATCATTATGATCTCTAGGATTTTTATTTCTTTTTATTATTGGAGAACTAACAGGAGTAATTTTAGCTTTAAATTTTAAGCTTTTAAAAAATTTAGCTTTTTTAACTCCTTTATTGATACTATTTTACATGATACTTATTATGCAGTAACTCATTTCCATTATGTTCTTTCTATAGGAGCTGTATTTGCAATTTTAGCAGGTTTACTTCAGTGATTCGCTTTGTTTACTGGAGTTACTTTAAATACAAACTATCTAAACTATAACTAACCTTTCTTTTCTCAACATTTCTTAAGATTAAGAGGTATACCACGAGTTAACGTTTCGACGTTCCCACGATTTTTTATTAGTAGTAAAAATTTGATTGTAGAACAAGAAATCTATTTTATTTATCATTTTAACAAAACTTAATTAATATAAACTATTACCTAACTTCACTATTTCTTAACTAGAATTTTGATCACTGATTGATAGTCCAACAATGGGTGTTACTCTTTTTATTGAATATTCATTTCCCACCTTCGATCGACGATCGATTATGGGTTATTGCTGGTTATATCCGGAACCGTCCGAATTATTAAACCCATACCTTCTTCAATTGAAGGATTTAAACAAATACCTTCCACAGAACATAGATTTTTAAAAATTCCTATAATTTCATCTTTCTAAAATGGCAGACTATTGCATTGGATTTAAACCCCAAAAATGATAATTTATTTTTTAGAAATATGCACCTGAAAAATATAATCTATTCAAGATCGATCTTCACCTTTAATAGAAAAATTAACTTTCTTTCATGATCATACAATAATTATTTTAACTCTTATTGTAATTTTAGTAAGACTTATTATAATAAAAATATTTACTAATAAAATATCTCATCGATACGTTCTTGAAGGACAAACTATTGAAATTATTTAAACTTCTCTTCCAGCTGTTACTTTAATTTTAATTGCATTCTATTCATTATAAGTTCTTTGCTTAATGGAAGATAATAATACATCAATGATTATTTAAACAATGGGTCATCAATGATATAGCTCTTATGAATATTCTGACTACAAAAATATTGAATTTGACTCGTATATAATTTCCAATGATTCAATAAAACCTTCTAATTTTCGATTATTAGATGTTGATAATCGACTGGTAATTCCATACCAACTAAAAATTCGAATAATTATTTCATCTACTGATGTAATTCATTCATGAACTATTCCTTCTCTAGGAATTAAAATAGATGGTACACCAGATCGATTAAATCAAAGATCTTTTTTTATGAATCAATCTAGACTGGACAATGTTCAAAAATGTGTGGAACAAATCACAGATTCATACCTATTGTAATTGAAAGAATCTCTACAAAAAATTTCTTAAAATCAATTCAAAATTCTTCATTAAATGGCTGAAATCAAGCACTGGTCTCTTGAACCTCTTTATAGTAACTTAGCTATTACTTCTAATGAAAAACTTAGTTAAAGTATAACATTAGTTGTCAAACTAAAATTATTTATAAAAATAGTTTTTTATTCCTCAAATATTCACCTATAACTGATCAATCTATATTTTGAATTATTTATCCCTTTCTATTTCTTTCTCTGTCTCCCACCCTGCGATTATTACATTACTTTGAGCGTATGGATTCGATTAGTATGCAAACACTTCTCATACTTTACTTCACAACCGCAAGATTTCTACCGTGCTGTCAGCTGTTGTGTGAACAACATCTCGAAGGCAGACGCGCTACATGTTTGTGGTCCCGATAGCCATCTATAGTCACGGCGTGTCCCTATCGCGCGTATCGATTGCTATAGATTCTTCCACCGAATGGCGCCCCCCCTCTAGGCTTCAAGCCGCCAATGATACTCGCCTAGGTTCACGTCTGGCTATCGATTGACTTTATGCGTTAGTCAAATTACATTCAGAATTCTTATGTAAAATTTAGTTGTAAGATTTTCTTTGTATATTATTTTCTTTGTTGATTTTCTATGTTATTTCTCTCTGTTTATGTAATTAATATTGTAAGCCTGATTTTATGTGTCTTCTCAATCTTATTGTATGTAATTTTAGACTCGTTAAATTACCCGCCAGGGATGCACCGGACCCCCGTTCAATTTCTCTGATCAACGCCCAAGCGTCGATACCGGTTCGAAAAAGAAAGAAATTGTTCAAGTTGCTCTGGTCGTGATCAGGCCGTTCTCTTTACTCTATTCAAGAAATTTCTACCGAAAGTTAGAAACCAAACCTTCCTTTACAACTTTGTGATCTGTTTTTAGTGCTTTTATCAAATGATCCTCGGAACCAAATCACCCGTCGTTGATTTGATTCGTTGTTCAAGATTATTGTGCGCATTACAAGACTTCGTTTACTTTGACGCCTCCGTTGCACAGACACCAATGGTCCCGAGTCGTTAATATCATGGCAAGTGAGCCTTTGATTTAGCTTATTAACTGATTGATCGATTGAAACCTTCCATTCAACAATCTTTTTATACGTTTATTAACTGTTTGATTGTTGAACCCCTCCGTTCGACAACCGTAAGCGATTACGGAATATCGCATGATATTCTATTAGACGAAAGGATATCTTCTTACCTCATTAGACTCCAGAACCTCCTTGTAGTTGTCACGCTATCGCGTGACAGTTCCACCCCATATACAAAATGTCAATTATGAGTCACGTGTAATTTTGCGTGTACGTACGTGTAGTTTTGTACATAACTGTAATTTGCTTAATAAATAACTTGCGTTTAAAGAGTAGTAATTATTTGTACACCACTACATCAATGCGCGTATCTATACGCATATCCCATCTCATATGCTGGCCATCGACCCGTACGTCAACATACTTTGGTACTTGTTCTAGCCTCGAAACCAAATACTTTTTGTTATAGTTAATACTTTTCTACTTTTCTACCTTATAGACTACTTTTTCTTATCTTATATTGTAGAGAGTAAATACTTTAAATAGCGAATTTTCTGCATTAAAGTCTATATCAAAATCACGATGAAAAATTTGACACTTTAAAATATTATTATTTGGTCTTAGAAAAAAAAAAAAATATATATATATCGTAAAGCCTGTCTACCATTTCTGGTGTAGGCTTGTTAGTCTTTATCCTTTTTTTCCTTTTTTCTTTCTTTCTTTCTCTTATACGTTTTTGCTTCACGTCACTGCGTCGCTAAACTTTCTTCATTCTTTCCTGTTGTTTGCCATCCTACTAGTTTCACTCATCGTTATTCTTCTTCTTTGTAATATCTTTTCTATTATGTCATCCCAGGGTTTTTCCTGTCCCATTCTTTTCAGATGGCCCCACCATCCCAACTGCCTCTTCTCTATGTATTTGTGTATCGCCTCTATTCCTAATTCTTTGCTTATTTCTTCATTCTTGATTCTTTCTCCCTTTGTCATTCACTTTACTCTCTTCATGTATTTCATTTCTATCACTTGAACTTTACTTATTTTCTTTTTATCTGTTATCCATGTCTCACATCCAAATGTCAGTATTGGTCTTATTATTGTTTTATATACGTTTATTTTTGTTTTTCTTGTTATTTCTTTTTTCCCTACAATCGTATTGTTGATACTGTAAAACACTTTCATTGCTTTTCCTATTCGGCTGTTAATTTCTTCTTCTTGCTTTTCTGAACTAGTTATTTCTACTCCCAAATATTTCCATTTCGTCACTTGCTCCAATTTTATCTTATCTACCATGATTTTTATCTCATGTTGTTCTCCGATCACCATTACTTTTGTTTTCTCTTTACACATCTCCATTCCGTTCTCTCTAAGTGTTTCATTCCATTTATTTATGCTTGTCTCCAACTCTTTTTCATTAGATGCTATCACCATTATATTGTCCGCAAATGCTCCAATCTTTACTTCAACTCTCTCCATATAATTCCATCCCACGTCAATTCCTCTAGTTCTTTCTTTCGCTTTCCTTATTATTTTGTCCATGTAAATATTAAATAATGTTGGACTTAGTCCTCCTCCCTGTCTTAGTCCGTCTTTCGTTTCAAATTTTTTTGATTGTCTGTTTTTGACTATCACGCTATTTGAGTTTTCTTCATGTATTTTTTTTATTAATCTAATCATTTTCCTGCTTATCTCTTTCTCTGCCATCATCTTCCACAATTTATCTCTTTTTACTTTATCAAATGCTTTTTTTAAATCTAAAAACCCATGTATACATTTTTTTCCTTTTACTTGTTTTTTCAACTATCTGTTTAATCGTAAATATATGGTCTTGAATGCTTCTGCCTTCCCTAAATCCTGACTGTGATTCGTCCAGAGTTTTCTCTATATTAGTTTTTATTCTCTCGTTTATCATCATTTCCAACACTTTCATGTTTGTATTTAATAGAGTAATTCCTCTGTAATTATTACAATCTTTCTTATCTCCTTTCTTAAAGATTGGTACTATCAGTGCATGCTGCCATTCTTTAGGTATTATTAGCTCTTTCCATATTTTGCTATATATGTCCAGCATTACCTGCCTTCCGTCTTCTCCCATATATTTTATCATTTCAGTCGTTATTGTGTCACTTCCTGGTGCTTTTCCATTCTTCAGTTGTTTTATGGTCTTTCCCAATTCCTCCATATTAAATTCCTCTTCCTCGTCTTTGCATTCTTTTCTCTCTGTATTGTCTGTTTCTCTTGTATCGTTCTTCTCTATATTGTCTGACAGCAGCTCTTCAAAGTATTGCTTCCATCTTTCCATTATTTCATCTTCCTGCTTTAATATTTTTCCTTCTTTGTTATTTATATATGTAGCACTGTTGATCTTTCCTTTTCTTATTGTTCTTAGTCTACTATAGAATATTTTTTTTCCCTCTGCAGCTTCGTTTTCTAATTTATTGCCGAATTCTGCCCATTCATTTCTTTTCGCCTCTAATACTAATTGCTTCACTATTTTCCTTTCCTCCTTGTAACACTGATACGTTTCTCTATTCTTTTTTTGTAAATATTCCTTCCATTCAATCTTCTCTTGATCTCTTCTGTCCACCATGCCGATTGTTTTATTTTCTTATTTCTTTTTATTTTTCCACACACTTCCGAGCTTATTTGTAGTATCATCTTTTTGAATTCCTCCCAACTCTCTTCCCAACTTAATGCCTTCCATTTCTCATTTCTGCTCTCGATCATCCTCTTCATTTTTTCTCTATATTGCTTTGCCACCTCTCCGTCTTTTAGTCTATACGCTTTTATTTTCTCATATTCTATCTTATCTTCTTTTCTCTCTCTGTTGTCTGATTTTCGTGGTTTCTTTATTTTTGATATAACCATATAATGATCACTTCCCACTTCCGGTCCTCTTGATACTTTTACATCTACTATGTTCTTTCTATTTTCATTTCCTGCTACTATGTAGTCTAATAGTGATTTTTCATTTTTGTTGCTCATCTCTCTAGTATTGTTCGAGCTTCGGCTAATAGTGATGGCTCTTGCCAGAACAAGAGAAATAGATAGGTGCTGACTCAATTGGAATTCACCAACAAAAAAAAACCAAATTTGAACTATGTACATTTATTTACAACACTGGTTGAGATTATTTACAATGATTGAAATAATACAACTTTGATGTAAATACAAAACAACCACCTCAGATTCATGTAGTGAGAGCAAGTCTTTTGCCGTGAATATAAACTTTACAGTGCTAATCTTGTTCCCGATCAGTAGATTTCATTTACTGTCGCGATAGAGTGAGCTAGTGATTTATTTTATCACTTGAGGACATGTAAGTAACTTTACTGTCGCGAGAGAGTTAGAATTATACTTGTCGACACGTAAGTAACTTTACTGTCGCGAGAGAGAGAGAGCTTATGCTTGAGACACGTGAGTGATTGGTTGTGAGATATGATTCTTGAGATACACTTGTGTAGAAACACTTTAAATTAGTCACTGTAAAATTGTACAATGTCTTCTTGAATGTTCCATTCCCATATACATAATAAAGAGGACGCACTGAGCACTGAACCACCATTAAACGTATATTGATGGGCCCTCTCTCAAGCGTGAATTTAATCGAAGTGGCGATTGGAAAATTCTTATAATTAATAAATTTGAACAATTTTCGATGCAAGTTTGATAAGAACAGAATGTGGAAATCTTATTCTATAATACATATCACTACTGAACAAAAACATCAATCAATAAAAAAGATACAATCAAAATCATATAAAAATAAGTAGAGTTAATCGTTCTTTTTCAAGAACCCAAAGGAAAAAAGAAAATCGTGTTAAGGTAGCAGTACTTAGTAGTAGTGTGACGTCACGTCGAAAACAGCTCGTTTCTAAGTGAAATACGACCCGCATTTTGTTGTGACGTCGCGTCATTGTTATTATTTTTAAAGAATTCCATAAATTCTCTTGTTGTTTTACAACAAACTCCCCCCTTGTGTGAACGATCTGGGCAATGATGTGTGTCAATGTTTTGAGTGAGTGACTGAAATATGAGTGACCTTAATGCAATTTGAGAAGCTGAAAAATATTTACAAGTACATACATATATATACAGCGTGAATGCTGGATAGTAGAATGAACTATTTACAGAGTGGAAGCGGGCATAGGTGCGTAATGTTCCTAACAAACTCTCCCTGTTTTGTTTTAATTCGCGCAACCCTTACCTTCCCATCCTTTCCAGGGAATACTTCCAAAACTCTGGCTAATGGCCACTCGAGTGGTGGGGAATTTTCTCCCTTTAAGAGAACAATATCGTCATTTTTAATATTTGGAGCAGGGGTGATCCATTTGGGCCTATTTTTGAGGAGATTGAGATAATCTTTTGACCACCGAGACCAAAAGGACTGTTGGATTTGAGTGAGTCTTTTCCAACGATTCAACCTATTTAATGGAATTTCAGTTACATTGTGCTCGGGGTATGCAGTTAGAGGTCCTCCTATTAAAAAATGGCCTGGAGTTAAGCATTGGTTGTCACTGGGGTCACTGGTTAAGGGTTGTAGTGGTCGTGAATTTAATATAGCCTCGATTTGGCAGAGAATAGTGGTGAGTTCTTCAAAAGTACAAGCTTGATTGCCCATTATTCTGTGTAAGTGATATTTTGTACTTTTGATGCCTGCTTCCCATAACCCACCCCAATGAGGTGAAAGCGGAGGAATGAATTTCCAAGAGATTTCTTTGGTGACGAGAAACGACTCCGTGGTAGTGCGTGTGTGTGTGTTATTTACAAAGTTATATAAATCTTTAAGTTGATTTTTTGCTCCTACGAAATTGGTGCCGTTATCACTGTATATGATGCTAGGACAACCCCTACGTGAAATGAAACGTTTTAACGTTGCTAAGAAGGCTTCTGTTGATAGACTTGACACTAATTCCAGATGAATTGCCTTGGTGGCCATACATACAAACAAGGCGATGTATGCTTTTTCGGTTCTTGAACTTCTTAATGTCGATGATTTAATTAAAAATGGGCCTCCAAAGTCCACTCCAACTTTTTCGAAAGGGCGGCAAGGTGTAAGTCTTTCTTTAGGGAGCTGGGCCATTATTTGTTCGAAGTTTTTTGCTTTAAACTTGTAACATGGGTGACACTCTATGATTAATTTTTTGATGTCCTTGAGTCCATTTAAAGGCCAATATTTTGCTCGGATATTGGATAATACTGCTTGTGGACCTGCATGTCCTAGCTTGATATGTTCTCGAGTTAGTATTAGAGTAGTCACGTGATCCTTTGAGGGTAGTAGTATAGGAAACTTTTTATCATACGGTATAGCTACAGCTGCTAGTCGCCCTCCAATCCTTATTAGTTTATTATTATCCAAAAACGGACTTAATTTTTGTAAGTATTGATCAGTGATGCTTGATGAGCTTTCATTGAGTTCATTGTATAATTTTGGAAATGCATGAGACTGTGTCAGCTTACAGATTAGTGCTTCAGCTTGTGTCAATTCTGCTACTGTTAACCGTCCTTGGATTTTGTCAACATCATTCTTGCAATTGTTTGTGAATCTTATTATATAAGCCATAGTGTATTGCAATCGTGAAAATGATGAGAATTTTTTGAAAATTTCTTGCCAATATTCCGTGGATGTGTGTTGTGTTGCCAGACAAGCTGAAACTATTGGCTTTAATTTTCTTTCTTCACCTATTAGCACGGGGATGGATGGTGATGGTGATCTGCTTTTGGTTGTGATATCTTCTTGTTGAAGAAAATTAGGGCCGTGAAACCAAAGTGTTGATGTTGACAGTGTAGCAGGCATAAGACCTCGAGACAAACAGTCTGCTGGATTGTCCGTCGAACAGATATAATTCCAAGTGTAATTTTGAGTAATAGTTTGGATTTGAGAAATGCGATTTGATACGAATGTGTTGAATCTTGATGAGTCTGAATTCAACCACGCGAGAACAATTTCCGAATCAGTCCAGCAGTGGATATTAGTGATGGGTAATCTGTTTGTCAAGATAGATGATACTCTTTTCATTAGAGTAGAAAGCAATAATGCTCCACACAACTCCAGTCTAGGGATGGTGATTTCTTTTATTGGTGCTACCCTGCTTTTTGATGTCAATAACTGTGTCGAAATGTTTTTTGAAGGGAAAATAGCTCGTGTATAAATACAAGCACCATAAGCTCGTTTGCTTGCATCACAAAATCCATGGAGCTCCACTATAATTGGGGTGGCATCTTCCATGATGTATCTTGGAATTTTTAATTCCTTCAACTGGCCAATGTTTTCAAAAAAGGTATTCCATTGTTGGAGTAGTGTAGCTGGCAAATTGTCGTCCCAGTCAATTTTTAATTTCCATAGTTCTTGCATAATAAGTTTGGCGATGACAATGACTGGACCAATCAACCCCAATGGATCAAACATTTGAGCAATTTTGGATAACACCTCTCGTTTTGTTGCTTGTTTATTGACAGTAGAATTTGGCAAAGTTATGGAAAATGTGTCATTATTAGAGTCCCATAATATTCCAAGCACCTTATTAGACTGATTGTTGTCAGTAATCTCGTGAATACCATTGTTGTCAGTATCTATGTCATTTGATAGATTTCTGAGTAGAGGGTAGCATTTTGTGGACCATTTATGAAGTGTGAGTTTAGCTATTCCGCATTAGTCGACCAGCTGCTGGTGTAGGGTAGTTACTGATTCATAGGAGTCATGCCCTGTTAATACATCATCTACGTAACATTGATTGAGGAGAGATTCAGCTGCTATTGGATATTCAGCTGCATGTGTTTCAGCTAATTGTTTTAAACACCTAGTGGCCAAATAAGGTGCACTATTTGTACCATACGTCACTGTGACTAACTCGAGACATTTTAAATCTTCAGATGGACTCTCCCTCCATACAATATTTTGAAGGTAAGTCTGTGAGGGGTTAATTGAGATTTGACGATACATTTTTTGAATGTCACAAGTTAAAGCAAATTTGAATGTGCGAAATCTTAATAAAATGTCGTACAGTTCTGGTTGTACCGTGTATCCTTTATGCATTATATCATTGAGAGATAATCCAGATGTGCTTTTCATGGATCCATCGAACGCTACGCGAAGTTTAGTTGTTTTGTTTTCCTCTCGTATTACACAGTGATGAGGAAGAAAATACTTAGAGGCACCAAGGTCGTTTACTAATGTGAGTGGAACTATTTTTGCGTGATTTAGAGCGACATATTCGTCTATAAATTTTTTGTATTCATCGTGCAGTTGTGGAGAGTTTTGTAGTCGTTTCTCGAGGTTGAGGAATCTCTTTTTGGCGATACAGAATGAATCACCTAATGGAAATTCTTTGGTGGGCTGTTTAAGGGGTAAATCAACTTGAAAAGACCCGTTTTCTAAGATACGTGTAGTGTTTTGAAAGTGTGTTTCAACTAATTGATTTTCTTTTGAAAGGAGAGAAGGCGAGAATGATTCTGGGTTGTCTATTTCCCAGAATTGTTGCATGAGTTGCTCTATTGTAGGGCGTTGGGTCAAAAAACAACTGTGCTCCCTATTCGGTGAGAGAGATTGCTTATTAGAAGCTGTGTCAGGAATTATACCTGATAGTACATATCCAAATTTGGTTTGGATTAGTGTGAGAGAGTGATCATTAATTTTTTGCATATTGGGGAGGAGAATTTGATAGTATACATCCGCACCTAAGAGAATGTCGACTCTGGAAGGAACGTTAAAGTTTGGATCGGCTAGTGGAAGGTGATGTGGCAAAGCTAGCCTTTGCCTACTTATGAATCGTTGTGGTGTGTTACCAGTGATTTTGTCAAGCACGCAGCAATTGACCTTTATGGAATAGTTGGGGTCAGTTGACGAGTTCACATCTATCGTAACTGAGTTGTTAGATTGCCTAACTATTCCAGAATTGCCCGAGATTTGTACGTGTTCTTCATTTGGAACTTGTTTCAATTGCCGCATTAATGACGTAGTGAGTATGGATATGGTATTTCCAGGGTCGAGGATGGCTTTAGCTTGATGTAGCTGTCCATCCACATCAGAAACTAAAACCACACAAGTGGCCAACAGTACCTCATAACTATTAGATCCAAGAACTGATAATGTGGTCTGTGTATTAGCATCATCATCTGTGCTGGACTTCACTACATTGGTGTTTTGTGTGGATTGTTGAGCTTGTGTGTTTCTAGATGTGGTTGCTGATCGATAGGCACGATCAGCTGAGTGATTAGGTGTGAATTGGGTTGTGTTGTGTGTATTCGCTAACCGAACTGATTGCTGAGGGTTGCGAGATGAATCGTGAAGGAGGGAGTGATGCCTTTTTTGGCAAATAGAGCAGAGACGTGGAGATATACATTTTTAGAACTATGTCTGGACCCTAAACAGTTATAACACAACCCTTTTTGTTGAACAACTTTACTGCGTTCAAGTACCTTTAGAGAGTTAAATGAAGGGCAACTATAAATTTTATGATTTGAATTAGTACAGTAAGCACATTGTAATGAGGGTAAAGGTGGTTTATTGGAAGATATGGTTTGTGCATGATGTGCCACTCTATGCACACTACTTGGATATCTAAAGTTATTCCGTGATTGTGGAATTGGTTCAGACATATCTTCCAATACAATACACCTTTGTTCCAAAAATGATAAAAAATCCGAGATCGTAGGTAATTTTAAAGTTGTACCAGATCTAACGCGACTGCCTCTATCAGCGATATATGCCCTTTTAGTGGAGAAATCTAATTTATTAGAGAGTAAATAAATTAGTATTAAATCCCAATGATCAGTTGGAATGTTTTGAAGTTTTAGAGACGCGATATTTTGTTCGATTTTTACGATAAAGTCTCTAAGAGTGTGAGCAGTAACTTTAGTGAGCGCAAGGATATCAACTAATAATTTGATATGAGCAAAGATAATCGAAAGTTGATTATCATATCTGTTTTTGAGGGTCTCTAGTGAAATTTTAAAATTGTCATTAACTAATGGTAGTGTTTCTATCAAGTGCAGTGGTTCTTTTTCGAAGTAAGAGCGTAAATATACTAGCTTCTGTACGTCCGTTAAAGTGTGGTTGTTCGATATTAACGCTTCAAACAGCTCGATGAATGCGTTCCATTTTGTGATATCTCCACTAAACTGTGGAATATTAAGCACCTATCTATTTCTCTTGCCAGAACAAGAGAAATAGATAGGTGCTGACTCAATTGGAATTCACCAACAAAAAAAAACCAAATTTGAACTATGTACATTTATTTACAACACTGGTTGAGATTATTTACAATGATTGAAATAATACAACTTTGATGTAAATACAAAACAACCACCTCAGATTCATGTAGTGAGAGCAAGTCTTTTGCCGTGAATATAAACTTTACAGTGCTAATCTTGTTCCCGATCAGTAGATTTCATTTACTGTCGCGATAGAGTGAGCTAGTGATTTATTTTATCACTTGAGGACATGTAAGTAACTTTACTGTCGCGAGAGAGTTAGAATTATACTTGTCGACACGTAAGTAACTTTACTGTCGCGAGAGAGAGAGAGCTTATGCTTGAGACACGTGAGTGATTGGTTGTGAGATATGATTCTTGAGATACACTTGTGTAGAAACACTTTAAATTAGTCACTGTAAAATTGTACAATGTCTTCTTGAATGTTCCATTCCCATATACATAATAAAGAGGACGCACTGAGCACTGAACCACCATTAAACGTATATTGATGGGCCCTCTCTCAAGCGTGAATTTAATCGAAGTGGCGATTGGAAAATTCTTATAATTAATAAATTTGAATAATTTTCGATGCAAGTTTGATAAGAACAGAATGTGGAAATCTTATTCTATAATACATATCACTACTGAACAAAAATATCAATCAATAAAAAAGATACAATCAAAATCATATAAAAATTAGTAGAGTTAATCGTTCTTTTTCAAGAACCAAATTTAGAAAATCATACTGAAATACTAAATGTTCTTTTTCAAGAACCCAAAGAAAAAAAGAAAATCGTGTTAAGGTAGCGGTACTTAGTAGTAGTGTGACGTCACGTCGAAAACAGCTCGTTTCTAAGTGAAATACGACCCGCATTTTGTTGTGACGTCGCGTCATTGTTATTATTTTTAAAGAATTCCATAAATTCTCTTGTTGTTTTACAACAAGTATACTTGTGTATATCCTTGTTCTTATGATAAGTATTTGCTATAAACATACTGTTGATTCGGCAAAACTCTATCAATCTTTTTCCGTTATGATTTAGTATTGTCTCCCCATTCTGGCCCAATATTCTACTCTCCCCTGTTTTTCCCTTTCCCACTCTACTATTAAAATCTCCTGCACCGTATATTTCGCCTTTTGCTCTTTCTACCGTCTTTGTTAACATGTCCCAGGTTTTCTCTTTGTTCTCATTTTTGTCGTCTTCATTTGGTCTCTACACACTTATTATCGCTTTAATGCTCTAATTATCGTCCTTCGAATTTATTGTCAATATCCTCTCTGAACACGCCCCCCATTCTTCTATATTGTATGCCCATTCCTTTTGTATCATGCATGCGCCTCCCTCAGCTGCTCTTTTCTCTGTTTCCACTCCGCTAGATATAAATACACTTCCTTTCATCATTTTTTGTAATCCTCGCCCTTTTTTTTGTTTCCGTTATTGTAAGTATGTCTATCTTATTTTCCAGAAACTCATCTTCTAGTTCTATTTCTTTTCCCTTTATGCTTCGTATATTCCATGTTGCTAATCTCCATATTTCTTCATTTTTTCTTCTCATTGTTTTCTGCTCCTTTCCCCAATTCTTTTTTAGTTTTTTGTTTGTTTCTTCTCTTCTTCCCAGCTTCCATAATCTATCCTATTTCGATATCGTTCCTCCTTTCGTTTATATATTTGGCACTTTTTGCTGGTGGCCATGTGCTCTATATCTTTAACTTTAATTCTTGTGCAGTTGGCGTATTTTATCTCATTTTTCTCACAATCTTTCCCTCATGTCCTTCCTGTCCACATCTGTAGCATACCTCCATTCTTGTACAGTACTTGGCTACATGCCCATAGCAGCAGCATTTATAGCAGATCGCGATCTTTACATATTCCTCTACCTGTTTTACAGTAAAATCTATCAATAATTTTCCTTTTTTTACCACGTACTTGAATATCTGCTTGTCAGCTTCTACTACCCAGTCCTCCACATATTGATTACTGTTCCTAAAGGCATTTTTTTTAATTGCCCTCATTACTGTCTTCACCTCTCTAATCCCCACCATTTTCCTTATTTCTTCATTTTCTCTTAATATTTCGTGTACTAGTTCTTCTTCAGTATATCCTTGCTCATTTTTTTTTATTATAAACGTCTTTGTTTCTTTCATTTTCCTCACTGTCATTCCTCCAGTTTCTTCCCTATTTGCTCCTCTTGTAGCTTGTTTCTGCACTTCATCACTACCAATCCACTTTAAAAATTTTTTATTTCCTTTATACCTTCTTCACCTAGTTCTTCTATCGTAAAGTTTTCTCTTATTTTTTCCATTACATTCTCCCCTTCTGCCGCTTTCACTGTGATTTCTCTTATTTTTCTGGTGTTTTCCATCCCTGTGTCTTTTTTGTACCAGTTTATTTTTTTCTTTCAGTGATCGCCGCATATGTCGTTTTGCTTCTTTCTTGATTTATTGTACATCCCACTGTCAATTCTAATATTTTCGTTTCTAATTCATCCATTCTGTTTTTGAATTGTTTCTCTATTTGTTCCAGCCTTTACTCTACTTTATAATTTTGTTCTGGGTTTCGTTTTTTCTCTGCATTCTCCATGCTTTCATATACTGTGACTGTCATTTTAACTACTATTTTTTCTATATTTTCTATGCTTTTTTCCATTTCTTCCCGAGTTTGTCCTTCTTCTCTTTTATTCCCCTCTTTATATACCCTAATTTCCCTTTGTATCATTTTGATTTGATTTATTAGCTCACACAATCTACAATAGTGGTTACAGCGTACACACACGCACACACACACACACCATCTACAAATATTGTGCTATCAAGTTAAATATAAGTAGTATATATCTGTAAGTACTAGTCAAGTTTTGTAATCTTATAAGAAATATGTAAAATTTCAGAGTTGCTTAACGAAAAATCGTAGTTGTTAGATATAATATGGTTAAAGAATGTTGTGATGGTATTACTAAAATGGGTATATTTATTGATTAAAGCTAAGTTTTCTGTACTTGGCAATTTCTCCCTTTCTCACGATTTCTTTTTCTGCCTCCCGCCCTGTTATCTCCATTCTCATATTTCTTTGAGCAGATGAGCTCGACTGCAGCTTCTCCTACTTCAGTTCGTTAGCGCAACATTTCCACCGCACTAATCTAAAAATTAATTTGAAGTGTTTATATTTCTTGTTCATTCAATAAAAATATCATCAAAATGTATAGTTTTTTGTATAGTTCTACAGTACAGTTGTATAGTAGTACATTTGTATAATAAAATTTCTATTGCAAAATTATTAGAATTTAACAATTTTGTTTGTGAATGGTTCATAAATACTTCTGCTGAAAACGGAAATAAACATGGGCCTATAGATATATCAATTTTTTGCTAGTAATATTTGTCATTGACTTGGAAAATATTCTGATTTAAAGCTAACGCTAATAGATAATTTAAATCGTTTATAATAAAGTCTGACGAAGAATTTTTAACATTAAATAAATTAGATCAAACAATTCATGTAGAAGGATACTTGGAAATAAATTTTTAATATCAAAAGCGACTAATATATAGGTAGACTAATGTCCGCATTCATAGTCGTTACTTAAATGTCACTTTCCACTTTAGTACCACCTAGCAACAAAAATCAATTTTATGTCCTAGAATGAGAACAAAAAGAATAAAAAATATTAAAATTGCCGATTTTAATTATAGAAATACTTGTTATCTAATAAATTAATCAGGATTGCAAGACGTTTCGTAATAAGAATTATCATGAGGAACAAAAAATTTTAATTTGTCAATATGCTAAATTCCGCAAGATACACCATCGGCATCTTCCGGATGTTAAAGCCTATAAACACGTATCTGCCCAATGTCGTCAGTAAAAACTGAAATTCTTTTGTCTAACGATAAAACTTACACACTTTAAAAATTCTTTTTTCAGATCAAAGTCAAAAGTCAAAAAACGTTCTAAGCAACAAAAAGTGTATAGACAATACAAAGATGGCCCTGGTACATCACACTGAAGCTAAAGATCATAATTTTCATTTTGACAATACGGTGATAGTAGGCCTACAGACTAACTTAAATAAGAGATTAACATTAGAGATGATAAACATAATAAAAAATAAATCAGTTAATTTCAGGAGGGATGTAGATGGTATGAGCTTGGGACATCTTAATCTTATTGAGAAAAGACATGACAGAAATTGATAAAGCATATTAAAACTAGAATTAAAACTAATATAATGTTAAAATAATGTATAAAAAAAATAAAGTATGATATAATAGAATAAATTTATAACAATAGTAGCATTATTAATAATATAAATTACAATAAACAAAATTTGGCAACTAATTTAATATAACTTATACATTTAAAAAGATAAAAGATTTTTGTAAATGGTCATTAAATTAATATCTAGAGTAGAAATAGAAAAGGTTTTAATAATTACAAGTTGATAATTGTATGATTTAGGTACCTCTACTATGATGTCATATTGTTGAGTGGAAGGAAAAACTATTTGGTTCGTTGTTGTTGTTTTGAAAGTTTTTAACTTTGATCTGAAAAAAACATTTTTAAAGTGTTTGTATTGTAAGAGAAAAGAATTTTAATTTTTATTGACGACATGGCGCAGATACGCGTTTACAGGCTTTAAGTTCTGTAATGTTTAATGTTTTAGCTGAAAGAGTACGTTAACTCACGACGAAACAAAGCATGCATGGATGTTAAATAGTCTGTTATGCTCTCATTGATCTCTTGTGTTCTGTCTAAAATCTCTCTTAATAATCGAGGGCATTAATCAGGTAGTTCGAAATGCAATTTAAGTAATTTAGCCGATTCATCCCCATCAGAAAATCTATAGCAATTGACTCTAGACCAATTTAATGCTCTATCACTAAATAAATCTATAGCAGATTCAAATAGTTGTTGTTGCAAAACATGCCTAACATGTTTCGCTGGTGAGGTGCTGAAGGCATTAGATCAAAGTATGGATTTCGATCTACCACCAAAGAAGTATCGGAAACTGGATTTCTCGCAGTCCGTGAAGACAAAATAACTGTGGCGGGGGCAACACTTTCTAATTTGTTGAAACCTCAGAATA
This sequence comes from Platypus cylindrus, assembly GCA_949748235.1. Classification (NCBI taxonomy): domain Eukaryota; kingdom Metazoa; phylum Arthropoda; class Insecta; order Coleoptera; family Curculionidae; genus Platypus; species Platypus cylindrus. Next base: position 41,637,668 of record OX456488.1, read on the forward strand.
CTTTAAGCGATGAAAAATATGGTACAATCTAGCTCGGCATGAATCAAAATTTCTTTCATTTCATTTAACTACTAATTTTTTAAGCTGTGCTGAAATTGTTGCTGTATTAACTGATATATATTCCAATTCGGTTACTACATCTATTCTGACATCAAAACCTGACAAAGATTCTTTAAAACCTTCTAGTCTTATCAGCGTTTGTACTGAAGATCTGATTTCGGCTTCACTCTGTCAGTCATCAATTTTACAACCCCGTGAACATGCTTCCCAAACGAGCATATCCCTATGGGGGAATTTTCGGGTCTGGGATGACTTGATCATCTTGGACGTGATTCTGAGTAGTACGGATGTGCTGCCTAGGACCCGAGTGCCTACACGAAGACTGACTTCTTGGGAAAGAAACTGTCCGTTGAATGCGATCAATTAAAAAATTACGACCAGTTTCGTTGGTCGTTCTACCTATTCTCCCTTTAAAGAAAAATCAATTCACTCGCGCGCTGGTCCAAAAGGGTCACGACGCTAGGGGCGTATCAAGCGTTAAAAGCAATAAAATATCCAAACAAACAGCAAAATACTACAATAACAGTATTGTATATATATACAGTATAGTATAGTATAGTATATAGTACTATACTAGTACTATAGTAGTAGTATATAATATATAGTACATATATAGTATTATTGTATAGTATCATACAACAAACCAATAAACATGATTTTGCTAGTACCTGAATTAAACCGTTACACTATTGGTATAACTGGAATGTTTGGTTAATATATTTTTGGAAGTGCATACAATAATAGAGTTTTAGGGTTCATAAAATTTGTATTTGTTTGTGTCGAAAAAGGTTAATATATAAAGTTTTTCAGCATCTACTGCAGTATTTAATTTTGTGTACTAATTTAATGTTGGATTTTTACACATTTATATACATATGTGTCAATTAAATAAAACAAAAAACAGTAAATAAATTGAAGTATAAGAGCCGGCATAGTTCACATTTGTAAAAATTATCTTAATTGTAAAATCTGATAATGATGACATAATGTTATCAAAATGATCATAATTTAAGTTGAATAAATTGTTGAGACTAAGACATTGTTTTAACAATACCAATATAGTAAGAGCCTGTTTGAGAATATGGATAAATTTGACAATAAGTTTGTTATTGGAATTTGATATCACGAATATCGGTGTAATTTTAAAATAAAACACACCAGACTTCTATGTTCTAACGTTACTAGTACCAGACATACAAATGACGTAAGACAACACTTGAAACACACAACATTTAATTCACAAATAAATAATTGATTCCGCAAACACTTCGTCCAAATTCTTAATATGATCGTCAAAGGACTTCCCTACTACAATTATATCGTCCAGATATACCAACTAGGATTTCCAAGAAAGATATCTCAACACCATTTTCATCAATATTGCAAAAGTTGCGAGTGAATTACACAGTCCAAAGGACATAACTGAAACTGCCATAATCTAGTACTGATAGTAAAGACAATATTTTCCTTATTCTGAAAATAATTCAACTTGCCAAGATCCACTCTTTAAATGCAACGGCGAAAAGATAACTCCATTTTTGCACCTCCGTATCTCTTATCTCGGACCTACTAGTAAACGACAGCATAAAATGGGTGATAAAATTAAATATATTTTACGAAATATTTAATATTAATAAAAATAAAACAAAGTAGGTTTTCATAATAACCATAACTGGTAGCAAAAAAATTAACCGGATCGGTAAAAATACAGTAAAAAACTCTCTACAACTTACAAACAAACTAACACAGCTACGGATACCAGAACAGGTCAAGTTAGTGTCTTCAGATGTCACCAATTTGTTCCCTAGCATAACAACAGAACAATTTTGAGAAATAATAGAACAAAAGCTATTAATAAACTCAATTCCTGAACCAATACAAGACATCATACTGTTACTTAACGTTGAACTACAACAGAATTTTTTCAAATTCAATAACAAATTCTATACACAGAAAAATGGATTGGTAATGGGATCATGCCTGTCACCGCTGTTAGCAGATATATTTATGCACATAATCGAAAAAGGCATCACTGAAGGTTTTTACTCTGGATTCATCTTGATTTACAAACGATACGTGGATGATATCTTCCTGGTGTGGACAGGTGATGATAATACTTTAACCGAATTCCTGGAATATTAAAACGGTTGCATGACTGCATCAAATTCACCCTAGAAATGAAAACAGATAAAACTCTACCATTTTTACATCAATTAATACATAGAGAAGAGAATATACTAACTTTTAATATTTACAGAAAACCGACAGCCAGAAACAATGTCATCCAATATGATGCTGCCTCACCCCATCCGCATAAAATGGCAACGTTCATTTTATACAGAGCATTCAAAACTCCTCTAACTAAGATGAAAATTAACACAGAACTAAAAACTATTACATAAATCGCACAGAACAACAAGTCTCCAATGCAATTGATACTTACGAAGATAAACCACTTCAAAATCAGACACTGGTGGTCATTTAATATCATGAACAATCCAGAATCTAAAACCAAATATTATGATACGTCATATTTTGGAACAATTTCGAATATAATAGCTTACCATTTTAAAAACGATAACATTATCATTAGTTTCTAAACCAATAACAAACTTAGACAATTTTTCCAAGAAAGAGAACATATTCATGGTCCTTTAACGAACTCAGGAGTATACCGGATAACTGGTGGTGACTGTGAAGCAGAATATATAGGACAGAGTGAACGGAAAATCAAAACTAGAATAAAAGAACATGCAGAACTTTATAACAAATACAAGAAAACGGATATAAGTAACACCAAATCTGCATTTCACACACTTCTATTAACCATTAAACACGAATTCCAACCGAGGAACATAGAAGTATTGCAAAAGGCTAATAAAAGCATCATAATGGACTTATGGGAGAAATATCACATCCATAAATCGGTGACAGAGAAGAAAGAACTATGTCTAAACGATAACAGTGGAAGATAACCACATCTTTTACAAGTTGGAGGGACTAAATATTAACTAAAATGAAGACCGACAATAGAAGCATCAAACAAGTAAAACATAAACATTCGAACAATAGAAGTCACCACAAAAACGGAACAGCTTAAGATAAAACTCAAAAACAAATATAGGCATAAATAATAAATACAAATAAAAACTCTTACTTTCATTCTACCCCTATAAATATAATTTCAAACCAATGATATACAGATATGTGACTGGTAACAAAATATTCCAAAGTCGATCATTTTATAATTTATACGACAAAAAGAAAATGTAAAAAAATCCAAAAAGATTTAACAATTCAACGTTGAAGGTTGATCAATTAAATACAGTATATAACAAACCATACAATAATAATTAATAAATCATTTAAACAACAAAATCACAAAAAGAAAAGAAAATGTATAGGTAAGTAGCTAACAGGCAATTCTAGATCTATAAATTACATTAGAAAAATAAAATTAATAGTTAAAAATTAAAATAGATAAGTAGAAACAATATACCAAATTAAAGAAGAATAGATAAAATAGTATAAGTATGTTAGTACAAAATGTGAGATAAGTTTAACTAATGAATATACACATCCAACCAAACACTATCAGATTTTAAATGTCCCTCGTCATAATATATGTTGTTAGGTGTCCAATTACAAAATCAATTAAATAAGTTCATTTCAATGTTTTAATTTGCAAGTAATGTTATAGTATCTATTTTGTTATGTAGTACAGAGTAGAGTAAATATTACAAGAATGACAAACCAAATTCTAAATATAAATAAAACCGATAATGTAATAATTGTAAAAATATAATTACGTTTTAGTCTATCTGAAGATGCCCAAAAGGCGCAAGATCTCATAGAGACTGAAGTTCAAAAAGGAATAAATATGAAGTTGGGAACTAGATTTTGAGTTTTATTTTAGTCGAAAATTATATAACAAGCATCCTTTGAATGATTATGCTAGACCCCCAATTATACTTGATCCTGACTAAGCTTCTGAATACTAAAAAAAATCCACTTCACAATCAACACGCAGGGTGCTCGGACTATCTTGAAACTCAAGTAATAACGAAATTCAGAGATTTTCCGATGCTAGCATAATGGCGTATGGTGCATGTATGATCGGTGTATGATAATAATACATTAAAAACTACAATTTTATGTTCCAATGGTAGTGTAGAATCCATATGAACCTTTTCTCTCCCACGGCTCGAATTACCCGGTGCCCTATTGTTGTCCAAATAAGGGTATTAAACATATTTACTAACACTATTAAAATCGACAAAGTATATTTGTGGACCGAATTACAAATAGCCTTATGTCGGTTACAATCACACCCATCAAGATGGACAACATTTGTGGCAAACCGTGTATCGGAGATCCAAGAACTTACAGAAAACTTTCAGTGGATACATATGGAAGAAATCCAGCCAACCTAATTTCAAGACGCGCGACCAATAACAAATTAATGGAATCTAAATTCTCATGATACGGCCCTTGAATTATATCTAACCCGAATTTTAAATTACACGAGAAAAAATTTCATCTGTCTTGGCTAATTCCCCCCTCTCTTATGACGCCACCCAATCTCACATTTCCTCCGCATTATCTCTCTATACATCGAGAATTAGCCTCCCACTCCTTACTCTGCATAGTCATAGTTACTCCTTCATCCACCCATCCTAAATACTTTAATGCTTCTAGACTCTGTATCTCCCTGGCGCAAACAGTCCACTCCTTCCCACCACCAAAAGGGTCAATTCCTCAGGGAATACTCCCCGGGTGGCACCCTCTTCCATCGACATCTCCAAGACCTCATTGTAGAGTAAGATCCACAAAGTCGGCCTCAGAACCGAGTTCTAAGGAACAACCGCTGTCGCTCTGACCACTTCACCGTCCAATAGAATAACACTCCATTCAGAGCGATAGTCCCTAACCATCCTTATAATCCCCTCACTTACTACCAGATTTACCTTCGCCCTACCGCAATCCCTACCCCATTAAGGTCTCTTTCCTTGTCGCACTAAATACATTTACGACATCAATCGTGACAAGAGCACGAGAATCCTTCGTATTACTAGACTTTCTTTTAACTTCATCACCTACCTCCAGCACTCGACCAATTGCTCCAAGAACTGACCAACTTTTAGTAAAACCCTGTGTGGATTGCTAAGCAAACCACACATTTCAATTTCCTGGTCCGACCTACATTTAACTATACCTCCCACCCCTTAGCTATTTCATTTAAAAGACAAAGCGGCCTAGTTCTAGGGCGTCAGCCTTTTTGGTTATAAGCACAAATCTTCCCCTCTTCCACTCGACTAGCACTGGGGACAGTGCTATTCCCAGTACTATCCAGTACTGAGGACTTCCCACCCTTCAACACGTTGACACCGCCCAAGACCTCCTCCTCCCATACTTCCTCGGAAAACTCACTCCCACTGAGGCCATTTTTATACAACTGGTCTTCCTCACCCACTTCAAACAATTTATTAACCTCTGTTTTCTCTTCTTCACAGTTCATTTCTAGACGCCTTCTCACCTCCAGTTCTTTTGTCACCAGCTGGTACGCCGTGCCCCAAATAGTGCCGTCCAGCTCCTGCAGTAGTTGCCCCCATTTTTTAGCCTTGGCCTTCCTGATCAGGTACTTCAACCTACTTTTCCTCCTCTAGTAGTCCTTCAAAAGCACCGTTACCCTCTCTTTCACCACCCTTCTTTTAGATCTATGTACTGGGCGTCTTGGCGCGATGCACCCGCTCTCCGCAGCCGCAATTTCTTCACTACCAATATACCGGTGCCTGGCCCAATTCTCATCGCCTTTTGTTTCCAAAATGTTGTGTGTTCCATCACATATCGCCACCATCCAATTAACTAGTTATTGTGGGCTTATCGTTACCCTTTCATCGCAGGTATACACAATTTTTTTCTCCGAAAAATATTGCAACTGAGCTTCCGTCAACCTCCAACACACGACCAGGTTTCTTTCCACCCGCAAGCATCGGCAAAATGAATGGTATTGTGGTCATTACCATTTTCCATATCTACCTCCACCATCCATCCTTCAACTTCCCTGCTCACGCGAACCAGGTCAGCGTCATGTCAATCAGTGATGCAGCCATCCTAAGTTATAGCCACCGATTCATTTTCCACCACCACCATCATTCACTCTCTAGCGTTAGTTACTCTTAACCAGATTCCAGCTGTTTTCGCGTTAAAATCTGCTCCCACCACAACGTCATTTCCACAAGTCCCAATATACCTACTAGATCCTCCAACAAGCAGGAAAAGTCATTAATATCATCATTCGGGGAAAATAACAAGACGCATACACGACACCACATTTACAGCAACATCCATCCACGAACAATATTATCAGCATGCAAATTTGTATATATAAAACTATCACAATTATTAATTTACAGCTCAAAGTCCTGTTCGGATCCTATCCCACTCCATCGTCCCTTACCTTTTTGAACATTAGGCCGTGGGTCAACCTTGACCAATAGTGATTCTGTCGGACCAATTTAACCATTTTGAGTGACTTGTGACCCACCAACTTTTATTGCGCTAACATTCACCGGAGCTTTTTAAACTCGTCACATTTGCCTCATCCCGCGCAGCGATCTTCCCGCTTGCACAATGGACAGCACTCCTCGCCGCGACAATCTTGTCGTGCTAAGAGCACGAATAGCAACAGACTCGTGCTAATAGAAAATCCTGACAAGGCTGAGGGGGGTGAGACTAAATACAGGCCTCTATGCCTGATCGATGTCCTTGGCAAGGTGTATGAGACATTGGTCAGAACGACGATTGACGCTGAAAACGCGTACCCCTGAAAGCCTTAAAACAGGGGTTAATGACATACGGAATTCAATATTTATAACGAGGGCAAATATCGATGAAATGACGCAACACTTCCATGCCCTAGCGGGCACGGTACGACGTAGCATCTTGGGATTAACGACCCTAGATTAGAGGGAATTGGGTGGCACAAATACCATTGGAACCCCCACCAGAGGGGACAAGAACAATTTGTTTTGCAACAACAATTAACATGATAAATCAATTTTTAATTGCTGTTGCACCGACTCTCCATTAGGCTTTCGGCAAGTTTTCTCCACCAGCCTTTGAAACCTCTGCCAAGAGAACTCTACCACCTCCAACTCTCCCAAAAATTAACGGATATAGTCACACACCACGCACTCTCTCACTCACAATCCACCACCATTTTTAATTAATAAATTTTTTTGTCTGAAGGTTACCAGGTTTTTTTTATGTTTTTAAATTTCTTTGTTGGATTGGCTACCGGATTTTCTGTTTACTTTCTATAATTCCTTTTCCTGTACAACTTCGTCGGTCCATTGGTTATTTACACCAAAAGGAGACAGAGAGAGCAAGGTACTACAACGTACTCGAAAAGTCCGGGCCGATCCGGAACGCTCTTCTGCGCCCCCCTCCGTCGTATTTAGAATGTAAGATGTTTAGTGTTAAGTATGTAAATAAATCCTTGCTAAACCAACTCTTCTCCGTTGATAATTTGACACTTGGAATCATCTCTCCCGATAAAGTGTATACGGCGATAGCGATAACGTAGAGCCAACTTTACGAGGTGGCATTTTATGGCGACCCTGTGCCAGAACAGAAGTTAAATGTTGGGAAAGTAAGAGAAACGTGAAAGAGATAATGGGAAATACAAATAATAAGCTAGCAAAGGTAATAATTGCAGAGTCGGGTAACTGTAGTAATATATTAATAATAGTGACAACACAGACAATAGTTTATCATTAAAAGACTGGATAAAAATAGTGGCGATTTTGTTTGCAATTGCATTAATAGTTATGTGGTTAGTGCCGCTTATACAGAAAAAAGTGGGACAATAAGCAGAAGTGAAGTGGCGAAAAGTCGTGAAACAGTGTAGGAAAAGGTGCAGCCGTTCCTAGAATTGGTGAAAGAGGCAAAAGCGCTATTAACGACAATAACAAAGAACCCGCATGAAAGACGAGGTAAGATGGGCTATGTAGATAATAAGTTAAAAAAAAAATAGAGATATTAATGGAAAAATTAGAGCAATCTAAGGAAGAGTATAATACGCAAAGTACCCGTGATCCAGAAGAAACTGCCAAAATAAAAGAAAGTATAGTGGATTTTGAGAAATACGTAGAAACGATAGAGTAAATGTTATGGCAAATACCACGAAATCACAATCAAGCGCAGAAACCAAAAAGAGAGACAAAAATGGAAGCGTTCGATTTGAAAATAGCGGCATTACTGATATCAATAATGGATGGGTCAGAAGAAAATATATATAGGTTGGTCGATGAAAAAAAAAAAGGTACAGTTCAGGTGGACGGATGAATGTCAAGACGCATTCCAACAACTGAAGAATGCCTTGGCGAATCCACCAGTGTTGAAATATTCTAATTTTTCTAAATCAAATAAGTTTAAATTAAGAACAGATGTGACAGGACCTGCAACTGGAGCAATAATGGCAAATAGTGATGATAGGCTGATGGGAAGTAAAACATTTTCGACCGTATTTGTATGGCAGGCATTTTACAGCGTACACCGACTACAGAACGTTAGTGTATTTATTTGGCATGACTAGCCCGTCTAGTAGACTAATAAAGTTGCGTCTGATACTAGAAGAGCATCATTTCACGGTAAATTACGTGGAAAAAAAAAAATAAAAAAAAATTAAAAAAAAAAATAAGGGAAAGAAATTGTCGTAGCAGATGCATTATCAAGGGTAGAGATCAATGCAGGCGAATTGAAAGCATTGGCCAAGTCGGTACAACCTGAAGCGGACGTAATCACACGAGCAGCCGCGAGAAGGCAGGAGAAGTAGCCCAACAAGCCAAATTCAGCACCAGAAACCAGGACTGATCACCCAGGTTTAGTGGCAGTTATAAAATGACCCTCTGGTGCGTATGAACTAGGCTGTTTGGAAGAAAAAGAGTTTGGAAAAGTAGCAAAAAACAATAAGTGTGACTATATATGTCAGCAACGCTTATAATGGTACAAGATAAACGAGTCCTTTATATGATCCAAAAAACCCAATTAGCGTCGTCACTACGTGAATCGTTCAGTAAACTGAAAGTAATGCACAGTACTTATAATATAAATGAGCTTATGATAATAAGAAGAAAAAAATGGCCGGCCGAACTGAAATTTATAATAGAAAATGGGAAAGCTACTGAATTAAAAATAAGTGTAGTAAAAATCGTGCAGAAAGTAACAAGTAGAGAAAACAATTGATTTTGAATGATTTCCATATGCTATCTACAGGCGGACATGCTGGGGTAAAGAGAATGTTATGAAGTACTGCACTTGGAGTGGCATGAAAACGATTAAGAAATATGTAAAGAAGTGTGACAACTGCCAGAGGTACAAATACACAAAAATCAATATAGAAACAATGAATATAGCTACAACAGCAACTTCAGCATTTCAAAGAGTATTTATATATATAGTAGGTCCTTTACAACAGGAAAGTTGTCCTGTTCCTGTTCCTCCAGCGAAGAAAATAAAATGATTTTAATGTTACAGTGTGAATTAAGAAAATTTGTAGAGTGTTCCACGATTCCAGACAAACAAGCTCATACCGTGGCGCGGGTGTTCGTCAATGATTTCACACTTCGGTACGGTATTCCAAGCGAAGTAGTAAGTGAACAAGGGACAGGGTCTTTAGCAAAAGTGTTCAAAGAAACCTGTGAAGTATTAAAAATCGATCGATGTATGAGCTACTCTTATTATGAGCTACTTATATTATTTAGCCCACAATTATGTGGGCTAAATTGTATCAGAAACTAGTTCCAATTGCTAGGTAGTAACTGCAACTTTGCTATCGTAGCTAATGTGACGTCTACAAAAAGCGTTAATTACATGTATCCAATATTATTGTCTTTCTATGTTTCTAGTCGATAAAATTGACATCGTTTTTTTCCTGTTTTGTAGTAAGTTTGACTTATTGCACCTGTAAAAATGGATACAAAATTCAATGTTACTAAATATAAATACTAATTAATGTTACTAAAAAGTTCATTACCCATAGAAACAAAATAGTTACATACAGAATTTATTTTAAAGCAAGACAAATTAGATAGCATAATATTTATTTGGATCGTCTATCAGTATTCGAAAATATACAGTTAAATGGAAGAGATTATCTATACAATTCACTACTAGATTTCCTGCAAGAAATCAGCCAGGTCTAAAAATGTTTAGTGAAAAAAAAATGTTAGTGAAATCCGATTACAGATGTTGTAGAGCACAACATCTAATTGAGCATACTTTACAGTCAGCAACAACAACATAATAACATAATTTAATTTCTTTTTTTAACGAAACAAAAGAAAATCATAATTGCGACGGTACTGTCTCACTAGCTAGTCGGCGACTCGAGCCGCCCATTATGCTACCGTCTTCATTTTCCAATACAATATGTAATTACCCATTTAATGTTTACTCTTAGAAAAATGAAACAAGCGCTTTTCTTTTTAAATGTTTATCTTATTCTTATAGCAATAATTTAGAGATAATGTGTTTGTTTGGAGTATGAAGTTTAACAGACATTTTGAATTAATTATTATAAAAAAATATCTCCATGAAAAAAAACATTTTTTACATTTTAATAGACCATACAAATAGAATGTACTAATTTAATTTCGAAATTTAATTGTATCTCGTATCATAGGTACAAAATTATGTATCAGCTAATAAAAAAGCACTTGGCATGAGACAGTTCTACAATTTTACGCTTGGTACTAGGTTTTGTTACTATACTGTATTCAGCAATGTCAACTTGTTTAATAACATTGCATTAACTTCGCTTTAGTCATTCTTTAAAAGTAAAAACAGGAAGCATAAGAAAATTCTACTAGCAGGTTATTGATAAATTTCGTGGGATTGTTATGTTAAAGTCAGAATAGAAAATAAGAAAGAAGGAGAGAAAAACAAATTAGAGAGAAACATTCTAATGGAAACCTAATATTAGATTAGTTAAATGTTGAGTTTGAACCGAGTAACTTTGATTTGATTTTAACTTTTTTGAAAGTGTTTTTTGAAATATTTTCTAGACAATTATAGCAAATTATTGTTTACGTATTTTATAATACATACAAGTAAGTATAATACAAGTAATTACAGCAGCATGGTGCGAGATACTGATGATTTATGGAGAAACACGTGGAAATGCAACTGCTGCAAAAAGGTTATATCGAAAACGATTTCCAGAGAGACAAAATCCTTGTGAACGGACATTTGTTAATTTAGTGCAAAAGGCAAGATATACTGGTTCATTAATTCCCCAATCCAGTTTACCAGGAAAGCAATTAAGTGTTCAAACAGAAGAAGCATGATTGAAAATGAGCCGTCGGTCAGTACTTGCGCGACATGTCGAAGTTTCCAATTCCACAGTGTGGCGTCTATTACGGGAAAATGTACACTTTTTCGGAACCGCAAGATTATTTAAATCGACTACAATTTTGTCAATGGGCGATTAGTCAGAATTTAGGACAACCTAGATTTGCGTCACAAGTTTTATTTACAAACGAAGCATGCTTTAGACGATTTTAAATCTTTAATAGCAGAAATAGCGTGCTATCTGTAGCGAAGAAAACCCGCATGCTTATCGTCCTAGTAGCTTCCAAAGACAGTTATGAATTAATGTATGGGCTGGCATTGTATTAAATTATTTGAGTGGTCCCTTCGTTTTACTATCCCGTTTAACTGGAGAAAGGTATTTGGATTTTTTGAGGAACAATCTAGGGGAACTATACTACTGACTATGATTTTTGCTGGTGGCGGTGGTGGTGGTGTTACCTGCATCAGGTATTTAAGCCGTATGCTCATAGTAATGTTAAAGTATTCATTTCAACTACATAATTCTGAATTTGTTCTTTAGTATTTGTTAGAGGTTCAAGAAAAAAATTAAAATGTAAGTAACTATATTATTATCTTATTCTTCTTATCTTTTTGCTCATACTTATATATATATATATATATATATTTTAGATGGATTTAGACGCTTTGAATAATTCTGTTAAATACGTTCGAAAAGAGTTAGTAAAATTACAAGATTTAGTACCAAACCAAAAATATGCAATTATGGGAATTAAAATTTCAAACGGCTGTTCTGGAGAAGCAGTACAAATGGATCTTCCAGATAATAAGATTCTGTTTCTGGCCCTACGAGTAACGGAAATTTTCAAAAAAAATTTGCACCATTTTTTGCCGGGTAAGTTCAGCATTAATTTTAATGAATTAACTACAGTTAATAATTTAAATTCGACTCCGGTCTTTGAAGTGGCTCTCAGTTAATTCAGGTAATAAAAAACGTTAAAAAATTAAAATTATCTTCATGATTTTTCTTTCTAAAGTCAATAATTACTTTTCCAGATTTCCCAGTTTTCAACCTGCTAATATATATTTAAAATAGTTAAAAGAAAATAAAACGATTTATATTTTAAAAATGTATATTACAATATGTATATTATTGCTAATATAATAAATTTTCAATTATACAAGTCAACAAATATTATTTCATTATTTATTAACATGCATTCTGTCAAACAGAAATTGCGCTCATCAAATGCTAAATTAAAATATTCATCTATTATACTTTCTGCACTTACTGGATAAATTAATTCTGATAACAATTCCTTAAAAGCTTTTATAAAATTATTATAAAAAGTGTTAAAGTCAATTAAATTTAGCCTATTAATTAAGGGAACCACATGATATGTATTGATGAATATTATGTTAACCAAATCAGATTCTGTTAAGCATATAGTCTTTTCCTGTCGACGAAACCAATACATATTTAAAATCAGTGTTTGCCATTAAAATTCTTCCAATTCGAGGGTATTATTTAACTTTATAAAAGGTCTAAAGTCCATGGCCATATTTAATCCAACATCAATTAATATATTATCACTTATTGTAGAAAATATTGTATTTAATAATAAAGGTTTTGCTTAATTTTTTTCACTAATTTCATGTTCAAACTTGTCTAATAGTTCAAACAAATCTTTATTAATTTGATCAGCACTTAAAACGCATTTATTTTCAGAAGGCGTCATGTTTATACAATTTTTGTACAACAACTAATTTTTTTTCATAGTATATTTGTCTTATGAATCCAGCTATTATAGAAATTATCAAAACCAAGCCATTTTTCATATACCATGTTGCCTTTTTTCTTTAACACTTTCTCAACTAAATAGATATCTGGTTGCTTTGTCTTCTGCAATTCATAACTATAGAAAGATCCCTTTATTCACTGTTTATTTCAATCTTCAAACAAATACGTCACAGGATTGATGTAATTGATCTTGATAATTTTAAATAGTTCGGTGGTCCAGTTAAGTGTGTACCCTTTATCGAAAACATGCTTTTCTGTACTGATGCGTATCATATCTCCAACATTTAATTTCGATCCTGGAAAGATTTTCATATGGTTATAGATTGTATCCAACAACTTTTTCTCAATTGTCTCACCAACGTCACATGGCTTCATTTTAATTGTACTATGTTTTGCTTCATTATAATTTTTGACAATAACTGGTAAAATTGAAACCCACTGGTGCGTTCCATTTATACTGAAATATTTATACAGTCGTTTTTTTTATAGTACGAATTGTTCGTTCAGCAATGGCTGCTTTCATTCGCGAATATGTTGAATAGTGATTAATTTTGTAATGTTTAAGTAAATCTTGAAAATGAAGATAGTAGAATTCTTTGCCTTGATCAGTCTGTAAATTTTTAAGGCTACGCTTTGAGGTAGTTAATATTTTAAAAAACGCTTCCACCACCGAATCACCAGATTTATTTATTAGCGGTTCGGCCCAAATATATTTAGAAAAACAATCAATAACAAGCAGAAAATATTTAAACTGGTTATTTTCTTCTGCATATGTATCATTTCAGCAAGATCTGCTTGCCATAAATCATATAACCCTTTAATAATTGTATGTCTCCTCTGAAAATTCCTTTTTGTTGGTTTATGTTGAGTTTGTTTATGTAGTTTATTAACTACTTGATTTTTTTCATTCGATGCCATTTACTGCTTTATCACTTTAAATATTAAATAACAAGTGTCTAGGATCTTAGCAAACTACCTTCAGTTTAGACGTGTTGTTCCTGGTTGTTTATCAGCTTTGGAATAATTAAGATTTTCTATCTTGTCGCGATTATTAAATACATCCATCTGAACCTTATCTAATGTTTTAATTATATCTTCAATCGTGTTATTAGATTCAGCTCTACTGCTATCAAATAATGCCGATAATTCTATAATTTTTGTGTCAAAAGTATTGATTAAATCATTAATTCTATTAGATATATCTATTAATCGCTGTCTATTATTTTCTTCACTTTTAGCCACATCTTGCTGTAGCATTAAATACAAATTCATTATTGGTCCGCATGAACCATCCACATATTTTTTATTAGCAACGTCATCATCTTAAGTGGGTAAATTACCGTTACATATTTTTAAACCTCCAATATCTAAATCACCATTATATGTGAATCAAAATAATGACGAGGAAGTAGGCGAGGAAGAAATCTGATAATGTGAATATTTATCGGACGAACGTCCAAACTTATCTGTACTAATCACCGTTGTTTAACTAAATAATAATACTTATTACTGGTAATATATTAATATATAACTTTTGCTTCTTTTAATTCTTCAATAATTGACGCAATCTCATTACTATGAGAAGAATTACCTGTTTGTTGTGATGCGAATAACAATCGTAATCTATCAACTAGTTCATTAACATCATCCCAATAAACATATTCTATTGGCTTGGAATTATAGACCATATTATAGTTTCCACCTTGCTTTATCAACAATGTACGAATAATACGTCGATATTTCTGATTCCTGACTCCAACTATTCTGCCTTGAGAAGAGTAACCCTTTCTGTATAGATTAGTGTCATCTAATATGCGATCAAACTCCTCGAGGTCTTTACTAGTATAATTTTTAGGATCTTTATAAAATAATAAATTATAAATTCCCTTGCTACCTGTATATAGTTCTCTACCTATTATTATAGGGCCAGTAGTTTTATCAAATTCAATTTTATTGGGACCCAAGGTCTATGTATTAGTGATAGCGTTATATATTGGAGAATGAGCAATGTCAATATTAGAAGAATGCTGAAAATAGTCCTTTATAGGTTCTTGAGAAACTTGTGGATATTTATCTAATTGAGGTGTATCTGCATTAGTAATTGTATCGTCGCTTTCATCTACTTCATCATCCTCCTCATACAGCTCGTCTCCTTGTTCCATTTCTTCCTCCTCCTCCTCCTTAGAACGTCCCAATTTTAAGGCTAAATATTTTTTTCGGGCATCATTAGCTAATTCTAAAATTTTTCTTTTGCGGGCACTTTACGACTTATCTGGAAGCTCCATGATTATAAAAAGAACTGTTTTGTTTTTAAATAAAACTGTTCATGGACCTTTATATATACATCACAGCCACATCGATATCGACCATTATTTAGTTCGAATTCTTTTACAATTACTCATGGTTTAAATTTATTACTATTCCAACATTGTTGACACATGTTTTTAAAATAATTGTACGATATATCTGGTGTGACATGTTCATCAAAAATATGTTTTAAGTTAATATCATCTTGTTTAAAATGTACAATCACATTGCAATTGTCTCTTATTAGTTGTTTAGGGATTTTGGAATAAGTTTGACATAAATATGCTACGTTTATGGATTTGTGTCGCCCATTGAAAAATATGACTTAATTTTATCCTGCTTATCATATTAAACATCGTCGAATATAAATACAGAGTTTTCTTTAGCATCATCAGGATCAATAACTAATTCATTATCTTTATATGGGAAATATTTTATTTCTTTAACTTGCTTCAATACATTTTCCAATAATTTATACTTAGGCTAATAAAGAGATTTTGAATAAAGATAAATATCAGCAAATTTTAATCCATTTCGATCAAATAACAAAGCTAAGAGTGAATTTGTTTTGCCGCACCCGCTCGGGCCACAGAAAATTCCGCGAAAATAATTTGGTAGTAATTCACTGTGTATATATGTTTTAGATGTCGAATCATCAAAGTCCAAATTCTCGATGGCAAGTTTAAGATCTTGTCTTACTAAACGCATTTTTGTAACTATTATGGAGATGAAAACGAATTGGCTATATAAATGAATTCATTTTGCTTATACAGTTTAGTAATATGAAACCTATTCACTACAGAGGTGCGGGTATAGTAAATTCGTTAATTGATAAGCTCTCCTTTGAGACCCATCTCCCTCATTATCAGCAGTGCGGACCTGGCACGCGAATCCAGAAGCGGCTGGCACTTGGTGATCCTGGAATCAACCCATTAGATGCAGCTTGCAAGCAGCACGACCTAGCATACAACTCAAATTCTGCATCATCTGATAGACGTAAAGCGGACAAGGAATTAGAAGATCGTGCTTGGGAACGAGTGAAATCAAAAGATTCCAGTTTTGGTGAAAAAAACTGCATCTTGGTTAGTTGTAAATACAATGAAAGCTAAAAGAAAAATGGGCATGGGGCTTTCATTCAAAACACACGTTATCGATCCTACATCGAAAGCGTTAAGAAAATATAAGAATCATAAAAATTTACGAAAATCAAGCTTAGAAGGATTAAAAGCACCCCGATTGGCTATTAAAAAAGCAGGGGACCGAAAAAATACCCGTTTGCCACGTGTTATTCCATTTGAGCATAAATCTGGAGGATTTTTACCAATGTTGCCTATTTTATCTGCCTTGGGAGCAATGGGTGCCCTAGCTGGTGGAGCGTCTACTGTAGCTAAAAATATAATACATATAAAATAGAAAGTAAATGGGAATAATGGCAACAATGTTGAAATTGGAAAGAAAGGTTCAGGATTGTTTTTACGTAAAAATTCTAGAGGATATGGATCATACTTAAAAAAAAATTACTGAATCTACCTGACAGAGCTCTTTATGATTATGAAATATTAAATAGTATAAATAAATTGAAATTGCCATATTTTAGAGGTGTCATTCTGCGTGATACATTACCCAAATATATACGTTATAATGAAAGTGGTATTGTTAATTTAGATTTGAAGGCCAACATAGGCACTCATTGGGTGGCGTATAAAAAGCAAGGTAATACTATCAATTATTTCTATAGTTTCGGTAATTTGAAACCACCAATAGAACTTATAAAATATTTCGGTGAATCAAGTAATATAATCTACAATAGAAGCCGATTTCAAAAATTTAATTCTAATAACTGTGGTCATCTATCTATTGAGTTTCTATATAATAGCAAGCCATAGTACAGTCTAGTGTTAGTTATGTCTATAATATTCACATTAAAGGATCGTAAATCAACACTTTCCATAGATATTCCCAATCCCATACAGCTAGATACAAATTTTCAATACAGATTAGCGTTGATTGGTTTCTTTTCGTACAACACTATACCGAACGTTGAAGAAAATACTAAATTTCACTATATAGATAAAAATAAACAATTCAATTCAATTAATCTACCTGCTGGAGTATATGAGATTACAGATGTTAATAATTATCTATAGAAGAAATTGATACCTTTCAAGTTGAATGGAAATGAAAAAGAAGAAGATATTTTTTTCCTAAAACCAAATAATAGTACTTTAAAGTGTGAAATTTTTCATCGTGATATTGATATAGACTTTAATACAGAAAATTCGCTAGCAGAACTACTAGGATTCTCACGAAAGATATTACAAGCTGGAATATTTCATTCAGCTGATCATCCTGTAAATATTGTAAAAGTCCGAACGATTCACGTGGATAGTAATATAACAAGTGGTGCATACTATAACAACAAACCGTCACATCTGTTATACGAATTTCCCATCAGGTCCAATCCTGGATTTTCTATAGACGAAATTCCACGAAACTTAGTTTATTTACCAGTAGTAGGAAAAGAGATATCTACCATTTCAATTAAAATACTAGATCAGAATTTCAGTCATGTAAATTTTCGAGGGGAAGAAATTATCGTTCGGTTAGAATTAAAAAAAGATGGTTTTAATAATTAATAATGATAGTAATAAGAATGTTATTAAATCGTATAAAAGTAGTATTACCAAGCAAATACGTTCAGTTAAAAACCGCCGTTCAGCTAGAAAGTTGGGCGGTAAATTGTCAAAGTTAAACACAACTTTTTTGAAATCGATTGGATATGCCATCAGATCAAATTTTAAACCTGTATAAATCTCCATTGAATTATGATTCTATAACACATATGGAATATCGAACATATCTTCCCTATATTAAGTAATTTTCTAACAGTGATGTAATTGAAGTAACAATAAATAGAAATGATGTTTGGCTATTAATGGCCGAATCTGCTTTGGTAATTAAAGAAAAATTGAAAAAGGGGACTGTGTGCCTAGTTAATAATGCAGGAGCATTTTTATTTGATTCAGTAACGTATGAATTGAATGGTGTGGAAGTGGAGCATGTTAAAGATCCGGGAATTGTTAGTCTTATTCGTGGATACTTATGTTATACTGAAGAAGATGCAAAACATTTAATTATAGGAAGTTGGAAATTCCCAAATAGATTATCAACATGTGCCAAAGAGGAATTCTTTATGCGAATACCACTATCTCATTTATTTAGTGTATTCAGCGATTATAAAACAATGATGTGTGGAAAACATACTTTACGTTTAGTACGTTCTCGTACACATAACAATGCTATGTTAACTAGTGACAATACAACAATAGGAGAAATTCTAATTGACAATATTGAATTGAAAGTAAAGCATATAACGCCCAATGATTACATAAAAATGGAATTATTAAAATCGATAAATCATGATCGACCAATTTTAATTCCATTCAGAAAATGGAGTTATCATGAATTACTTTCTCGGAATATGGGATGTACAAAAGAGATATGGAATGTGAAAACTACCACTAATGTAGAATGCCCCCGGTATGTCATTGTTGCTTTTCAGCAAAACCGAAAAAATCAGATGACTAGTGATAATACTTTATTTGATCATACTAATATTTGTAGCATTAGGCTGCTTTTAAATGGAGACTATTATCCATTTGAAAGGCCAAATATAAATTTTGCTTCAAATAACTATGCAGATATATACTGCAATTATTCAGATTTTTATCGAAGTTATATGAACCAATCTCTGTTAGAACGCAAACAAGTCTTGTTAAGCTAAGATAATTGTTTTACACATGCGTTGTTTGTAATTGATAGTTCAAGAAGAGATGAGTATATAAAATCTTCAACAGTTGACGTTAAGCTCGAAATAGAGTCACATCAAGGTTTTGCTTCCGACACTAAAGCATACTGTATCATTATTCATGAGTGTGTGATAGAATATTTATCTCTTAGTGAAATAGTTAGAAAAATTAATTAGCCATGAAAATTGCTATTGTTGACATGCAAGGCTTTGTCTTAAATAATTATGAAGGCGAACGAGCATTCCATGTTAAAGAAATGACTATTATGCTATGCATATGCTATGCATATGCTATGCTATCGCAGTATAGTCATGTATTTCAAGAGCCTAAACCTTACTCAATATTAACCATTTCTGAAAAGAAAGATGTAAATTATGCAATTCATAATATTCATGGACCATTGTATGAATCAGGACATATAGGATACAATGATATACATTTAATAATAAAGAAATTATATAGATTTGATATAGTGTATGTTAAAGGTCATCAAAACAAAGACTTTATACAAACATTATTCAGTGAATCTAATAGAATCGGATCATCATCAACATCACTTCTACCCAAAATTACAAATATTGAAACTTCAACTAATTTTAATTGTGTACCAAAAATTATAAATATTGAAACTTTAAGTAATTCTAATTGTATACCTAAATTTAATCGTGATATTCCAAAATGTATGGACCATCGAAATAATAAGTTGTATATGTGTAGTTCAAGAAATTGTTTTATTCTTAGTAGCTGGATTTATAAGTTTTTGCCTCAATAAAAATAAATATATATATATATATATTTAAGTAAGATGGAAAAAGCTACAGACTCAGTTTTGTTTACAACCATTCCAAATAATTCAACAAAATACAAAATTCGAATTATAAACAAAAATGCTGAGTTTAAAGATAGTGAATGGGAGAGTTTAGACAATTTCCTCGCCCCAATATTTATTTCATCAATACAGAAACTCGATTCAATCTTGTCGATACTCTATTGTGTGACAGCAGTAACAACATTATTTTTAAAGTGTGTTTTTAAATTTATTAGTAAAAGAAGAAATCATGGTATCGACTAATCAGATTTTAAAATTAAAAGATATGACTAACAGCATTGAGTATCCACTCAAATTCCATGATTATTGTATAAAGATATTGAGTAATCAATTAGAGCTATCAGAAGAAATGGTACCAGAATATTTGAAGCCTTTTTGGGGACATCGTACAAATGAAGAGGATGATGATTGCGATGTAATTGATGGCCCTCTAAATACACATAAGATTAACTATTTCATATGTGAAGCAATTATTTTAAATCGATATATTTGAATGTTTTTGTATTTATTATATTTTTATATTAGCTTATAAAAGAAAATAATAAATTTATTACGGAATTAGTTATTTTAATTTATTACTTGCCTATTAATAACTATAAGTTATTTATTTTACCTACTTTCTTATTTTCGTCTATCAACAGATCTGAGCTTGTTTGAACTTGAAAAGGGTCAGCTTAGGTGGTAGCGTATATTGTATAGTGATGCTAAGTATAACAAACGACACAGACAAATCGTAATTCTCATTTATTTAAAACACACCAGGTTTAAGTAAAAGTAATTTTACACATAAGTAATTTTAAACATAAAAAATGAGAAAGTCCATACATACGTATTACATACCTACTCCTAAAATATATTTCTAATTATCTATTTCAAAGTATTGTACTACAAATGAATAAATTTATAGATGTTTAGTAATACTACCATGCATTTGAGATACAAATTATATACATATCATTACTATTGTCGTTAATTAGATTGAATTTTATAGTGACCCCAAGGAAGCGTGTCTGTACTGTTTTCAATCAAATAACGTTTATCATCAAATGAATTAAGAGCTAGTTTAATTTCCTCTACACTAAAAAAATAATGGTTATAAGAACGTATCGAACGCTGCTTTATAACTTTTTCTTTAGATAGCATTAAACATTCATAATAATCATTATAATCTATTTCATTTTTTACTATGCTGTATTTCACCCCCTTAATTTTTTTTATGCATTTATTCAAACAATCTATTTTATAAGTGTACATTTTTTATCTTAATCCTATAAAATTGGTAATAATATTGCCAGCTGCCTCATCCTTAAACAGACCTAAAACTTTTTTGTTTTTTAATGGTATAACGTATTGATTATCTACAGCATAGTTACTTGTATCGAATTTTTGAATATGCGTTTTAATAATATCTAAATATGCATCATCAGATATGATTTCATATATGAACCTATCTGTATCCATGTACATTAATTTGCAATTTTCATTTAGTGAAATCTCTTTTAATATAAAATTATAATGAAAGTCATACATAAGAGTTTTAGATATGTCTAGAATACACATTCCTATATAAACCGGTTTGTTAAACACTACATGTGATTTGTTTAGCTCTATAGCAACTAAACTTTCATCAAATATTTTATGGCTATGGAATGATGGGCTCGATATTAGATTTTTAGCACCATAACGGCCTTCCCATTACCACACCATCATGGCAAATTATTGGTACTACAAATAATTTTTTCAAATTTAAGTTACAGGCTGCATGAGCTAGACCACGTATATGGTCATTATAATGATTTTTATCTTTGGCAATTTTATCATTAATTAAAAACGGTTTCTCACAAATGTGACAATCTTTTGCTGCTTCGATATCTAGTCCACTAGACATATTCACAGATGATTTAACCTTTTGTTCAATCTTGTTCGTTAATACGTCTAACTGACTAACTATCCATCCTACACAATTTTCTCCTCGATAAAAATCTTAGTAGCAAAGTGATTGATCATAAGCATATTTTACATAATAGCCTACACTAAATGGCGTATGCTGTTGATAACAAATTTGACTTTTATTGCCTGAAATATCTATTTTCTCTAGGACAAATTTAAAATCTAAACAAATCACGAAAGGTGCTTTTTTTTTTAAAGCACCTTCAAAAATATTGACAATATTTTTGAAGTCTACGTAATCATAACTTGGAAAAGATGTTTTACAGAATTTTAATTGTTCACATAAAATGAGATGATTGTTTACTTTTTCCTGAGTTAAAAAATAATTAAGGCACCTATCGCAAACAAAAATTTTATGTTTATTAATCTATTTTGATATAAGCCCAGACATATTTTTTATAAGGCCACAGTGATACTTAAGCTTCTCATCTTCCGTGTTATCATCGGGTAACGGAGAGTAATCATTGATTTTAGGATAATATTTATTTTTTATATACAATAAATTCACATGTTTTTCTAGTTTGGTGTCCGTTATTCTGCAAGGTACTGTTATATAATTTTTTTGTTTTTCAGTGTTTTCATGTAACTCTAACGCCTAAACATTTACTGAAATGTTATTATGTTTTTCAAATAAGCCATCTGTTTTTAATAAATTTAAATAATGTGGATACGATGAAATTCTATCTGAATGATTAGTAGCAGGATAAAGTCCTGCAATAACGCTCCAATGAAAACATGAATTATCATAATTTTTTATATTAAGACACGCCTTTTTACTAGAAATTTTTTTAGGTAATTGAATATAGGAGGAAGCAGCAAGACCGAGTTCATATTTATTTATATTAATTTGTAAATTAACTATTGCCTTCAGGGCCCAACCATTATCACGTTCTTGAAATTCACCCATTTTATGTAATATTTGGTCAATGACGTTATTTTGAAACCAGTTTACTAAATCCGTACCAGTATCAATTTTTTCGTTTCTGGTATAAAAATATTTAAATTCCAAAATTTCTATATTTTCTTTGATGGTGATATATTGAGCGCATAAACAGGTGTTTACTTTAAGTACATTCATTGACTTTAATATATTATTTACACGTCTCTTAAAAAGTTCAAATGAATCTTTTAAAAATTCTGTGTGCCTTATGTTGTAAATGATGCCTGCTCGGATACGGTTGTTGAATGCAGATTTTAGATCGTCCCAAATTATTCTATCACTTCTCTTAGAAGCTCGCAAATTACCACCAGTGTGAGTCTGGTAATTATTATTTTTTAATGTAAGACGAAATCTTCTTAAGTGACTTAAATTAGTAGAAAGCTTATTACAAACACTTACTGGTTGCTTCTTGCGCATGATTTTCATGATGTCTCGGATACTTATTTTGATTTTCCTGATCCATGTGCTCCTTTCTAGACTGGAACTTTCTTGTAACAATAGTACAGCTTTTGAAAGTATATTTGCTATATCACTGCTTAAATTAATTGCACTTTCCATGATCACTATATGCACACTTATACAATTGAAAACAATACTAGTACCTTTATAATATTACAAGCAGCCAGAAATTTAATTCTTTGTAGTAGAATACTATAACATTACTATGAGCATACGGCTTAAATACCTGATGCAGGTACCACCACCATCACCACCACCAGCAAAAATCATAGTCCCTTTAATAAGAAATCCTTTAAATCTCTAAGAGAAAATCGGTTTTATTTTATATTTTGCTAAATATACAATACAGATATCAACATTTCTAGAAACATTTTTCATCCTTATAATTTTTTGATACAACTAACATCCTGTTAAAGAGTTGGGGTGATTTTATATTAAAAATACAGATTATTATTCCACGCATTCTAAAATTTCTTAAGAGAAATGTGTTTTAAGTGCTGATCAAATTGATAAACATCTGTTTGTAGGTTTGTCATGAAGCAAAACCTTTATTATTATTAAATACAATAACGAATGATTGATGTTCGGCTAAACATTAGGCCTTTTGTAAAATTAAATAATGCCCTCTTAATTTGAAGCATTTAAATAAGAAAACAGTAATATGTATTGGATATACGAGATTTTCTACAATAACTGAATGATTGATAATCGACTAAACAATAGACCTTTTATAAAGTTAAATAATACCCTCGAATTGGAAGAATTTTAATGGCAAACACTGATTTTAAACATATATTGGATTCGTCATATATATTTTAGTACAATGGAATTAGACTATTTACGTTTTATTAGTTGTAAGAATATAATCATAACAGGTAATAATAATGAGGAATTAAAAATGATTCAAATTACTAGACAGGAAAAGACTATATGCTTAACAGGATCTGATTTGGTAAACATAATATTCATCAATACATATCATGTCGTTCTCTTAATTAATAGACTAAATTTAATTGACTTTATCACATTTTATAATAATTTTATAAAAGCTGATTTTATAGCCATTTGCATATGGCTAAATATGTTAATTCAGATTTAATACAGATTATAACATTTATAGAAAAAATTTTGACCCTTATAATCCTTTCAAATAACATCCTGTTAAAGATCTCGGGCGATTTTATATTTTATATTTTATATTAAAAATACAGATTATTGTTCGGCACAACCCAAAATTCAATTTATATACTCAACCCAACATAATGGATGTCGGTTGGCTTTGTAGTGCAGTGGTAAGGTCCTTGTACCCCCATAAAAGTTTATAGGTTCGATTGTCCTTGTCCTTTACTCCTCTGGTTTACTGCTGCAATCACGAAGTGTGCTTACCACATTGAGGAGAGGTGTATGGACGCCTATTATGACTGCACCCCGACGGCATCTTTATACTTATCCATGTGGTAAGCACACAAAAAACCTTAACCTTTTTTCAAATTCTTGACAATATCCGATGCTACCGACATCTATCCACACAACATCAAACTTCAAACATTACATCAAAAGATATCTTAGAAAACACATTGAAACTTGGCGCCACATTCCAAAAATAAATATGACATTTCATTGACACAAAATATATGACACACAAAATGCAGAAATATGACAGTGACAATTGGCACATAATGCGCCATCTAACAAAAATTGAAAAATGAAAATTTACAGACAGCGCCACCTAGCGGACAACACATGAAATTCAATTACATAAACATGGGGCCCCGCGATTGTGGCGCCCTCTGATGGCGAAATTTTGAACCCGTGGTCTAATTCTGCTGTTGTATATCTACTCTAATAATACTAAGAATATTGTATTTAACCAGAATAGAACTAACAATAAATGTTTTATGAAGATATTCATAACTAACGAGTGGCGAAAATAGCATTTCCTTCAATCGAGAGGACAGTTTACTAAATAAAACGAAGCCGAGTTTAGTAATGTTCGCGAGATTCAGAAAATGATGTTCAACAAGTATAATACTACATTTATTCTACGACCACTGTTATTAAAATTAACGAAATATATGCCAAATAGCCAGAATTAAATTCTATAGACCTTGCCCACTTGATATAAAAGTTCAATTGTGTTTATTATCAAGCGTCATACATTTATTGACATAATACTAATTATTTCGTTATTGTTGTATTTAACATGTGTTCTTTCAGTTCAAACTTTATTTTATTTAATAATTACAGAAAGTAGAAAGAAACTTTGCAGTAATTATAATGCAGTGACTATTGATTATATATATGTGCAGTTGCTGAGAATTGTTAAGCAATCAAAAACTATATGAATAATTAAATATATATTTAAATTTTAAAAATTGAAGAAATATTTACTGTTTCAGGGTATTTTGTTAAAATCATTTTTTACATTTATGTATTTACAATGTGTGCTTCAACTATTTTTTAGCTTGATTAGAATAATTTGAATTTTTTGCATTTAATACAATCAGTTTTGGTTTTAAAATGGCAACGAAGGCGTTGCCATTTTAAAGTTAATCATTATTATATGGTCATAGAAAAAACTATTAAAAAAGTTTTTAAAAACTTTTAAAAAATTGAAAAATTTACTTGTGGTAATTAATGATAATTATGGTTTGGTTGTGAGTTCTGCCTCATAGGGAATTCCAATTTATGACTCGGGTCGGATTCTTCTACTATGCTTTGTAATTACTATTACCTAGGTTACCGAGTATTAGACGGAAGCATAGCCCTTAATGGATGACGGACTATATTATGATATATTACATGTAGTCAATTATTTAAAACATTTATATTAACGGCTATATTCTCGGTGCTGGTGCGGAATAATTTCGAGTACTCATAGTACTGAACTATGAGAATGACATAGGGGTGTTACTAGGGGAAGAGATGCCCCGGGCGAAGTCGGCTTTATACACTATTATATAATAATTATGATGTCAACAACTTTTTGATTCTTTTATTGCATTATTACTGTGGTTTTATATTTGTATTGGAAATGGAAGATTTGCAAGATTTTTTATGATATGTAGATAATGTGGATGAGACAATAGCAACGCCGAGACTTTCAAAACGGTATATCAGACATGGAAAATCCTTTGGAATGCTATTATGAAAAACAGTTGGTACAGAGATACAGATTTAGAAAAGACAGTGTCCAATAAGTTTGATTTCCATTGGTGGCAAACTCTTTAAGTGTAGATAGCAATCGGTAGCCATAGTCCCACAATTAAGTGATCCTTAAGTATTACTTATTTAAGTATTTATTAAAGTAATTACTTATTTAAGTAATACTTCACTGTCACTTTACCTGTACATTTCATGGTCGAATAATTGCGTTCCCTTTAGTTAGTGCTTACTTAAGGATTTTTTTTCTTTTACTTAAAAGATTTTTTAGAGCATGTGGATGAGTTACAGAAAGAAAGAAAGATATGGTTAGTGAAAATTTACAACATTTTCTTGATTCATTAATTACAATATATGTATATTTGCATTGGAAATTGAAGATTTTCTAGAATATGTAGACGATATGTAAGAGACAATATCAATGCCAAGAATTCTAAAACGTTATATAAGGGGAATGGATCTTAAATAATTGAAATTTGGAATGTTATGGAGAAGTGACACAAAAGCATTCGTGCAAAATTCAGAAAATGAAGTGTGTGACAATTAAGTTACCAATTCCTTTCCAGTTACTAGCGTTCGTTACGATTCTATATGCTACTGGAAATTATCAAGCAAGTAATTGATTTTATTAATTATTGCTCGCAATAGTTGTAATAAAGTATGTGCTAATTTATGCTATGCTCAAATCAATAATCAATTACACATTCAAATTTTTTAAGGTTGTTACTGGTGATTTAAGGGGCACTTCTCAACAGTATCATGATCAGATTCGACTAAACATACACTATTAGTTTAGTAGAGAATTGTACTGTACCATTATTAAATAATAAGTTACTTACTATAATATTTACAATTCATCAATCAAAATGCCTGGAAAAAAATTGATGGATTATTAGCAAATAAAAATTGATTTTATACATTATTTAGAATTCTATATCAAATGTTTTTATATTTTTTATAAAATTATTTATCCTACTGTATAAGCCTATTTATATTTTGTAACTGAAAATAAAAGTTTATTTTAATCATTTGCATAATTAATAACTGAGCAGTTAATTTGAAATTTTTAATGAAATAATAATATAAATAGAAGAAAAATCATATAATAACCGAATTTTTCAGTGTTGCCATATGCTATTCTGTTTAGTAAGCACTTACTCAAGGAAACACAATTATTCGACTATGAAATGTACAGTGTAAGTTACAGTGAAGTATTGCTTAAATAAGTAATGCTTAAGGACCACTTAATTTTGGGACCATAAATACAGCCCTCAACCTCAACTGTTTTGAAACAGTTCAAAATAAACTGAAATTAATTTAAGTGTAAAGTGATACTTAAAAGTCATTTGGCTAAGTTTATCTTAAGGTACACTTATCCAAACGATTCTAAATACGGCCATAAGCTAAACTACATGTAATAACATATTGATATGCAAGTATAATGAAATAACATATATTCTGTTTTCGTTGAATTGATTGAAATTGTCAGTTTTCATATTTAGAAAATAGGTTCAGCCGATTCGATATTTCAATTTGCTGAATCGATTCAAAAAATAATCGAAAGAAAAAAATAGATTAATGAATCGATTTTTATTTAGGAGAACCGATTTATTTTAATAATTGATTATTAATCGGCATCACTAACTCACAGATATCTATAATAATTCTAGGTGATTCAAGTATCTCTTTCGAAGTTAGAAAGTATGAGTAATTAAAATATAACAAGGTGAAAACATGTCTCTGAACACTATAACATTAAACTTCACGCGAGTAGTGTAAGTATTATAATATGTAGAATCTAATTATTTCACACTAATAGTAAGTTAACAATCCCAGAAGAACCTGGTTCAAAATTCATGACTAGTTGCTGTATTCGGAAGAATGTTGACTTAATTGACTAATCTTAGTAAATTGGTTGTTTTATCTAAAAATTAGTTAAACTGTTTCACAACTTTTTTAGGAAATGTTGCATGTGCGGTTTAAACATCGAACCAAATGTTGCAAACATGTGCTTACAATGTTTAAAACAACATACTCCCATAACTGAAGATATACCAGAACAATTAACAGTTTACATTTGTCGCAGCTGTGGACGATATTTTAATCCACCATCAGAATGGGTTCACTGCGAAGCGGAATCCAAAGAATTGTTATCATTTTGTTTAAAAAAATTGAAAGGATTAAACAAAGTCAAATTGATTGATGCTCAATTTGTATGGACTGAATCACATTCAAGGAGAATTAGAGTGAAACTAGTGATTGAAAAGGAAGTATTGGGCGCTACATTACAAAAAGTATTTATTGTTCATTATACAATAAATAATCAAATGTGTAGTGATTGTCATCGTTCTGAGGCAAAAGATTATTGGAAGGCAGCTGTTCAAGTGCGTCAAAAAACTGAAAATAAAAAAATGTTTTACTATTTGGAACAACTGCTGTTAAAACATAATGCCCACAGTAATGCATTGGGTTTTACAAACAATCACGGTGGCATGGACTTTTTCTACGATACTGAATCGAATGCCATTAAATTGATAAATTTCATACAATCAGTTTTACCTTGTAAATATCAACATTCCAAAAAGTTAATTTCTCATGATATTCATAATAATTTGTTCAAGTATAAATACACTTTCAGTCTTGACATTGTACCAATTTCTAAAGAAGATGTTGTATGTCTACCGAAAAAGTTGTGTCAGTCTTTAGCTGGAATTTCACCAATTTGTTTAATATATAAAACGACTAGTGTGGTGCATCTAATTGATCCATGTAGTGGTCAAAGTAAGATCATGCATTTATACTAATTTTATTGTCATATAACATAATAGTAACTGATAATTCCATTCCAGTAGCCGAAATCGATAGTACAACATTCTATCGAACTCCTTTTAATGCAATTTGTAATCCCAAACAAATGGTAGAATTTATTGTAATGGATATTGAACCAATAATGGAAAAAGAACGGAAAATTTTTCCAGGTCAAGGAAATATATCCAAAAATCATGTGCTGGCAGATGTGTGGTTGGTAAAAGCTTTTGAATTGGGTATTGCAAAGAATACTACACATGCTAGAACACACTTAGGTCACATATTGAAACCTGGTGACTCTGTATTGGGGTACAAAAGCAACAAATATTAAATTTTTAATTTATTGATTTTAATATTTTATTCTTTAGATATAATATCAAAGAAAGCAATATAAATGATTATAATTTTGAACGTATTTGCAAAACGCCAATTCCAGATATAATACTCGTGAAAAAACAATATGAAGGAAAATCTTTACGAAAACGTCAACGATTATGGAAACTTAAGCGACTCAATGATCAAGATCTACAAAGTGTAGATGGAAAGTAAGTTTGCTTTTTTGAAAACGAAGAAACATTGTTTATTGATTTGTTTTTTCGTTAGCGACTTTGATGAGTTTATGAATGATTTAGAAGAAGATCCAGAAATGAGAAAAAATATTAATATTTTTAAGAAAGAAAATGATAATGTGTTATTCGTTAATGAACCGAATTCGCCTGCTCTTGCTTTAAACAAAATGATTGAAGAATTAACATTGGGTTAGGATGTTGAAACAATGCTGAATTATTTCGGAAAATTAATCAATAAACTCATTAATGGTATATTACTTTAGAAATTGTCGTTCTTAAAGTGTGTCACATGTAAATTATGTAAATAAATTTAAAAAATCAAAGCATAGTTTAAAAAAATATTTTACTAATTTTTTTATTACAATGCCAACGATAAGAAATATGTAGGTATCATTGTTTAAATGTTTTTTAAAATGTTTATAATACTAGTCTTACAAAGTGCTAATATTAGGCATAGCCACTCATTTAAATCTTTAAAAAAAGTATTTTCTAAGTAATTACCCTTTTTTTATAGTAATTTTCTAAACTTTATTATATTAACATGAATTTCGTTAAACTGCTACTATTTATCTTATTTTTGCTGCAATCACTCTAAAAGTGATTTACTGCTTTGTCAGGGTTTAAAACGGCCATTCGGATAATTTTATTTATTTTTATTTTTTCGTTTATTTGATGGTATGTCCTCTCAGTTGTCTACTTTTTTATTGTGAATTACATTCAACCTTCGATACGCCTCTGATATTTGCGCATTTTCGACCAAATTGGGACTACGCCCGAGGCAACTGATATGGCGATTTGGTAAGGGAGAATAGCTAACTACCAAGAAAAATGGTTGATTTTGGGTCGTCGAGACTATTTTATCTCGCGAATAAAAATAATATCGGTGTATAGTAAAGTTTTTTTTCGCAAAGGTCCTGGGAGCGTTTACAATGTCCGAGTAAACGCAATACCCAATCGGAGATTCCGTAATTCGCTCCCAAATATAGTGGTCAGTGGCCATTTTGGGGAGTTCTGTTGTGTTCGGGACCTTTGGTTGTAGCAGAGTGTTACGAGTAGAGCTGTGGCGTGCCTCTAGCCGGAGTTGGTATGCGTAAAGGCTGGATGGCACCTTTTTAATACCAATTCGTTTTAAGTATTGTTTCACATTATAATCAGTCGGTTACTTAATCTAATTCTGTTACAATCAATTGGTTTCCAAGGTAGCTAACAGCTACGTCATTAAATTTCTTTTTCTTTCTTTTTTGGTATCCACAAGATATTTAACATCAGTGTTTCCTATTCAAATGCTTCAAATTAGAGGACATTATTTAATTTTGTAAAAAGCCAAATGTTTAGCCGAATATCAATCATTCATTTATTGTAGAAAATCTTGTATTTAATAATAATAAAATGTTTTGCTTCATGATAGACTTTCCAACAGATGTTTATCAATTTGGTCATCATTTAAAATATATTTCGCTTAAGGAAATTTTGGAATGTGTGGAATAATAATCTGTATTTTTAATATAAAATATAACATCCTGTTGATGTTATTTGTATTTAAGGATTATAAGGGTGAAAAATGTTTCAAGAAATGTTATAATCTGTATAGTTTATTTAGCCATGCGCAAAATCACACCGATTTTCTTTTAAAAACTTAAAAATAAAAAGGATTTCTTATTAAAGGGATTATGATTTTGCTGGTGGTAATGGTGGTGGTGGTACCTGCCCCATCTGTTTGAGCTCATAATAGTTACGTTCAAAGTAATGTTAAAGTATTTTTCTACAAAAGATTAAATTTATAGTTGCTTGTAATATTCTAGACTTACTAGTATTGTTTTCAATTGCATAAGTGTGCATATAATGATCATGGAAAGTGCAAATAATTTAAGCAGTGATAATTTAAGCTTTACGGTTGTTACAACAAAGTTCCAGTCTAGAAAGGAGCATATGGATCGGAAAATCAACAAAAGCATCCGAGATGTCATGAAAATCATGCGTGGGAAGCAGCCTTTATGGGTTTGCAATAAGCTTTCAACAAATTTAAGTCATTTAAAAAGATTTTGTCTTATATTAAAAAATAATAATGGCCAGATTTATACTAGTGGCAATTTACGAACTTCTAAGAGAAATGATAGAATAATTTGAGATGATATAAATGCTGCATTCAACAATCGTATCCGAACAGGCATAATTAAAAACATAAGGCACACAGATGCCACAGAATTTGTAAAAGATTCATTTGAACTTTCTAAGAAACGTATAAATAACATATTAAAATCAATGAATGCGCTTAAAGTAAACACCTGTTTAGGTGTATATTACCACCAAGAAAAATATGCAAATTTTGGAATATAAGTATTTTTATACCAGAAGTGAAAAAATGAATAGTAGCACGGATTTAGTAAACTGGTTTCAAAATAACGTCATTGGAAAACTATTACACAAAATCGGTGAATGTGATGAACGTGGTAGTGGTTGGGCCTTAAAGACCTTAACAGTTAATTTGCAAATTAATATAAATAATTATGAATTCGGTCTTGCTGCTTCATCCTATATTCACTTACCTAAAGAAATTTCCAATAAAAGCGCCTGTATTAATATAAAAAATTATAATAATACATGTTTTTATTGCAACGTTATTGCAGGACTTTATCCTGCAAGTCATTCAGATAGAATTTCATCGTATCCACATTATTTAAATTTATTGAAAATAAATAAATTGGCTTACAATTGCCAATTTCAATAACTCAAATAAGTATATTTGAAGAACTTAATAACATTTTGGTAAATGTTTATGCATTAGAGTTACATGAAAACACTGACAAACAGAAAAACTATATAACAGTACCGTATCTAATAATGACCGCGAAATTAGAAAAACATGTGAATTTCTTCAACTTGTTTAATAACATTGCATTAACTTTGCTTTAGTCATTCTTTAAAAGTAAAAACAGGAAACGTACTAAAATTCTACCAGCAGGTTATTGATAAATTTCTTGGGATTGTTATGTTAAAGTGAGAATCGAAAATAAGAAAGAAAGGGAGAACAACAAATTAGAAAAAACACTCTAGTGGATTTTAACATTTTTGAAACGCTTAAAAAAGCGCCTTAATAATGTACAACTTTTATTTTTCTACGACAGA
The DNA here is from genome assembly GCA_949748235.1 of Platypus cylindrus. Classification (NCBI taxonomy): domain Eukaryota; kingdom Metazoa; phylum Arthropoda; class Insecta; order Coleoptera; family Curculionidae; genus Platypus; species Platypus cylindrus. The sequence continues at coordinate 41,670,822 of OX456488.1, forward strand.
TTAAACCCGTTTTAGTCAATTTGAGTGTCGAAAAGTTTGCGAAAAACTTTCGCACGCAATTTAGTGACTTATAATTACTTAACTTCGTAGTTTTAATTGTTAGATTATAGTAGATATACAACAGCAGAACTAGACCACTGGTTCAAAATTTCGCCACCAGAGGGCTCCACAATCGCGGGCCCCATTTTTATCTCATTGAGTTTCATGTGTTGTCCGCTAGGTGGCGCTGTCCGTAAATTTTCATTTTTCAATTTTTATGTTAGATGGCGCTTTATGTGTCAATTGTCACTGTCATATTTTTGCATTTTGTGTGTCAATTATCAGTGTCATATTTTTTTGCGTCAATGAAATGTCATACTTATTTTTGAAATGTGGCGCCAAGTTTCAATGTGTTTTCCAAGGTATCTTTTGATGTAATGTTTGAAGTTTGATGTTGTGTGGATAGATGTCGGTAGCATCGGATATTGTCAAGAATTTGAAAAAAGGTGAAAACTTGTGAGGCGTGCTTACCACATGGATAAGTATAAAGATGCCGCCGGGGCGCAGTCATAATAGGCGTCCATACACCTCTCCTTAATGAGGTAAAAGCACACCTCGTGATTGCAGCAGTAAAGTAGAGGAGTAAAGGAAAAGGAGAGAGAGAGAGAGACAGATGATAGAGAAGATCTTTAAAATAAAATTTTTACATGTTAATAGGAATCGAACCTATAAACTTTTATGGGGGTGTAAGGACCTTACCACTGCACCACAAAGCCAACCGACTTTCATTATGTTGGGTTGAGTATATAAATTGAATTTTGGGTTGTGCCGAACAATAATCTGTATCTTTAATATAAAATATAAAATCGCCCGAGATCTTTAACAGGATGTTATTTGAAAGGATTATAAGGATGAAAATTTTTTCTATAAATGTTATAATCTGTATTAAATCTAAATTAACATATTTAGCCATATGGCTATAAAATCAGCTTTTATAAAATTATTATAAAAAGTGTTAAAGTCAATTAAATTTAGCCTATTAATTAAGGGAACTACATGATATGTATTGATGAATATTATGTTAACCAAATCAGATTCTGTTAAACATATAGTCTTTTCCTGTCTAGTAATTTGAATCATTTTTAATTCCTCATTATTATTACCTGTCATGATTATATTCTTACAACAAATAAAACGTAAATAGTCTAATTCCATTGTACTAAAATATATATGACGAATCCAATATATGTTTAAAATCAGTGTTTTCCATTCAAATTCTTCCAATTCGAGGGTATTATTTAACTTTATAAAAGGTCTAAAGTCCATGGCCATATTTAATCGAACATCAGTTAATATATTATCCCTTATTGTAGAAAATCTTCTGTTTAATAATAAAGGTTTTGCTTCATTTTTTTCACTAATTTCATGTTCAAACTTGCCTAATAGTTCAAACAAATCTTTATTAATTTGATCAGCACGTAAAACGCATTTATTTGCAGAAGGCGTCATGTTTATACAGTTCTTGTACAACAACTAATATTTTTTCATAGTATATTTGTCTTATAAATCCAGCTATTATGAGAATTATCAAAACCAAGCCATTTTACTTATACCATGTTGCTTTTTTTCTTTAACACTTTCTCAACTAAATAGATATCTGGTTGCTTTGTCTTCTGCAATTCATAACTATAGAAAGATCCCTTTATTGGCTGTTTATTTAAATCTTCCAACAAATACGTCACAGGATTGGTGTAATTGATTTTGATAATTTTAAACAGTTCGGTGGTCCAGTTAGGTGTGTACCCTTTATCGAAAACATGCTTTTCTTTACTGATGCGTACCATATCGCCAACATTTAATTTCGATCCTGGAAAGATTTTCATATGGTTATAGATTGTATCCAACAACTTTTTCTTAATTGTCTCACCAACAATATCACATGGCTTCATTTTAATTGTACTATGTTTTGCTTCATTATAATTTTTGACAATAACTGGTAAAATTGAAATCCACTTGTGCGTTCAATTTAAACTGAAATATTTATACAGTCGTTCGTTTATAGTACGAATTGTTCGTTCGACAATGGCTGCTTTCATTCGCGAATATGTTGAATAGTGATTAATTTTGTACTGTTTAAACAAATCTTGAAAATGACGATTGTAGAATTCTTTCCCTTGATCAGTTTGTAAATTTTTAGAGCTACGCTTTGAGGTAGTTAATATTTTAAAAAACGCTTCCACCACCGAATCACCAGATTTATTTTTTAGCGGTTCGGCCCAAATATATTTAGAAAAACAATCGATAACAAGCAGAATATATTTAAATTGGTTATTTTCTTTTGCATATGTATCCATTTGAGCAAGATCTGCGTGCCATGCATCGTCTAACCCTTTAATAATTGTATGTCTCCTCTGAAAATTCCATCTTATTGGTTTATGTAGTTCATTAACTACTTGATGTTTTTCATTCGATGCCATTTAGTGTTTTATCACTTTAAATATTAAATTACAGGTGTCTAGAATATTAGCAAACTACCTTCAGTCTAGACGCGTTGTTCCTGGTTGTTTATCAGCTTTGGAATAATTAAGATTTTCTATCTTGTCGCGATTATTAAATACATCCATCTGAACCTTATCTAATGTTTTAATTATATCTTCAATCGTGTTATTAGATTCAGCTCTACTGCTATCAAATAATGCCGATAATTCTATAATTTTTGTGTCAAAAGTATTGATTAAATCATTAATTCTATTAGATATATCTATTAATCGCTGTCTATTATTTTCTTCACTTTTAGCCACATCTTGCTGTAGCATTAAATACAAATTCATTATTGGTCCACATGAACCATCCACATAGTTTTTATTAGCAACGTCATTATCTTGACTGGGTAAATTAACGTTACATATTTTTAAACCTCCAATATCTAAATCACCATTATATGTGAATGAAAATAATGATGAGGAAGTAGGCGAGGAAGAAATCTGATAATGTGAATATCAGTTATCGGACGAACGTCCAAACTTATCTGTACTAATCATAAGTATTACTATGAGAAGAATTACCTGCTTGTTGTGATGCGAATAGCAATCGTAATCTATCAACTAGTTCATTAACATCATCCCAATAAATATATTCTATTGGCTTGGAATTATGGACCATATTATAGTTTCCACCTTGCTTTATCAACAATGTACGAATAATACGTCGATATTTCTGATTCCTGACACCAACTATTCTGCCTTGAGATGAGTAACCCTTTCTGTATAGATTAGTGTCATGAAATATGCGATCAAATTCCTCGAGGTCTTGTATCGTCGCTTTCATCTACTTCATCATCCTCCTCATCCAGCTCGTCTCCTTGTTCCATTTCTTCCTCCTCCTCCTCCTTAGAACGTCCCAATTTTAAGGCTAAATATTTTTTTCGGGCATCATTAGCTAATTCTAAAATATTTCTTTTGCGGGCACTTTCCGACTTATCTGGAAGCTTCATGATTATAAAAGGAACTGTTTTTTTTTTGAAAATAAAACTATTCATGAACTTTTATATATACATCAAAGCCACATCGATATCGACCATTATTTAGTTCGAATTCTTTTACAATTACTAATGGTTTAAATTTATTACTATTCCAACATTGTCGACACATGTTTTTAAAATAATTGTACGATATATCTGGTGTGACATGTTCATCAAAAATATGTTTTAAGTTAATATCATCTTGTTTAAAATGTACAATCACATTGCAATTGTCTCTTATTAATTGTTTAGGGATTTTGGAATAAGTTTGACATAAATATGCTACGTTTATGGATTTGTGTCGTCCCATTGAAAAATATGTTTTAATTTTATCCTGTTTATCATATGAAACATCGTCGAATATAAATACAGAGTTTTCTTTAGCATCATCAGGATCAATAACTAATTCATTATCTTTATATGGGAAATATTTTATTTCTTTAACTTGCTTCAATACATTTTCCAATAATTTATACTTAGGCTAATAAAGAGATTTTGAATAAAGATAAATATCAGCAAATTTTAATCCATTACGATCAAATAACAAAGCTAAGAGTGAATTTGTTTTGCCGCACTCGCTCGGGCCACAGAAAATTCCGCGAAAATAATTTGGTAGTAATTCACTGTGTATATATGTTTTAGATGTCGAATCATCAAAGTCCAAATTCTCGATGGCAAGTTTAAGATCTTGTCTTACTAAACGCATTTTTGTAACTATTATGGAGATGAAAAAGAATTGGCTATATAAATGAATTCATTTGCTTATACAGTTTAGTAATATGAAACCTATTCACTACAGAGGTGCAGGTATAGTAAATTCGTTAATTGATAATCTCTCCTTTGAGACCCATCTCCCTCATTATCAGCAGTGCGGACCTGGCACGCGAATCCAGAAGCGGCTGACACTTGGTGATCCTGGAATCAACCCATTAGATGCAGCTTGCAAGCAGCACGACCTCGCATACAACTCAAATTCTGCATTATCTGATAGACATAAGGCGGACAAGGAATTAGAAGATCGTGCTTGCGATCTTCTCGATCGCACGAACGAGTGAAATCAAAAGATTCCAGTTTTGGTGAAAAAACTGCATCTTGGTTAGTTGTAAATACAATGAAAGCTAAAAGAAAAATGGGCATGGGGCTTTCATTCAAAACACACGTTATCGATCCTACATCGAAAGCGTTAAGAAAATATAAGAATCATAAAAATTTACGAAAATCAAGCTTAGAAGGATTAAAAGCACCCCGATTGGCTATTAAAAAAGCAGGGGACCGAAAAAATACCCGTTTGCCACGTGTTATTCCATTTGAGCATAAATCTGGATTTTTACCAATGTTGCCTATTTTATCTGCCTTGGGAGCAATGGGTGCCCTAGCTGGTGGAGCGTCTACTGTAGCTAAAAATATAATACATATAAAAAAGAAAGTAAATGGGAATAATGGCAACAATGTTGAAATTGGAAAGAAAGGTTCAGGATTGGTTTTACGTAAAAATTATAGAGGATATGGATCATACTTAAAAAAAAATCACTGAATCTACCTGACAGAGCTCTTTATGATTATGAAATATTAAATAGTATAAATAAATTGAAATTGCCATATTTTATAGGTGTCATTCTGCGTGATACATTACCCAAATATATACGTTATAATGAAAGTGGTATTGTTAATTTAGATTTGAAGGCCAATATAAGCACTCATTATTCAATACTATCAATTATTTCGATAGTTTCGGTAATTTGAAACCACCAATAGGACTTTTACACTTTCTTACAATAGAAGTCGATTCCAAAAATTTATTTCTAATAATTGTGGTCATTTATTTATTTCTATATATAGAAATAATATATATAGTTTCTATATAGTAGCAAGCCATAGTACAGTCTAGTGTTAGTTATGTCTATAATATTCACATTAAAGGATCGTAACTCAACACTTTCCATAGATTTTCCCAATCCCATACAGGTAGATACAAATTTGCAATACGGATTGGCTTTGATTGGTTTCGTTTCCTGCAACACTATACCGAACGTTGAAGAAAACACTAAATTTCCCTATATGGATAAAAATAAACAAGTCAATTCAATTAATCTACCTACTGCAGTATATAAGATTACAGATATTAATAATTATCTAAAGAAAAAATTGATACCTTTCAAGTTGAATGGAATTATTCAACTTGTTATATATTCTTTTCCTGGTAAGTCTATATCGGACAGTGAAAGTGGTCGGATGCTTATTTGTGCTGAAATCGAAAAGTCGATACACAGATAAGCAGGGTATTGATTGTTTATATATAGTAGTTTAAAGTTAAAATAACAATAAAGTTTTTTTTTTTATTATTTTTTTTTTATAAAAATAAAAAAAATTATTATAGAGGTTAAAAATCCATTTAAAGTGGCGACTAAAGTCAAAAGAACTCCACCAGTGGGAAAGGTGGAGATTAGAAAAAGAAAAACCTCAACGGAGGAAGATGAGGAATATGAGGAGCAAGAAAAAGCAAACATATCATATAGAGGAGTAGTGGTGAGCGAGGTTGAGGATAGCATGGAAAAAAGAATAAAACTAAGACAGACAGATATGTGTCAGTGGAAAGAAGAAAGAGAACATAGTAAAAAAAAGTCAAGCGGGGTATCAGAGGAGATAATAAATCAAATCAAAATGATACAAAGGGAAATTAGGGTATTTAAAAAGGGGAATAAAAGAGAAGAAGGACAAACTCGGGAAGAAATGGAAAAAGGCATAGAGAATATAGAAAAAATAGTAGTTAAAATGACCGCCACAATATATGATAAATTGGAAAATGCAGAGGAAAAACAAAAACCAGAAAAAAAAGATAAAGTAGAGCAAAGGCTGGAAAAAATAGAGAAACAATTCAAAAACAGAATGGATGAATTAGAAACGAAAGTATTAGAATTGACAGTGGGAGGTACAATAAATCAAGAAAAAAGCAAAACGACATATGCGGCGATCACTGAAAGAAAAAAAGAAACTGGTACAAAAAAGATACAATGATGGAAAACACCAGAAAAAATACTTTACAGAATACATACAGAAAAAGAGAAATCACAGTGAAAGCGGCAGAAGGAAAGAATGTAATGGAAAAAATAAGAGAAAACTTTACGATAGAAGAACTAGGTGAAGAAGGTATAAAGGAAATAAAAAATTTTTAAAGTGGATTGATAGTGATGCAGTGCAGAAACGAGCTACAACAGGAGCAAATAGGGAAGAAGCTGTAGGAAGTAAAAGGAATGACAGTGAGGAAAATTAAAGAAACAAAGACGTTGTTTATAATAAAAAAAATTGAGCAAGAATATTAAGAGAAAATGAAGAATTAAGGAAAATGGTGGAGATTAGAGAGGTGCAGACAGTAATGAGAGCAATTAAAAAAAATGCCTTTAGGAACAGTAAACAATATGTGAAGGACTGGGTAGTAGAAGCTGACAAGGAGATATTCAAGTACGTGGTAAAAAAGGAAAATTATTGATAGATTTTACTGTAAAACAGGTAGAGGAATATGTAAAGATCGCGATCTGCTATTAATGCTACTGCTATGGGCATGTAGCCAAGTACTGTACAAGAACGGAGGTATGCTACAGATGTGGACAGGAAGGACATGAAGGGAAAGATTATGAGAAAAATGAGATAAAATGCGCCAACTGCACAAGAATTAAAGGTAAAGATATAGAGCACATGGCCACCAGCAAAAAGTGCCAAATATACAAACGAAAGGAAAAACAATATAGAAATAGGATAGATTATGGAAGCTGGGAAGAAGAGAAGAAACAAACAAAAAACTGAAAAAGAAGTGGGGTAAAAAGCAGAAAACAATGAGAAAAAAAATGAAGAAATATGGAGATTAGCAACATGGAATATACGAAGCATAAAGGAAAAAGAAATAGAACTAGAAGATGAGTTTCTGGAAAATAAGATAGACATACTTACAATAACGGAAACGAAAAAATAGGGAAGGATTACACAAAATGATGAAAGGGAGTGTATTTATATATAGCGGAGTGGAAACAGAGAAAAGAGCACCTGAGGGAGACGCATGTATGATAAAAAAGGAATGGGCACACAATATAAAAAAATGGGAGGCGTGTTCAGAGAGGATATTGACAATAAATATGAAGGACGATAATGAGAGCATTAAAACGATAATAAGTGTGTATGGACCAAATGAAAACGACAAAAAGGAGAACAAAGAAAAATTCTGGATCTCTGTTAACAGAGACGGTAGAAAGAGCAAAAGGCGAAATATGCATTGCAGGAGATTTTAATAGTAGAGTGGGAAAGGGAAAAACAGGGGAGAGTAGAATATTGGGCCAGAATGGGGAGACAATACTAAATGATAACAGAAAAAGATTGATAGAGTTTTGCCGAATCAACAGTATGTTTATAGCAAATACTTATCATAAGCACAAGGATATACACAAGTATACTAGAGAGATGAGCAGCAAAAATGAAAAATCAATAATAGACTACATAGTAGCAGGAAATGAAAATAGAAAGAACATAGTAGATGTAAAAGTATCAAGAGGACCGGAAGTGGGAAGTGATGATTATATGGTTATATCAAAAATAAAGAACCACTAAACCAGACAACAGAGAGAGAAAAGAAGATAAGATAGAATATAAGAAATTAAAAGCGTATAGACTAAAAGACGGAGAGGTGGTAAAGCAATATAGAGAAAAAATGAAGAGGATAATCGAGAGCAGAAATGAGAAATGGAAGGCATTAAGTTTGGAAGAGAGTTGGGAAGAAATCAAAAAGATGATACTACAAATAAGCTCGGAAGTGTGTGGAAAAATAAAAAGCAATAAGAAAAAAAAACAAACGGCATGGTGGACAGAAGAGATCAAGAGAAGACTGAGATTAAAAAAGAAAAAATGGAAGGAATATTTATAAAAAAAAAATAGAGAAACGTATCAGTGTTACAAGGAGGAAAGGAAAATAGTGAAGCAATTAGTATTAGAGGCGAAAAGAAATGAATGGGCAGAATTCGGCAATAAATTAGAAAACGAAGCTGCAGAGGGAAAAAAATATTCTATAGTAGACTAAGAACAATAAGAAAAGAAACGATCAACAGTGCTACATATATAAATAACAAAGAAGGTTAAATATTAAAGCAGGAAGATGAAATAATGGAAAGATGGAAGCAATACTTTGAAGAACTGCTGTCAGACAATATAGAGAGGAACGATACAAGAGAAGCAGACAATACAGAGAGAAAGGAATGCAAAGACGAGGAAGAGGAATTTAATATGGAAGAATTGGGAAAGACCATAAAACAACTGAAGAATGGAAAAGCACCAGGAACTGACACAATAACGACTGAAATGATAAAATATATGGGAGAAGACGGAAGGCAGGTAATGCTGGACATATATAGCAAAATATAGAAAGAGCTAATAATACCTAAAGAATGGCAGCATGCACTGATAGTACCAATCTTTAAGAAAGGAGATAAGAAAGATTGTAATAATTACAGATGAATTACTCTATTAAATACAAACATGAAAGTGTTGGAAATGATGATAAACGAGAGAATAAAAATTAATATAGAGAAAACTCTGGACGAATCACAGTCAGGACTTAGGGAAGGCAGAAGCATTCAAGATCACGATTAAGCAGACAGTTGAAAAAAAAGTAAAAGGAAAAAAATGTATACATGGGTTTTTAGATTTAAAACAAGCATTTGATAAAGTAAAAAGAGATTGATTGTGGAAGATGATGGCAGAGAAAGAGATAAGCAGGAAAATGATTAGATTAATAAAAAAAATACATGAAGAAAACTCAAATAGCCTGATAGTCAAAAACAGACAATCAAAAGAATTTGAAACGAAAGACGGACTAAGACAGGGAGGAGGACTAAGTCCAACATTATTTAATATTTACATGGACAAAATAATAAGGAAAGCGAAAGAAAGAATTAGAGGACTTGACGTGGGATGGAATTATATGGAGAGAGTTGAAGTAAAGATTGGAGCCTTTGCGAACGATATAATGGTGATAGCATCTAATGAAAAAGAGTTGCAGACAAGCATAAATAAATGGAATGAAACACTTAGAGAGAACGGAATGGAGATGTGTAAAGCGAAAACAAAAGTGATGGTAATCGGGGAGCAACATGAGATAAAAATCATGGTAGATAAGGTAAAATTGGAGCAAGTGACGAAATGGAAATATTTGGGAGTAGAAATAACTAGTTCAGGAAAGCAAGAAGAAGAAATTAACAGCCGAATAGGAAAAGCAATGAAAGTGTTTTACAGTATCAGCAATACGATTGTGGCGAAAAAAGAAATAACAAGAAAAACAAAAATAAACGTATATAAAACAATAATAAGAACAATACTGACATTTGGATGTTAGACATGGATAACAGATAAAAAGAAAATAAGTAAAGATCAAGTGGTAGAAATGAAAGACATGAAGAGAGTAAAGTGAATGACAAAGGGAGAAAGAATCAAGAATGAAGAAATAAGAAAAGAATTAGGGATAGAGCCGATACACAAATACATCGGGAAGAGGCAGTTGGGATGGTGGGGCCATCTGAAAAGAATGGGACAGGAAAAACCCAGGGAAAGACAGGAAAGTGAGAAGGGTATGGGAAGCTAGACCTGTCCAGAAAAGAAAAAGGGGAAGACCTGAAACTACCTGGGATGACATAATAGAAAAGATATTACAAAGAAGAAGAATGACGATGAGTGAAACTAGTAGGATGGCAAACAACAGGAAAGAATGGAGAAAGTTTAGCGACGCAGTAACGTGAAGCAAAAACGTATAAGAGAAAGAAAGAAAGAAAAAAGGAAAAAAAGGATAAAGACTAACAAGCCTATACCAGAAATGGTAGACAGGCTTTACGATATATATATATATATATATTTTTTTTTTTTCTAAGGCCAAATAATAATATTTTAAAGTGTCAAATTTTTCATCGTGATTTTGATATAGACTTTAATGCAGAAAATTCGCTAGCAGTACTACTAGGATTCTCAAGAAAGATATTGCAAGGTGGAATAGTTCATTCATCTGATCATCCTGTAAATATTGTAAAAGTCCGAACGGTCCACGTGGATAGTAATATAACAAGTGGTGCATACTATAACTACAAACCGTCACATACGTTATAGGAATTTCCGATCACGTCCAATCCTGGATTTTCTATAGACGAAATTCCACGAAACTTAGTTTATTTACCAGTAGTAGGAAAAGAGATATCTACCATTTCAATTAAAATACTAGATCAGAATTTCAGTCTTGTAAATTCTCGAGGGGAAGAAATTATCGTTCGGTTAGAATTAAAAAAAGATGGTTTTAATAATTAATAGTGATAGTAATAAGAATGTTAATAAATCGTATAAAAGGAGTATTAACAAGCAAATACATTCAGTTAAGAAACGCCGTTCAACTAGAAAGTTGGGCGGTAAATTGTCAAAGTTAAACACAACTTTTTTGAAATCGATTGGATATGCCGTCAGATCAAATTTTAAACCTGTATAAATCTCCATTGAATGATGATTCTATAACACATATGGAATATGGAACATATCTTCCCTATATTAAGTAATTTTCTAACAGTGATGTAATTGAAATAACAATAAATAGAAACGATGTTTGGCTATTAATGGCCGAATCTGCTTTGGTAATTTAAGTGAAATTGAAAAAGACAAGAGGAGATAGAACTGTGTGCCTAGTTAATAATGCAGGAGCATTTTTATTTGATTCAGTAACGTATGAATTGAATGGTGTGGAAGTGGAGCATGTTAAAGATCCGGGAATTGTTAGTCTTATTCGTGGATACTTATGTTATACTGAAGAAGATGCAAAACATTTAATTATAGGAAGTTGGAAATTCCCAAATAGATTATCAACATGTGCCAAAGAGGAATTCTTTATGCGAATACCACTATCTCATTTATTTGGTGTATTCAGCGATTATAAAACAATGATGTGTGGAAAACATACTTTACGTTTAGTACGTTCTCGTACACATAACAATGCTATGTTAACTAGTGACAATACAACAATAGGAGAAACTCTAATTGACAATATTTAATTGAAAGTAAAGCATATATTGCCCAATGATTATATAAAAATAGAATTATTAAAATCGATAAAGCATGATCGACAAATTTTAATTCCATTCAGAAAATGGAGTTATCATGAATTACCTTCTAAAAATATGGGATCTACAAGAGATATGGAATGTGAAAACTAGCACTACTGTAGAATGTCCTCGGTATGTCATTGTTGCTTTTCAGCAAAACCGAAAAGATCAGATGGCTAGTGATAATACTTTATTTGATCATACTAATATTTCTAGCATTAGGCTGCTTTTAAATGGAGACTATTATCCATTTGAAAGGCCAAATATAAATTTTGCTTCAAATAACTATGCAGATATATACTGTAATTATTCATATTTTTATCGAATTTATATGAACCAATCTCTGTTAGAACGCAAGCAAGTCTTGTTAAGCTACGATAATTTACACATGCGTTGTTTGTAATTGATTGTATACCGTATTGATTATCTACAGCATAGTTACTTGTATCAAATTTTTGTATATGGATTTTAATAATATCTAATATATATGCATCATCAGATATCATTTCATATATGAAGCTATCAGTATCCATGTACATTAATTTGCAATTTTCATTTGGTGAAATCTCTTTTAATATAAAATTATAATGAAAGTCATACATAAGAGTTTTAGATATGTCTGGAATACACATTCCTGTATAAACCGGCTTTTTAACACTATACAGGGTGTTCGCGAAAGGTTGTCAGAAAATTTAACCACATACTCCTGGCATCAATACAAACAACTTTTCTTAATAACTTTTTTTCGAAAAATCAACTTTGATTATTTCACAATGTTGCGACACATTTAAACGACTAGAAAACGTTTGATATCTGCTGTACTTTGCGGCGGCTCGCGCCGGGCAACGGTAGACAACCGTTATCGAAACAGCCGTAGAATGTTTCTCTCTAATTTGTTTTTCTCTCCTTCTTTCTTATTTTCTATTCTGACTTTAACATAACAATCCCACGAAATTTATCAATAACCTGCTAGTAGAATTTTCTTATGCTTCCTGTTTTTACTTTTAAAGAATGACTAAAGCGAAGTTAATGCAATGTTATTAAACAAGTTGGCATTGCTGAATACAGCATAGTAACAAAACCTAGTACCAAGTGTAAAATTGCAAAACTGTTTCATACCACGTGCTTTTTTATTAGCTGACACATAATGTTGTACCTATGACACGATGTACAATTTGATTTCGCAATTAAATTAGTACATTCTATTTGTATGGTCTATTAAAATGTAAAAAATGTTTTTTTTCATGGAGATATTTTTTCGATGATAATTAAATTTAAATGTTCACTAAATTTCATACTCAAAACAAACGCATTATCTTTAAATTATTGCTATAAGAATGAGGTCAACATTTTAAAAGAAAATGCATAGTTGTTTTTTTTTTCTAAGAGTAAACATTAAATGGGTGATTACATTTTGTATTGAAAAATGAATACGCTAGCATTATCGACGAGTCGAGTCGCCGACTAGTTAGTGAGACAGTGCCGTCGCAATTATGATTTTCTTTTTGTTTCGTTAGAAAAAGAAATTAAATTATGTTATTAGACTGAACTTTTATCTTTGGGAATGTTTCGCAATACGATTAATTAACACTAATTTTCAATACTTAAATGCCATATTAAATAATGAATTAGTTTAATAACTAAGAAATCTAATCCTTCACTGCCCTCTAAAAGGTTCTAGATTCCAAATTCCAAATTAATTTTAAAATCCAAAATTGATTAATGACCAAATTTTAATATTAAAAGATTGAAAATCTGTAAAAATTTTAACTTTAAAATTCGCTTTAAAATTAAATTATTAAAACGCCGCCACTGTCTCTCACAAGAAAGAGAGAAATTTTATACGACGTGTGACATTGAACTCGTTAATGAGTTCAATGTTTATTCGACTTTTCAGGACTCAGTATTGCGTAGGTCAGTTACGCTGCAGTTCACGAACGTTTTTGAAGATAACAGAAAATGCTGATTATCTCGGCAACTATTGAAGATAGACTCCCCCTTGTTTAGACATTTTCCGTTCAGTTTTTCATCCCCTATCCACCATTGAAATTAAAAATACTAGTAGCGACACACCCTGTATGTGATTTGTTTAGCTCTATAGCAACTAAACTTTCATCAAATATTTTATGGCTATGGAATATTGGGCTCGATATAAGATTTTTAGCACCATAACGGCCTTCCCATTTTTCACGATTTTGATATTTCTATGTTTCCTAATATTTTCCATTGTTTTTCCAAATACGGCATTGTTCATTAATTTGAACAAATTTTTCTCAAAATCTGTTTTAGCTTGTTCTCGGTAGTTAGTATTTAAATCTATGTATGGCTGGAGCCATGGTGCTTGGCTAAATTGTAATATTTTATGAATTTTAGTCAAGACTAGACCGTTCTGCAAGGCTAGGCTTGTTTTAAATTTCGGTAATGTATAATATAATTTTTTTTATTAGTAACTGTATTACTACTAGGTATGTATACTAATTCAGACAGTGAAGTGTTTAAAAGCCTGTAAGAATCTATGAAACAATATCGAACAGAACTATTAGGAAAAATAATAATTTTTTAAGATTTAAGTTACAGGCCGCATCAGCTGGGCCACGCATATGGCCATTATAATGATTATGATTTCTAACAATTTTATAATTAATTAAAAACATTACTCACAAATGTAACAATGTTTTGCTACATCGATATCTAGTCCACTAGACATAGTCACAGATGATTTAATCTTTTGTTCAATCTTGTTAGTTAATACGTCTAACTGACTAACTATTCATCTTACACAATTTTCTCCTCGATAAAAATCGTAGTAACAAGGTGATTGATCATAAACATACTTTACATAATAACCTACACTAAATGGCGTATGCTATTGATAACAAATTTGACTTTCATTGTGTTAAATATGTATTTTCTCTAGGACACAATCAAAATCTAAATAAATTACGAAAGGTGCTTTTTGCTTATACAGGGTGTGTCGCTACTAGTATTTATAATTTTAATGGTGGATAGGGGATGAAAAACTGAACGGAAAATGTCTAAACAAGGGGGGTCTATCTTCAATAGTTGCCGAGATAATCAGCATTTTCTGATTTCTTCAAAAACGTTCGTTAACTGCAGTGTAACTGACCTACGCAATACTGGGCCCTGAAAAGTAGAATAAACCTTGAACTCATTAACGAGTTCAATGTCACAGGTAGTATAAAATTTCTCTATTTCCTGTGAGATACAGTGGCGGCGTTTTAATAGTTTAATTTTAAAGCGAATTTTAAGTTGACAATTTTTCAGATTTTCAATTTTTTAATATTAGAATTTGATCATTAATCAATTTTGGAGTTTAGATTTAATTTGGAATTTGGAATCTAGAACCTTTTAGAAGGCATTGACGGATTAGCTTTCTTAGTTATTAAACTCATTCATTATTTAATATGCCATATTTAGTATTGAAAATTAGTGTTGATTAATCTTATTGCGAAATATTCCCTAAGATAAAATTTCAGTCTAATAACATAATTTAATTTCTTTTTCTAAGGAACCAAAAATAAAATCATAATTGCGACGGCACTGTCTCACTAGCTTGGTCGGCTCGAGTCGCCGACAATGCTAGCGTATTCATTTTCCAATACGAAATGTAATTACCCATTTAATGTTTACTCTTAGAATTAAAAAAAACTATGCTTTGATTTTTTAAATGTTGACCTCATTTTTATAGCAATAGATTAGAGATAATGCATTTGTTTTGAGTATGAAGTTTAGTGAACATTTAGATTTAATTATCATAAAAAAAATACCTCCATGAAAAAAAACATTTTTTTATCTTAATGGACCGTACAAATAGAATGTACTAATTTAATTCCGAAATCAAATTGTATATCGTATCATAACTTCGCTTTAGTCATTCTTTAAAAGTAAAAACAGGAAACATTAAAAAATTCTACTAGCAGGTTATTGATAAATTTCTTGGGATTGTTATGTTAAAGTGAGAACGGAAAATTAGAAAGAAAGAGAGAACAACACATTAGAAAGAAACACTCTTGTAGAAACGTAAAAATAGATTAGTTAAATGTTGTATTTGGGACGAGTAACTTTGATTTGATTTTAACTTTTTTGAAAGTGTTTTGAAATATTTTCTAAACAATTATGGCAAATTATACTACAGTAGAATGGTGCGATATGCTGACGATTTATAGAGAAACCCCTGGAAATGCAGCTGCTGCGAAAAGATTATATGGAGTACGATTTCCAATGACAAAATTCTTGTGAACGGGCATTTGTTAATTTAGTGCAAAGGGCAAGAGATACTGGTTCATTAATTCCCAAATTCAGTTTACCAGGAAGGGAATTAAGTGTTCAAATAGAAGAAGACATTTTAAGCATGATTGAAAATGAGCCGTCGGTCATTACTCGTGAAATTGCGCGACATGTTGAAGTTCCCAATTCTACAGTGTGGTGTGTATTACGGGAAAATGGGTACTATCCGTATTACATACAACGTGTCCATTCTTCCGAACCGCAAGATTATTTAAATCGATTACAATTTTGTCAATGGTTGATTAGTCAAAATTTAAGGCAATCTGGATTTGCGTCACAAGTTTTATTTACGTACGATGCATGCTTTAGACGATTTGGAGTTTTTAATAGCAGAAATAGCCACATTTGGAGCGAAGAAAACCCGCATGCTTATCGTCTTAGTAGTTTCCAAAGACAGTTACGAATTAATGTACGGACTGGCATTGTGGAAAATTATTTGATTGGTCCCTTCGTTTTATGCATGACGGAGCTCCACCTCATTTTTATTCTAATGTTAGATCTTTTTTGAATGAAAAATTTCCAAATAAGTGGATAATCCGTGGAGGCCCTATTGTGTGGCCAGCTAGACCTCCTGATTTAAATCCCTTAGATTTGTATTTATGGGGCTACATGAAATATCTAATGTACAAAGAGCGCTTTGACAATGAAGATCAACTTCATGCACGAAGTTTTGATTTTTGTTTTGAACTTTTGAAAAAGCTACAGAACAATTCCCAAGAAGTCACAATTCTTTTACAAATCGGGCTCAGCATGCGATTGAAGAAGATTGTGGTCATATTGAACACAATCTGTGAATAACTAATAAATTTCTAGTGAATTGATAGTGATGTTTTAGTGATTATCGTTAATTAGTCATAAATGTGGATATTGTACTTTTCGTGTAAAGTTGAATGTAATTTGTATTGTCTGACATAGTATTCATTGTCTAGTGTTGTAGACTTCTGTTTATGTAATGATACCCGATTAATTGCGGGCGGCAGCGGGGTGGTAAGCTATACCACCTCGCCTGGTAAGTTGAAATTCATTACTAATTTGTTGCAGTAATTACACCAAATAATTAGTGGTATGCAGGTATTGCCTTAATCTGCATTGCCCGAATCAAGATAACATTAAAGTACTGTTTGTGTAATTGATAATTTGCTGTCTAAAGCATGGGGATTACGTAAAATACATTTTTTTAAAACTAGACATGGCTAAAGTCAAATAGTTTTTGTTGGCTTTAAAAACAATTTGATAAAAAGTATTAGTAAATAAAGGATTTTACATTCTGATTGAAATTAGACGAAGAAAATTGAAATTAGTATTAAAAAATTAAATGTAAAGAAATAACTTCCTAATAGATTGTGCATTTTTTTTAAATAAAAAACTTTAAATTTTTCTGTTTTAAATTACATAACTTACAATTTTTTTTAAAATTTTGAAGTGTTTTTAAAAGGTATTCATTCTTATGACTAAATAAACATGTCCAATTTTTCTCATTAAATTTTTTTAATTCTAATTTCAAGGCATAAGTAAAAAAATAAAAATCAACAAGCCTGACGTTCAATCATTTGCTTTGTGGACAAGTCATTCAACGATTTTTCCATCACGTCTCTCACGGCTGTTTCGATAACGGTCTATCGTTGCTGGCGCGAGCCACTGCAAACTACAGCGGGTATCAAACGTTTTCTAGCCGTTTTTAAATGTTGCGCAATATTGTGAAATAATTAAAGTTGATTTTTCGAAAAAAAGTTATTAAGAAAAGTTTTTTGTATTGATGCCAGGAGTATGTGGTTAATTTTTCTGTCAACTTTTCGCGAACACGCGGTATGCAATATTTTTTAATTCTACATAAGCATAACTTGGAAATGATGCTTTACAGAATTTAAACTGTCCGCACAAAACGAGATGATTGTTTAGTTTTTTCTGAGTTACAAAATAATTAATGCACCTATCGCAAACAAAAATTTTACGTTGATCAATCTGTTTTGATATGAGCCTAGGCATATTTTTTATAAGGTAATAGTAATACTTAACCTTCTCAGCTTCAGTGTTATCATCGGATAACGGAGAGTAATCATTCATTTTAGGACATTTATTTTATATGTACAAGAAATTCACATGTTTTTCTAATTTCGCGGTCATTATTAGATACGGTAGTTATATAGTTTTTCTGTTTGTCAGTGTTTTCATGTAACTCTAATGCATAAACATTTACCAAAATGTTATTAAGTTCTTCAAATATACTTATTTGAGTTATTGAAATTGGCAATTGTAAGCCAATTTATTTATTTTCAATAAATTTAAATAATGTGGATACGATGAAATTCTATCTGAATGACTTGCAGGATAAAGTCCTGCAATAACGTTGCAATAAAAACATGTATTATTATAATTTTTTATATTAATACAGGCGCTTTTATTGGAAATTTCTTTAGGTAAGTGAATATAGGATGAAGCAGCAAGACCGAATTCATAATTATTTATATTAATTTGCAAATTAACTGTTAAGGTCTTTAAGGCCCAACCACTACCACGTTCATCACATTCACCGATTTTGTGTAATAGTTTTCCAATGACGTTATTTTGAAACCAGTTTACTAAATCCGTGCTACTATTCATTTTTTCACTTCTGGTATAAAAATACTTATATTCCAAAATTTGCATATTTTTCTTGGTGGTAATATACACCTAAACAGGTGTTTACTTTAAGCGCATTCATTGATTTTAATATGTTATTTATACGTTTCTTAGAAAGTTCAAATGAATCTTTTACAAATTCTGTGGCATCTGTGTGCCTTATGTTTTTAATTATGCCTGTTCGGATACGATTGTTGAATGCAGCATTTATATCATCTCAAATTATTCTATCATTTCTCTTAGAAGTTCGTAAATTGCCACTAGTATAAATCTGGCCATTATTATTTTTTAATATAAGACAAAATCTTTTTAAATGACTTAAATTTGTTGAAAGCTTATTGCAAACCCATAAAGGCTGCTTCCCACGCATGATTTTCATGACATCTCGGATGCTTTTGTTGATTTTCCGATCCATATGCTCCTTTCTAGACTGGAACTTTGTTGTAACAACCGTAAAGCTTAAATTATCACTGCTTAAATTATTTGCACTTTCCATGATCATTATATGCACACTTATGCAATTGAAAACAATACTAGTAAGTCTAGAATATTACAAGCAACTATAAATTTAATCTTTTGTAGAAAAATACTTTAACATTACTTTGAACGTAACTATTATGAGCTCAAACAGATGGGGCAGGTACCACCACCACCATTACCACCAGCAAAATCATAATCCCTTTAATAAGAAATCCTTTTTATTTTTAAGTTTTTAAAAGAAAATCGGTGTGATTTTGCGCATGGCTAAATAAACTATACAGATTATAACATTTCTTGAAACATTTTTCACCCTTATAATCCTTAAATACAAATAACATCAACAGGATGTTATATTTTATATTAAAAATACAGATTATTATTCCACACATTCCAAAATTTCCTTAAGCGAAATATATTTTAAATGCTGACCAAATTGATAAACATCTGTTGGAAAGTCTATCATGAAGCAAAACATTTTATTATTATTAAATACAAGATTTTCTACAATAAATGAATGATTGATATTCGGCTAAACATTTGGCTTTTTACAAAATTAAATAATGTCCTCTAATTTGAAGCATTTGAATAGGAAACACTGATGTTAAATATCTTGTGGATACCAAAAAAGAAAGAAAAAGAAATTTAATGACGTAGCTGTTAGCTACCTTGGAAACCAATTGATTGTAACAGAATTAGATTAAGTAACCGACTGATTATAATGTGAAACAATACTTAAAACGAATTGGTATTAAAAAGGTGCCATCCAGCCTTTACGCATACCAACTCCGGCTAGAGGCACGCCACAGCTCTACTCGTAACACTCTGCTACAACCAAAGGTCCCGAACACAACAGAACTCCCCAAAATGGCCACTGACCACTATATTTGGGAGCGAATTACGGAATCTCCGATTGGGTATTGCGTTTACTCGGACATTGTAAACGCTCCCAGGACCTTTGCGAAAAAAAACTTTACTATACACCGATATTATTTTTATTCGCGAGATAAAATAGTCTCGACGACCCAAAATCAACCATTTTTCTTGGTAGTTAGCTATTCTCCCTTACCAAATCGCCATATCAGTTGCCTCGGGCGTAGTCCCAATTTGGTCGAAAATGCGCAAATATCAGAGGCGTATCGAAGGTTGAATGTAATTCACAATAAAAAAGTAGACAACTGAGAGGACATACCATCAAATAAACGAAAAAATAAAAATAAATAAAATTATCCGAATGGCCGTTTTAAACCCTGACAAAGCAGTAAATCACTTTTAGAGTGATTGCAGCAAAAATAAGATAAATAGTAGCAGTTTAACGAAATTCATGTTAATATAATAAAGTTTAGAAAATTACTATAAAAAAAGGGTAATTACTTAGAAAATACTTTTTTTAAAGATTTAAATGAGTGGCTATGCCTAATATTAGCACTTTGTAAGACTAGTATTATAAACATTTTAAAAAACATTTAAACAATGATACCTACATATTTCTTATCGTTGGCATTGTAATAAAAAAATTAGTAAAATATTTTTTTAAACTATGCTTTGATTTTTTAAATTTATTTACATAATTTACATGTGACACACTTTAAGAACGACAATTTCTAAAGTAATATACCATTAATGAGTTTATTGATTAATTTTCCGAAATAATTCAGCATTGTTTCAACATCCTAACCCAATGTTAATTCTTCAATCATTTTGTTTAAAGCAAGAGCAGGCGAATTCGGTTCATTAACGAATAACACATTATCATTTTCTTTCTTAAAAATATTAATATTTTTTCTCATTTCTGGATCTTCTTCTAAATCATTCATAAACTCATCAAAGTCGCTAACGAAAAAACAAATCAATAAACAATGTTTCTTCGTTTTCAAAAAAGCAAACTTACTTTCCATCTACACTTTGTAGATCTTGATCATTGAGTCGCTTAAGTTTCCATAATCGTTGACGTTTTCGTAAAGATTTTCCTTCATATTGTTTTTTCACGAGTATTATATCTGGAATTGGCGTTTTGCAAATACGTTCAAAATTATAATCATTTATATTGCTTTCTTTGATATTATATCTAAAGAATAAAATATTAAAATCAATAAATTAAAAATTTAATATTTGTTGCTTTTGTACCCCAATACAGAGTCACCAGGTTTCAATATGTGACCTAAGTGTGTTCTAGCATGTGTAGTATTCTTTGCAATACCCAATTCAAAAGCTTTTACCAACCACACATCTGCCAGCACATGATTTTTGGATATATTTCCTTGACCTGGAAAAATTTTCCGTTCTTTTTCCATTATTGGTTCAATATCCATTACAATAAATTCTACCATTTGTTTGGGATTACAAATTGCATTAAAAGGAGTTCGATAGAATGTTGTACTATCGATTTCGGCTACTGGAATGGAATTATCAGTTACTATTATGTTATATGACAATAAAATTAGTATAAATGCATGATCTTACTTTGACCACTACATGGATCAATTAGATGCACCACACTAGTCGTTTTATATATTAAACAAATTGGTGAAATTCCAGCTAAAGACTGACACAACTTTTTCGGTAGACATACAACATCTTCTTTAGAAATTGGTACAATGTCAAGACTGAAAGTGTATTTATACTTGAACAAATTATTATGAATATCATGAGAAATTAACTTTTTGGAATGTTGATATTTACAAGGTAAAACTGATTGTATGAAATTTATCAATTTAATGGCATTCGATTCAGTATCGTAGAAAAAGTCCATGCCACCGTGATTGTTTGTAAAACCCAATGCATTACTGTGGGCATTATGTTTTAACAGCAGTTGTTCCAAATAGTAAAACATTTTTTTATTTTCAGTTTTTTGACGCACTTGAACAGCTGCCTTCCAATAATCTTTTGCCTCAGAACGATGACAATCACTACACATTTGATTATTTATTGTATAATGAACAATAAATACTTTTTGTAATGTAGCGCCCAATACTTCCTTTTCAATCACTAGTTTCACTCTAATTCTCCTTGAATGTGATTCAGTCCATACAAATTGAGCATCAATCAATTTGACTTTGTTTAATCCTTTCAATTTTTTTAAACAAAATGATAACAATTCTTTGGATTCCGCTTCGCAGTGAACCCATTCTGATGGTGGATTAAAATATCGTCCACAGCTGCGACAAATGTAAACTGTTAATTGTTCTGGTATATCTTCAGTTATGGGAGTATGTTGTTTTAAACATTGTAAGCACATGTTTGCAACATTTGGTTCGATGTTTAAACCGCACATGCAACATTTCCTAAAAAAGTTGTGAAACAGTTTAACTAATTTTTAGATAAAACAACCAATTTACTAAGATTAGTCAATTAAGTCAACATTCTTCCGAATACAGCAACTAGTCATGAATTTTGAACCAGGTTCTTCTGGGATTGTTAACTTACTATTAGTGTGAAATAATTAGATTCTACATATTATAATACTTACACTACTCGCGTGAAGTTTAATGTTATAGTGTTCAGAGACATGTTTTCACCTTGTTATATTTTAATTACTCATACTTTCTAACTTCGAAAGAGATACTTGAATCACCTAGAATTATTATAGATATCTGTGAGTTAGTGATGCCGATTAATAATCAATTATTAAAATAAATCGGTTCTCCTAAATAAAAATCGATTCATTAATCTATTTTTTTCTTTCGATTATTTTTTGAATCGATTCAGCAAATTGAAATATCGAATCGGCTGAACCTATTTTCTAAATATGAAAACTGACAATTTCAATCAATTCAACGAAAACAGAATATATGTTATTTCATTATACTTGCATATCAATATGTTATTACATGTAGTTTAGCTTATGGCCGTATTTAGAATCGTTTGGATAAGTGTACCTTAAGATAAACTTAGCCAAATGACTTTTAAGTATCACTTTACACTTAAATTAATTTCAGTTTATTTTGAACTGTTTCAAAACAGTTGAGGTTGAGGGCTGTATTTATGGTCCCAAAATTAAGTGGTCCTTAAGCATTACTTATTTAAGCAATACTTCACTGTAACTTACACTGTACATTTCATAGTCGAATAATTGTGTTTCCTTGAGTAAGTGCTTACTAAACAGAATAGCATATGGCAACACTGAAAAATTCGGTTATTATATGATTTTTCTTCTATTTATATTATTATTTCATTAAAAATTTCAAATTAACTGCTCAGTTATTAATTATGCAAATGATTAAAATAAACTTTTATTTTCAGTTACAAAATATAAATAGGCTTATACAGTAGGATAAATAATTTTATAAAAAATATAAAAACATTTGATATAGAATTCTAAATAATGTATAAAATCAATTTTTATTTGCTAATAATCCATCAATTTTTTTCCAGGCATTTTGATTGATGAATTGTAAATATTATAGTAAGTAACTTATTATTTAATAATGGTACAGTACAATTCTCTACTAAACTAATAGTGTATGTTTAGTCGAATCTGATCATGATACTGTTGAGAAGTGCCCCTTAAATCACCAGTAACAACCTTAAAAAATTTGAATGTGTAATTGATTATTGATTTGAGCATAGCATAAATTAGCACATACTTTATTACAACTATTGCGAGCAATAATTAATAAAATCAATTACTTGCTTGATAATTTCCAGTAGCATATAGAATCGTAACGAACGCTAGTAACTGGAAAGGAATTGGTAACTTAATTGTCACACACTTCATTTTCTGAATTTTGCACGAATGCTTTTGTGTCACTTCTCCATAACATTCCAAATTTCAATTATTTAAGATCCATTCCCCTTATATAACGTTTTAGAATTCTTGGCATTGATATTGTCTCTTACATATCGTCTACATATTCTAGAAAATCTTCAATTTCCAATGCAAATATACATATATTGTAATTAATGAATCAAGAAAATGTTGTAAATTTTCACTAACCATATCTTTCTTTCTTTCTGTAACTCATCCACATGCTCTAAAAAATCTTTTAAGTAAAAGAAAAAAAATCCTTAAGTAAGCACTAACTAAAGGGAACGCAATTATTCGACCATGAAATGTACAGGTAAAGTGACAGTGAAGTATTACTTAAATAAGTAATTACTTTAATAAATACTTAAATAAGTAATACTTAAGGATCACTTAATTGTGGGACTATGGCTACCGATTGCTATCTACACTTAAAGAGTTTGCCACCAATGGAAATCAAACTTATTGGACACTGTCTTTTCTAAATCTGTATCTCTGTACCAACTGTTTTTCATAATAGCATTCCAAAGGATTTTCCATGTCTGATATACCGTTTTGAAAGTCTCGGCGTTGCTATTGTCTCATCCACATTATCTACATATCATAAAAAATCTTGCAAATCTTCCATTTCCAATACAAATATAAAACCACAGTAATAATGCAATAAAAGAATCAAAAAGTTGTTGACATCATAATTATTATATAATAGTGTATAAAGCCGACTTCGCCCGGGGCATCTCTTCCCCTAGTAACACCCCTATGTCATTCTCATAGTTCAGTACTATGAGTACTCGAAATTATTCCGCACCAGCACCGAGAATATAGCCGTTAATATAAATGTTTTAAATAATTGACTACATGTAATATATCATAATATAGTCCGTCATCCATTAAGGGCTATGCTTCCGTCTAATACTCGGTAACCTAGGTAATAGTAATTACAAAGCATAGTAGAAGAATCCGACCCGAGTCATAAATTGGAATTCCCTATGAGGCAGAACTCACAACCAAACCATAATTATCATTAATTACCACAAGTAAATTTTTCAATTTTTTAAAAGTTTTTAAAAACTTTTTTAATAGTTTTTTCTATGACCATATAATAATGATTAACTTTAAAATGGCAACGCCTTCGTTGCCATTTTAAAACCAAAACTGATTGTATTAAATGCAAAAAATTCAAATTATTCTAATCAAGCTAAAAAATAGTTGAAGCACACATTGTAAATACATAAATGTAAAAAATGATTTTAACAAAATACCCTGAAACAGTAAATATTTCTTCAATTTTTAAAATTTAAATATATATTTAATTATTCATATAGTTTTTGATTGCTTAACAATTCTCAGCAACTGCACATATATATAATCAATAGTCACTGCATTATAATTACTGCAAAGTTTCTTTCTACTTTCTGTAATTATTAAATAAAATAAAGTTTGAACTGAAAGAACACATGTTAAATACAACAATAACGAAATAATTAGTATTATGTCAATAAATGTATGACGCTTGATAATAAACACAATTGAACTTTTATATCAAGTGGGCAAGGTCTATAGAATTTAATTCTGGCTATTTGGCATATATTTCGTTAATTTTAATAACAGTGGTCGTAGAATAAATGTAGTATTATACTTGTTGAACATCATTTTCTGAATCTCGCGAACATTACTAAACTCGGCTTCGTTTTATTTAGTAAACTGTCCTCTCGATTGAAGGAAATGCTATTTTCGCCACTCGTTAGTTATGAATATCTTCATAAAACATTTATTGTTAGTTCTATTCTGGTTAAATACAATATTCTTAGTATTATTAGAGTAGATATACAACAGCAGAATTAGACCACGGGTTCAAAATTTCGCCATCAGAGGGCGCCACAATCGCGGGGCCCCATGTTTATGTAATTGAATTTCATGTGTTGTCCGCTAGGTGGCGCTGTCTGTAAATTTTCATTTTTCAATTTTTGTTAGATGGCGCATTATGTGCCAATTGTCACTGTCATATTTCTGCATTTTGTGTGTCATATATTTTGTGTCAATGAAATGTCATATTTATTTTTGGAATGTGGCGCCAAGTTTCAATGTGTTTTCTAAGATATCTTTTGATGTAATGTTTGAAGTTTGATGTTGTGTGGATAGATGTCGGTAGCATCGGATATTGTCAAGAATTTGAAAAAAGGTTAAGGTTTTTTGTGTGCTTACCACATGGATAAGTATAAAGATGCCGTCGGGGTGCAGTCATAATAGGCGTCCATACACCTCTCCTCAATGTGGTAAGCACACTTCGTGATTGCAGCAGTAAACCAGAGGAGTAAAGGACAAGGACAATCGAACCTATAAACTTTTATGGGGGTACAAGGACCTTACCACTGCACTACAAAGCCAACCGACATCCATTATGTTGGGTTGAGTATATAAATTGAATTTTGGGTTGTGCCGAACAATAATCTGTATTTTTAATATAAAATATAAAATATAAAATCGCCCGAGATCTTTAACAGGATGTTATTTGAAAGGATTATAAGGGTCAAAATTTTTTCTATAAATGTTATAATCTGTATTAAATCTGAATTAACATATTTAGCCATATGCAAATGGCTATAAAATCAGCTTTTATAAAATTATTATAAAATGTGATAAAGTCAATTAAATTTAGTCTATTAATTAAGAGAACGACATGATATGTATTGATGAATATTATGTTTACCAAATCAGATCCTGTTAAGCATATAGTCTTTTCCTGTCTAGTAATTTGAATCATTTTTAATTCCTCATTATTATTACCTGTTATGATTATATTCTTACAACTAATAAAACGTAAATAGTCTAATTCCATTGTACTAAAATATATATGACGAATCCAATATATGTTTAAAATCAGTGTTTGCCATTAAAATTCTTCCAATTCGAGGGTATTATTTAACTTTATAAAAGGTCTATTGTTTAGTCGATTATCAATCATTCAGTTATTGTAGAAAATCTCGTATATCCAATACATATTACTGTTTTCTTATTTAAATGCTTCAAATTAAGAGGGCATTATTTAATTTTACAAAAGGCCTAATGTTTAGCCGAACATCAATCATTCGTTATTGTATTTAATAATAATAAAGGTTTTGCTTCATGACAAACCTACAAACAGATGTTTATCAATTTGATCAGCACTTAAAACACATTTCTCTTAAGAAATTTTAGAATGCGTGGAATAATAATCTGTATTTTTAATATAAAATCACCCCAACTCTTTAACAGGATGTTAGTTGTATCAAAAAATTATAAGGATGAAAAATGTTTCTAGAAATGTTGATATCTGTATTGTATATTTAGCAAAATATAAAATAAAACCGATTTTCTCTTAGAGATTTAAAGGATTTCTTATTAAAGGGACTATGATTTTTGCTGGTGGTGGTGATGGTGGTGGTACCTGCATCAGGTATTTAAGCCGTATGCTCATAGTAATGTTATAGTATTCTACTACAAAGAATTAAATTTCTGGCTGCTTGTAATATTATAAAGGTACTAGTATTGTTTTCAATTGTATAAGTGTGCATATAGTGATCATGGAAAGTGCAATTAATTTAAGCAGTGATATAGCAAATATACTTTCAAAAGCTGTACTATTGTTACAAGAAAGTTCCAGTCTAGAAAGGAGCACATGGATCAGGAAAATCAAAATAAGTATCCGAGACATCATGAAAATCATGCGCAAGAAGCAACCAGTAAGTGTTTGTAATAAGCTTTCTACTAATTTAAGTCACTTAAGAAGATTTCGTCTTACATTAAAAAATAATAATTACCAGACTCACACTGGTGGTAATTTGCGAGCTTCTAAGAGAAGTGATAGAATAATTTGGGACGATCTAAAATCTGCATTCAACAACCGTATCCGAGCAGGCATCATTTACAACATAAGGCACACAGAATTTTTAAAAGATTCATTTGAACTTTTTAAGAGACGTGTAAATAATATATTAAAGTCAATGAATGTACTTAAAGTAAACACCTGTTTATGCGCTCAATATATCACCATCAAAGAAAATATAGAAATTTTGGAATTTAAATATTTTTATACCAGAAACGAAAAAATTGATACTGGTACGGATTTAGTAAACTGGTTTCAAAATAACGTCATTGACCAAATATTACATAAAATGGGTGAATTTCAAGAACGTGATAATGGTTGGGCCCTGAAGGCAATAGTTAATTTACAAATTAATATAAATAAATATGAACTCGGTCTTGCTGCTTCCTCCTATATTCAATTACCTAAAAAAATTTCTAGTAAAAAGGCGTGTCTTAATATAAAAAATTATGATAATTCATGTTTTCATTGGAGCGTTATTGCAGGACTTTATCCTGCTACTAATCATTCAGATAGAATTTCATCGTATCCACATTATTTAAATTTATTAAAAACAGATGGCTTATTTGAAAAACATAATAACATTTCAGTAAATGTTTAGGCGTTAGAGTTACATGAAAACACTGAAAAACAAAAAAATTATATAACAGTACCTTGCAGAATAACGGACACCAAACTAGAAAAACATGTGAATTTATTGTATATAAAAAATAAATATTATCCTAAAATCAATGATTACTCTCCGTTACCCGATGATAACACGGAAGATGAGAAGCTTAAGTATCACTGTGGCCTTATAAAAAATATGTCTGGGCTTATATCAAAATAGATTAATAAACATAAAATTTTTGTTTGCGATAGGTGCCTTAATTATTTTTTAACTCAGGAAAAAGTAAACAATCATCTCATTTTATGTGAACAATTAAAATTCTGTAAAACATCTTTTCCAAGTTATGATTACGTAGACTTCAAAAATATTGGCAATATTGTCCGAATCCAATATATGTTTAAAATCAGTGTTTGCCATTAAAATTCTTCCAATTCGAGGGTATTATTTAACTTTATAAAAGGTCTATTGTTTAGTCGATTATCAATCATTCAGTTATTGTAGAAAATCTCGTATATCCAATACATATTACTGTTTTCTTATTTAAATGCTTCAAATTAAGAGGGCATTATTTAATTTTACAAAAGGCCTAATGTTTAGCCGAACATCAATCATTCGTTATTGTATTTAATAATAATAAAGGTTTTGCTTCATGACAAACCTACAAACAGATGTTTATCAATTTGATCAGCACTTAAAACACATTTCTCTTAAGAAATTTTAGAATGCGTGGAATAATAATCTGTATTTTTAATATAAAATCACCCCAACTCTTTAACAGGATGTTAGTTGTATCAAAAAATTATAAGGATGAAAAATGTTTCTAGAAATGTTGATATCTGTATTGTATATTGACAATATTGACAATATTGTCAATATTTTTGAAGGTGCTTTAAAAAAAAAAGCACCTTTCGTGATTTGTTTAGATTTTAAATTTGTCCTAGAGAAAATAGATATTTCAGGCAATAAAAGTCAAATTTGTTATCAACAGCATACGCCATTTAGTGTAGGCTATTATGTAAAATATGCTTATGATCAATCACTTTGCTACTAAGATTTTTATCGAGGAGAAAATTGTGTAGGATGGATAGTTAGTCAGTTAGACGTATTAACGAACAAGATTGAACAAAAGGTTAAATCATCTGTGAATATGTCTAGTGGACTAGATATCGAAGCAGCAAAAGATTGTCACATTTGTGAGAAACCGTTTTTAATTAATGATAAAATTGCCAAAGATAAAAATCATTATAATGACCATATACGTGGTCTAGCTCATGCAGCCTGTAACTTAAATTTGAAAAAATTATTTGTAGTACCAATAATTTGCCATGATGGTGTGGTAATGGGAAGGCCGTTATGGTGCTAAAAATCTAATATCGAGCCCATCATTCCATAGCCATAAAATATTTGATGAAAGTTTAGTTGCTATAGAGCTAAACAAATCACATGTAGTGTTTAACAAACCGGTTTATATAGGAATGTGTATTCTAGACATATCTAAAACTCTTATGTATGACTTTCATTATAATTTTATATTAAAAGAGATTTCACTAAATGAAAATTGCAAATTAATGTACATGGATACAGATAGGTTCATATATGAAATCATATCTGATGATGCATATTTAGATATTATTAAAACGCATATTCAAAAATTCGATACAAGTAACTATGCTGTAGATAATCAATACGTTATACCATTAAAAAACAAAAAAGTTTTAGGTCTGTTTAAGGATGAGGCAGCTGGCAATATTATTACCAATTTTATAGGATTAAGATAAAAAATGTACACTTATAAAATAGATTGTTTGAATAAATGCATAAAAAAAATTAAGGGGGTGAAATACAGCATAGTAAAAAATGAAATAGATTATAATGATTATTATGAATGTTTAATGCTATCTAAAGAAAAAGTTATAAAGCAGCGTTCGATACGTTCTTATAACCATTATTTTTTTAGTGTAGAGGAAATTAAACTAGCTCTTAATTCATTTGATGATAAACGTTATTTGATTGAAAACAGTACAGACACGCTTCCTTGGGGTCACTATAAAATTCAATCTAATTAACGACAATAGTAATGATATGTATATAATTTGTATCTCAAATGCATGGTAGTATTACTAAACATCTATAAATTTATTCATTTGTAGTACAATACTTTGAAATAGATAATTAGAAATATATTTTAGGAGTAGGTATGTAATACGTATGTATGGACTTTCTCATTTTTTATGTTTAAAATTACTTATGTGTAAAATTACTTTTACTTAAACCTGGTGTGTTTTAAATAAATGAGAATTACGATTTGTCTGTGTCGTTTGTTATACTTAGCATCACTATACAATATACGCTACCACCTAAGCTGACCCTTTTCAAGTTCAAACAAGCTCAGATCTGTTGATAGACGAAAATAAGAAAGTAGGTAAAATAAATAACTTATAGTTATTAATAGGCAAGTAATAAATTAAAATAACTAATTCCGTAATAAATTTATTATTTTCTTTTATAAGCTAATATAAAAATATAATAAATACAAAAACATTCAAATATATCGATTTAAAATAATTGCTTCACATATGAAACAGTTAATCTTATGTGTATTTAGAGGGCCATCAATTACATCGCAATCATCATCCTCTTCATTTGTACGATGTCCCCAAAAAGGCTTCAAATATTCTGGTACCATTTCTTCTGATAGCTCTAATTGATTACTCAATATCTTTATACAATAATCATGGAATTTGAGTGGATACTCAATGCTGTTAGTCATATCTTTTAATTTTAAAATCTGATTAGTCGATACCATGATTTCTTCTTTTACCAATAAATTTAAAAACACACTTTAAAAATAATGTTGTTACTGCTGTCACACAATAGAGTATCGACAAGATTGAATCGAGTTTCTGTATTGATGAAATAAATATTGGGGCGAGGAAATTGTCTAAACTCTCCCATTCACTATCTTTAAACTCAGCATTTTTGTTTATAATTCGAATTTTGTATTTTGTTGAATTATTTGGAATGGTTGTAAACAAAACTGAGTCTGTAGCTTTTTCCATCTTACTTAAATATATATATATATATATTTATTTTTATTGAGGCAAAAACTTATAAATCCAGCTACTAAGAATAAAACAATTTCTTGAACTACACATATACAACTTATTATTTCGATGTTCCATACATTTTGGAATATCACGATTAAATTTAGGTATACAATTAGAATTACTTAAAGTTTCAATATTTATAATTTTTGGTACACAATTAAAATTAGTTGAAGTTTCAATATTTGTAATTTTGGGTAGAAGTGATGTTGATGATGATCCGATTCTATTAGATTCACTGAATAATGTTTGTATAAAGTCTTTGTTTTGATGACCTTTAACATACACTATATCAAATCTATATAATTTCTTTATTATTAAATGTATATCATTGTATCCTATATGTCCTGATTCATACAATGGTCCATGAATATTATGAATTGCATAATTTACATCTTTCTTTTCAGAAATGGTTAATATTGAGTAAGGTTTAGGCTCTTGAAATACATGACTATACTGCGATAGCATAGCATATGCATAGCATATGCATAGCATAATAGTCATTTCTTTAACATGGAATGCTCGTTCGCCTTCATAATTATTTAAGACAAAGCCTTGCATGTCAACAATAGCAATTTTCATGGCTAATTAATTTTTCTAACTATTTCACTAAGAGATAAATATTCTATCACACACTCATGAATAATGATACAGTATGCTTTAGTGTCGGAAGCAAAACCTTGATGTGACTCTATTTCGAGCTTAACGTCAACTGTTGAAGATTTTATATACTCATCTCTTCTTGAACTATCAATTACAAACAACGCATGTGTAAAACAATTATCTTAGCTTAACAAGACTTGTTTGCGTTCTAACAGAGATTGGTTCATATAACTTCGATAAAAATCTGAATAATTGCAGTATATATCTGCATAGTTATTTGAAGCAAAATTTATATTTGGCCTTTCAAATGGATAATAGTCTCCATTTAAAAGCAGCCTAATGCTACAAATATTAGTATGATCAAATAAAGTATTATCACTAGTCATCTGATTTTTTCGGTTTTGCTGAAAAGCAACAATGACATACCGGGGGCATTCTACATTAGTGGTAGTTTTCACATTCCATATCTCTTTTGTACATCCCATATTCCGAGAAAGTAATTCATGATAACTCCATTTTCTGAATGGAATTAAAATTGGTCGATCATGATTTATCGATTTTAATAATTCCATTTTTATGTAATCATTGGGCGTTATATGCTTTACTTTCAATTCAATATTGTCAATTAGAATTTCTCCTATTGTTGTATTGTCACTAGTTAACATAGCATTGTTATGTGTACGAGAACGTACTAAACGTAAAGTATGTTTTCCACACATCATTGTTTTATAATCGCTGAATACACCAAATAAATGAGATAGTGGTATTCGCATAAAGAATTCCTCTTTGGCACATGTTGATAATCTATTTGGGAATTTCCAACTTCCTATAATTAAATGTTTTGCATCTTCTTCAGTATAACATAAGTATCCACGAATAAGACTAACAATTCCCGGATCTTTAACATGCTCCACTTCCACACCATTCAATTCATACGTTACTGAATCAAATAAAAATGCTCCTGCATTATTAACTAGGCACACAGTCCCCTTTTTCAATTTTTCTTTAATTACCAAAGCAGATTCGGCCATTAATAGCCAAACATCATTTCTATTTATTGTTACTTCAATTACATCACTGTTAGAAAATTACTTCATATAGGGAAGATATGTTCGATATTCCATATGTGTTATAGAATCATAATTCAATGGAGATTTATACAGGTTTAAAATTTGATCTGATGGCATATCCAATCGATTTCAAAAAAGTTGTGTTTAACTTTGACAATTTACCGCCCAACTTTCTAGCTGAACGGCGGTTTTTAACTGAACGTATTTGCTTGGTAATACTACTTTTATACGATTTAATAACATTCTTATTACTATCATTATTAATTATTAAAACCATCTTTTTTTAATTCTAACCGAACGATAATTTCTTCCCCTCGAAAATTTACATGACTGAAATTCTGATCTAGTATTTTAATTGAAATGGTAGATATCTCTTTTCCTACTACTGGTAAATAAACTAAGTTTCGTGGAATTTCGTCTATAGAAAATCCAGGATTGGACCTGATGGGAAATTCGTATAACAGATGTGACGGTTTGTTGTTATAGTATGCGCCACTTGTTATATTACTATCCACGTGAATCGTTCGGACTTTTACAATATTTACAGGATGATCAGCTGAATGAAATATTCTAGCTTGTAATATCTTTCGTGAGAATCCTAGTAGTTCTGCTAGCGAATTTTCTGTATTAAAGTCTATATCAATATCACGATGAAAAATTTCACACTTTAAAGTACTATTATTTGGTTTTAGGAAAAAAATATCTTCTTTTTTTTCATTTCCATTCAACTTGAAAGGTATCAATTTCTTCTTTAGATAATTATTAACATCTGTAATCTCATATACTCCAGCAGGTAGATTAATTGAATTGAATTGTTTATTTTTATCTATATAGTGAAATTTAGTATTTTCTTCAACGTTCGGTATAGTGTTGTACGAAAAGAAACCAATCAACGCTAATCTGTATTGAAAATTTGTATCTAGCTGTATGGGATTGGGAAAATCTATGGAAAGTGTTGATTTACGATCCTTTAATGTGAATATTATAGACATAACTAACACTAGACTGTACTATGGCTTGCTATTATATAGAAACTCAATAGATAGATGACCACAGTTATTAGAATTAAATTTTTGAAATCGGCTTCTATTGTAGATTATATTTACTTGATTCACCGAAATATTTTATAAGTTCTATTGGTGGTTTCAAATTACCGAAACTATCGAAATAATTGATAGTATTACCTTGCTTTTTATACGCCACCCAATGAGTGCCTATGTTGGCCTTCAAATCTAAATTAACAATACCACTTTCATTATAACGTATATATTTGGGTAATGTATCACGCAGAATGACACCTATAAAATATGGCAATTTCAATTTATTTATACTATTTAATATTTCATAATCATAAAGAGCTCTGTCAGGTAGATTCA
Organism: Platypus cylindrus; assembly: GCA_949748235.1. NCBI lineage: Eukaryota > Metazoa > Arthropoda > Insecta > Coleoptera > Curculionidae > Platypus > Platypus cylindrus. Next base: position 41,705,208 of record OX456488.1, read on the forward strand.
GTGATTTTTTTTTAAGTATGATCCATATCCTCTATAATTTTTACGTAAAACCAATCCTGAAACTTTCTTTCCAATTTCAACATTGTTGCCATTATTCCCATTTACTTTCTTTTTTATATGTATTATATTTTTAGCTACAGTAGACGCTCCACCAGCTAGGGCACCCATTGCTCCCAAGGCAGATAAAATAGGTAACATTGGTAAAAATCCTCCAGATTTATGCTCAAATGGAATAACACGTGGCAAACGGGTATTTTTTCGGTCCCCTGCTTTTTTAATAGCCAATCGGGGTGCTTTTAATCCTTCTAAGCTTGATTTTCGTAAATTTTTATGATTCTTATATTTTCTTAACGCTTTCGATGTAGGATCGATAACGTGTGTTTTGAATGAAAGCCCCATGCCCATTTTTCTTTTAGCTTTCATTGTATTTACAACTAACCAAGATGCAGTTTTTTCACCAAAACTGGAATATTTTGATTTCACTCGTTCCCAAGCACGATCTTCTAATTCCTTGTCCGCCTTATGTCTATCAGATAATGCAGAATTTGAGTTGTATGCGAGGTCGTGCTGCTTGCAAGCTGCATCTAATGGGTTGATTCCAGGATCACCAAGTGCCAGCCGCTTCTGGATTCGCGTGCCAGGTCCGCACTGCTGATAATGAGGGAGATGGGTCTCAAAGGAGAGATTATCAATTAACGAATTTACTATACCTGCACCTCTGTAGTGAATAGGTTTCATATTACTAAATTGTATAAGCAAAATGAATTCATTTATATAGCCAATTCGTTTTCATCTCCATAATAGTTACAAAAATGCGTTTAGTAAGACAAGATCTTAAACTTGCCATCGAGAATTTGGACTTTGATGATTCGACATCTAAAACATATATACACAGTGAATTACTACCAAATTATTTTCGCGGAATTTTCTGTGGCCCGAGCGAGTGCGGCAAAACAAATTCACTCTTAGCTTTGTTATTTGATCGTAATGGATTAAAATTTGCTGATATTTATCTTTATTCAAAATCTCTTTATTAGCCTAAGTATAAATTATTGGAAAATGTATTGAAGCAAGTTAAAGAAATAAAATATTTCCCATATAAAGATAATGAATTAGTTATTGATCCTGATGATGCTAAAGAAAACTCTGTATTTATATTCGACGATGTTTAATATGATAAGCAGGATAAAATTAAGTCATATTTTTCAATGGGCGACACAAATCCATAAACGTAGCATATTTATGTCAAACTTATTCCAAAATCCCTAAACAATTAATAAGAGACAATTGCAATGTGATTGTACATTTTAAACAAGATGATATTAACTTAAAACATATTTTTGATGAACATGTCACACCAGATATATCGTACAATTATTTTAAAAACATGTGTCAACAATGTTGGAATAGTAATAAATTTAAACCATGAGTAATTGTAAAAGAATTCGAACTAAATAATGGTCGATATCGATGTGGCTTTGATGTATATATAAAGGTTCATGAATAGTTTTATTTTCAAAAAAAAAACAGTTCCTTTTATAATCATGAAGCTTCTAGATAAGTCGGAAAGTGCCCGCAGAGGAAAAATTTTAGAATTAGCTAATGATGTCCGAAAAAAATATTTAGCCCTAAAATTGGGACGTTCAAATGAAGATGGTACATTGAACAGAATTTTTACACCTGTTACTGATCAGTTAAAAAAATTAACAGTAGACAATGTGGTTGTTAAAGATAAAACGTCTGAAATAAATGGAAACGAAATGAAAAATGTAAAGAAAATTGAAATAAAAGAGATATCTGAAGCAGGTCAAATTGACAAGATAGATGAAGAAGTAGAAGAGGAGGACGAGGAGGAGGAAGAAATGGAACAAGAAAACGAGCTGGATGAGGAGGATGATGAAGTAGATGAAAGCGACGATACAATTACTAATGTAGATACACATGGTCAGATCATCATGGTTGGATTTACTTTCCTTTTTTTAGTTACAATTTTTAATATATGTAATTAATCCGAAAAATGCAGAACAACTTTATATTTCGAATTATATGCAAAAATGCTGAGTTTAAAGATATTGAGTGGGAGAGTTTAGACAGATTCCTCGCCCAAATATTTATTTCATCTGTTTCATCAATACAGAAACTCGATTCAATCTGGTCGATACTCTATTGTGTGGTAGCAGTAACGACAACATTATTTTTAATGTGTGCTTTAAAATGTATTGGTAAAAGAAGAAATCATGATAACGACTAATCACATTTTAGAGTTAAAAGATATTATTAACAGCATTGAGTATCCACTCAAATTCCATGATAATTTTATAAAGATATTGAGTAATCAATTAGAGCTACCACAAGAAATGGTATCAGAATATTTGAAGCCTTGTTGGGGACATCGTACAGATGAAGATGATGATGATTGTGATGCAATTGACGGACCTCTACATACACATAGGATTAACTTTTCCATATGTGAAGAAACTATTTTAAATCGATATGTTTGAACGTTTTTGAATTTATTAAATTTTTGTATCAGTTTATAATAGAAAATAATAAATTTATTACGGAATCAGTTATTTTCATTTATTACTTGCCTACTAATAACTATAAGTTATTTATTTTACCTACTTTCTTACCTTCGTCTATCAACAGATCTGAACTTGTTTGAACTTGAAAAGTGTCAGATTAGTTGGTAGCATACATTGTATAGCGATGTTAAGTATAACAAACGACACAGACAAATCGTAATTCTCATTTATTTAAAACACACAAGGGTTAAGTGTAGGTAAATTTACACATAAGTAATTTTAAACATAAAAAATGAGAAAGTCCATACATACATGTTATACACCTATTCCTAAAATATATTTATAATTATCTATTTCAAAGTATTCTACTACAGATGAATAAATTTATAGATGTTTAGTAATACTACACACAATACAACCATACATTTGAGATACAAATTATATACATATCATTACTATTGTCGTTAACTAGATTGAATTTTATAGTGACCCCAAGGAAGGGTTTTTGTACTGTTTTCAATCAAATAACGTTTATCATCAAATGAATTAAGAGCTAGTTTCATTTCCTCTAAACTAAATAAATTATGATTATAATATCGGGATGCCTAGCTTATAAAGTAATTAAATCGCGTATGTTATTTGAGTTCAGTACACTAGCTACAAATTTTCTGTTTGTTACTATTTGATTTTTTTGTCTTTTTGTCATATATTATAGAAAACCATTGTTAGACACTTTAGATATAGATTCTTTGATGTATGAAAGTAGAGAATAATAAACAGATAAAGGCCAGTTCACGCCCGACCTTTTTGTAGTAAACATCATTTATTTTTACATCCCTTAAGAATAATAAGAACAACTATAACATGGCGCAGTCAGTAGTTCAATTCAGATAGATTATAGATATACTTATAATCACTCAAAAAGAGTGATTATAAGTATAAGTAATAAAATGGAGAAAACAATTAAAGAAATGAGTTTCGTATTAAACTTATCTGAAGGATGGAGAAATTGGCGACAACGATTTGAGATTTATACAGTTGCAACCGCATTATTTAAGAAGAATGAGAATATACAATGTGCTCAATTATTGCATTTAATGGGTCAAGAAGCAATAAATATTTATAATAGTTTTACGTTTGAAAATGATGAAGACAAAAAAAAAATTGAAGTATTGAAAAATAAATTCGAAGAATATTTTGTGCCTAAAAAAATATAATGTATGAAAGGTATAAATTTTTTACTTATCGACAAACAAACGAGACAATCGAACAGTTTGTTACGGAATTAAAAAATAAAGGGACACAATGTGAATTTGTTACATATACAGCACATTATAGCCGTAATGTACGCGAATATTTAAATAATAAGTTTCCGAATAAATGGATAGGACGCGGTGGACCAGTTGCATGGCTAGCTAGATCACCGGATCTGACTCCTTGTGACTTTTACTTGTGGGGACGCCTAAAAAAATTACTGTACGGATCAGGAAAAGTAGGTAGCCTTGATGAGAAACGGAGAAAATTATTAGTGTCTCAGAACGGACAAAAAAGAAATGGGGATCATCACTTTTAAATTCTTGTACGAGTGGTACGCAGAAGGTGACAACTTTGAACATTTATTGTGAACTATTAATGTTTATTTTGTGATATAAAATTATTGTTTTAATGTATCTTGTAAATATGAAGTAAGTAATTAGTTTTTTACGTGTTGTGTGTGATTCCGCATTTTTTATCTGTTGGACAATTTTGCAATTTTTGGATGAGAAAATAGATTTTCCTTGAATTTTTAACTACTATTTTAATTCCAGTATTATTGGACAAATAATGAAGTCTCCATATTTTTTTCTCATTGTTACGCTATTATACAAATTAATTTTAAACTTGACTCCAAAAATCAGCCTGAGTCATAAATAATAATGTTTCTATTATTTCTACACTTCACTCTTTATGAGACTGTTTGCCATGTTGGTGCCGTACATAGGCTGAATTGGCCGTATTCGAAAAAGTTTTTTTATCAGAATTAAAAAAAAAATTGCAAATGTTATTTTTGCGATTCTATAATATTTTTTATCACAGAACGGTTCATTTACATGTCACCTGTACCTGATTGAATTTAATGGCAGTCATGCTGAAACAGCCTGTAATAATGTTTTCTTATATATCTATTGTCACTCTGCCTGGCTATCGCCATATAGCCACAACTAATCACAAACGAGTTATTTGAGTTCTGTTTATCTTTCATCTTTAATTATTCATTTATTTTCTTTATTTCGATAACTTGGGTTTTAGCTGAGTTCTACGCTTATAACAGTAGAGTCTCTCAAGCCGGACTTGATATTTGTAAAGGCTGGATGGCGCCCTAATAACATCAATTTTAAATTGGTCGTTCAATAAACGAACCCACGACACCCAGTCGGTGATCCAATCCAGCTCTGCTGCAATCAACTGGTTCCCAGAGTAGCTAACAGCTACATTTGCTTATTTGGCTCCTGCATTGAATTTTGATTTGATTGTAAATTTAAATATAAACTTTTGTATTAATTTTGCATTATTTTTATTAGTAATAATTTTGCGTTTTTGATGCTGATGCACCAACATCAGTAGCCTATCCTGTAACATCAAAATGGATTGCGATAATTTAGCGCCCTAAACGTGGTACCTGATTTTTGTACACTCGAAATATAAATATGAATAATCTTCAATAATAAAAGTTAATTAATAGTTAATAATAAGTGTAACTCATAAACTCATTAAACCTACAATTATAATAATTTGATTTCGTAAACAATATTCAATCATCATAAAAATAAATGTATATATTACCGTACGTTTACGTACAAAAAATATGGGAAATTTTTTACTTTAGGGGCAAATGGTATTGAGCGAATATTTTCTGCTAGACGTACTTAGGGCAACTTCAGAAAGTCATTTTGACTACTCAAAGTTTGTGCAAATGAATACTCTTCAGTATTCATATAAATTTTCATAAATTCATCTGGCGATATCGTAAAAAAAAATCTTGATAACGTAAATTATGCCTAAATTCCGATGTTTGCATGTTTTATTTTTTTCAATGACGTTAATTTTATTTTTATTTTAAATTTTAATAGATTTTAATATTTTTATTTTAATAACCTGTGTTTAAGGAAGATTTTTTACATTCAAAGTTTCAATCAACTTTATCGTTTTTCTCATCAACTTAATGAAAGTATTTTAAATTTTAAAATATCAGGCTTATACTTCTATAGCTGCGTTCGTTTTCCTCACAAGTGTATCACTTTCCTACGGCGTATGTACATCTACATTTAAATGTCAGCTGTCATGTCACTTTTTTGACGTTTCTTGAAAGATTTAGAGGCAGCGTTGTCAAATTTTTAGTGTACTAGAAAATTTTATGGAGGTAACAGCTCTCTGTGTGTATTAGATTAGAATAGAATATAGAATGTATGTCCTTATGGTGAAATAGAATAACAAATGAAATATATTGGAGATTTATTGAATAGAAATGAATATAAAATGAATACATACACCAAAATTATTTGATTTCGGCAAACTATGTAAAATGAAAACACATGTAAATTTGATGATGCAATTATTACAATTAATTAATAACGCCGCTTCAAACTATAGTACAAATTAATATGTCGTGATTCCACAGACAATTTTTTCAGTAGCATTTATTGTTTCACTATCGATTTTAATTCTTTTAAAATGTTTTTCTCGCCATTAGTAAAAACTACCACTATGCTGTGGAATCATCCATCGAAAATAACAATTAAGTTACAAAAATCGGCATCAAACTCACACTGTGTCATTGTAATAAACGAAATGTGTACACCAGATTACTCTCACTTCATTTATATAATTGCATTTAGGTAAAAAAATAAAATTTCTTCCTCAACTCAAAACTAAAAAAATTCGTCTTGCGACAGAACGGAACAAGCAATACACCCAAAGAGCTGTTACCTCCACGAAATTTTCTATGGCAAATCTTTCTTGGCAACGCCGCTTCTAAATCTTTCTAGAAACGTAAAAAAAGTGACATGACAGCTGACATTTAAATATAGATGTTCATATGCCGTTAAACCCCAGTGCACTAAGCGTTTTTTATCTTAAAAGTGTCAAAATAGTGCTGTATTTGAAGCGTTCATTTTCTCTGAAGGTACGTTTTTGGTATAACATTTGTTAGTCTTAGTTTTCAGCAAATGCTGATGGTGTAACTCCTAATTCCTAATTTTAACCTAAAAATAGTATTTTTTTGCTGCTAGGTTTAAAAACTAATAAATAGTTAATTAAATAATTTGAATATGTTAAAATGTTAAATCAACGATTAAGATCTTTACTATTTGCAGTAGTACGTGTCTCATGAAATATTATTTTCAAATAGCGATGATAACGATAAAGATGATAAAGAACAAAAGGCCGCAGATATCAAAATTTCCAATTTTTTTTAAATGGGCATTCGAACATGTGGCGTTTCCCAATTTAAATTGAATTTTCGAATAGATTTCGATACTTACGAAGATTTACTAGGTAAAATTATGAAAATATATGTTCATTCCAAGATGCACCCGGAAATACCAATTCCGAAGGCTTTGTTAATCACAATTTGATATTTAGCAAATATAGAATGTTATAGGTAAGTAAGTTCGAAACTAGTTGCTGCATTAGGAAAGTTGTCTAATATTTAGGTATTCACTTTGCTTAATTGAAATATAAATATGTAGTTTAATTTTAGATCTGTGGCTGGACGTTTTGGAATAAATATATCAACAACGTGGAATGTTTTCTACAGAACGTGCAAGCCTCTATTAGAAGTAGTAATTACTACACATTAATTGAGTTGCCTTCAGTAAATCGAGCTGTCACCACTATTAGAAAATTTAATGAAAAAGGAAAATTTGTAGGTAGGTCATCACTCATATTAAATGGTTAAATCAAATATACGCTGGAATGTTTTTTAGCTGTTATAGGTGCAATGGATGGCTGCCTCATCAAGATTTCAGCTCCTAAATTGCGTTATGTATCATACATTAATAGGAAAGGTTACCATTCAGTTCTTTTACAAGGTGCATCCGACCACCAGAAACTCTTTAGATGTACATGCTGGGGAAGCCAAATCAATTCACGATCATACACTTAGTTATATGATAGGTAATTTGGCCTACAAATTGTCTACTACTTTGATGGTGGGGTTTAAAAATGTCGGTGGACTATCCATACTTTAGCAAAATTACAATATGGCTTTAGCGAAATCTAGGATCGTAATAGAAAACACATTTACTTTGTTAAAGGGGAAATTTAGAAGATTAAAATATACAATAAATAAATTTGTGATTGTATATGTAATGTAGGTACATTACGTATTTTTGGCCGGTTGGTAGGTATAGGCATTATTATATTTATCTGTAAGTTATAAAATACCTTATAGGTTAGGTTTTATTAATTCAAGGATTTAAAAGGTAATTAAAGGTTTTCTGAAGTCATGTAATCTTCGTAATCGGTAGAAATTAACATATATAATATATATAATCAATATATACTCTAAGACCTAATGTTAATAGTTCTACTGTTATATTCTAACTTAAACATAAGAATCGGAATGGTATCTACGTGAACTTATTCTCGCTATCTTAGATTAGAACCCACAAGAAAGAGAAGAAAGGAAAGAAAACTTTTCTTTCTATAAGGTTACACAGTTTCCGTATCGGATTTAATCTTTAAAAAAATCGGTATTAAAACCTGAATATCAAAGAACGCAACCTTATTAGAGATTATGTATGAATGAGTTTTCACTGTGGCGATCACCCGGTTATTGAAGTCACTCACTTGAAAATAACCGGTTTTGCCCATCACTAGCTACGTTCGTTATCCTCAAAAATGTAACACTATAACCCAAGTCCACTAAGCGTTTTTTAAAGTGCCAAAATAGTGTTTTATTTGAAGTGTCCTTTTTCTTTGAAGGTGCGTTTTTGGTGTAACACTTTTTACTCTTAGTTTTCCGCAAAGGATGATGGTGTAACTCTAATATTACACAAGTGTTCGATAAAAACACGACACTTTCAGTATACTGACACCGCACTAAGATATCAAACGTAGTTTATATGTATAATTGATATCATATAATTGCCATCTCAGGGCAACAGATGGCGACCCCAAAATTGCTGCTTTTAAAGTACATGGGAAATGTGAAGAGTTGGCCGTATTAACAGACAGTACTTGCATAGACGAAATTAAAGCATTGATGCCATATACAACTCGAAGACTACTTCGATACCAAAAATTAAAGCCAAAAAAAAATTTAAAATGACTTGCAGTATAGTTAGATAAGTATAATTTAGGAATATAATAGATCTATTTCCTATTACCTGCGCGCGCATTTTTATGTCATCGGCAGGTGATAATTTATATAAGTCAAAATAAATATCTCCCTGATAATAATGATCAATAAATACACAATTATACATCATATATAAGACAATCACAAGCATTTTATTAATATTAGTACTTTGGTACAGAAAAATTTACCAAAAAAATTGTGACTAACTTCACATCTATGACAAGGCTTGAGCCAAAATCATATGTTGCGACCGTTTCTCAGACCGTTCTTAGAAGTTCGTATCTAACCGTTTCTATTGCGAATAGGAAATAGGTCTATTAAGTTCATATAAATAAGTGTCTCCATTTTTCTAAAACTTTTTGATAAAATTTTATACTCTCTGTTTTTGCACTTCTTTTTAAAGTATATTATGATTACAAGCAAATACGTCTAGTATCTCGTACATATTGGCTATCGCTCCCCTAGCGGTAGCGGGTGCAGTTACATCATATATAGCTTACAATAACTTCATTAGTTTATAAATGATGTTTATTTAAGTAACGAGTAATATGGATATAATTGCAGCACAAGCATGAACGAAATTTTCCCAAAATTATTGATATTAATTGTTACATTGATCCAACATCTTTAGGATCTAGTGGCACCATCTCCTGAAAGGTGGCGCTACTTCCCTACTTGCCTGAAAATGTATGTAAAAAATAGAGAGCTGGACTAGCTCTATTATAGAAATATAATATAATATTAATTTTTATATTTAATTTATAATTTATGTATATTTTTTATAAAATATATTTTTTTGTTTTTACATTTGACAGGTAACGAAATGTAAACTAACGAATTATGATTTCCAAAATTATATTATCCATCATAACAGATGGAAGTTGGCGAAAGAGGCGAAGCCAAGTGTAGTAATGTTTGCGAGAGTCAGAAAATGATTTTCAACGAGTATAATACTATACTTCTTCTATGACCATCGTTATTAAAATTAAATCTATTTAAAAAAATATATGCAAAATAGCCAAAAATAAAATTTCGTAGACTTTGCCAACTTGATATAAGAGTAGTCAGTTGTACTGAGTATTGGGTGTCATGCATTTATTGATAATACTAATTATTTCGCTAAATGTATTGTTTCACTTTCATTTTATTTAATAATTATCAAATTAGAAAAGCTTTACAGTAATTATAATTCAGTGACATCATATGTATTTGCAGTGGCTGAGGATTGGTAGGCAACCAAAAATTATATACCTAATTAATCATTAATTAAAATTTTCAAAATTGAAGACATATTTACTATTTTATGATATGTTGTGAATATATATATATGTATCTTAAAGCCTGTCTACCATTTCTGGTGTAGGCTTGTTAGTCTATATCTTCTTTTTCCTTTTTTCTTCTTTTTTTTTCTTTCTTTCTCTAGGCTTATACGTTTTTGCTTCACGTCACTGAATCGCTAAACTTTCTCCATTCTTTCCTGTTGTTTGCCATCCTACTAGCTTCACTTATCGTTATTCTTCTTCTTTGTAATATCTTTTCTATTATGTCATCCCAGGTAGTTTCAGGTCTTCCCCCTTTTCTTTTCTGTCCAGGTCTAGCTTCCCATACCCTTCTCACTTGTCTTTCCTGTCCCATTCTTTTCAGATGGCCCCACCATCCCAACTGCCTCTTCTCTATGTATTTGTATATCGCCTCTATTCCTAATTCTTTCTTATTTGTTCATTCTTGATTCTTTCTCTCTTTGTCACTCCCTTTACTCTCATGTATTTCATTTCTACTGCTTGGACTTTACTTATTTCCTTTTTATCTGTTATCCATGTCTCACATTCAAATGTCAGTATTGGTCTTATTATTGTTTTATAAACGTTTATTTGTGTTTTTCTTGTTATTTCTTTTTTCCCCACAATCGTATTGCTGATACTGTAAAACACTTTCATTGCTTTTCCTATTCGGCTGTTAATTTCTTCTTCTTGCTCTTGAACTAGTTATTTCTACTCCCAAATATTTCCATTTCGTCACTTGCTCCAATTGTACCTTATCTACCATGATTTTTAACTCATGTTGTTCCCCGATCACCATTACTTTTGTTTTCTCTTTACACTAAGTATGTCTATTTATTTTATTTTTTTATATTCTTTTTCGCTTTTATTTTCTCATATTCTATCTTATCTACTTTTTTCTCTCTGTTGTCTGATTATAGTGGTTTCTTTATTTTTGATATAACCATATAATGATCACTTCCCACTTCCGGTCCTCTTGATACTTTTACATCTACTATGTTCTTTCTATTTTCATTTCCTGCTACTATGTAGTCTATTATTGATTTTTCATTTTTGCTGCTCATCTCTCTAGTATACTTGTGTATATCCTTGTGCTTATAATAAGTATTTGCTATAAACATATTGCAGATTCGGCAAAACTCTATCAATCTTTTTCCGTTATCATTTAGTATTGTCTCCCCATTCTGGCCCAATATTCTACTCTCTCCTGTTTTTCCCTGTCCCACTCTACTATTAAAATCTCCTGCAATGTATATTTCGCCTTTTGCTCTTTCTACCGCCTCTGTTAACAGAGATCCAGAATTTTTCTTTGTTCTCCTTTTTGTCGTTTTCATTTGGTCAATACACACTTATTATCGTTTTAATGCTCTAATTATCGTCCTTCATATTTATAGTCGATATCCTCTCTGAACACGCCTCCCATTCTTTTATATTGTGTGTCCATTCCTTTTTTATCATACATGCGATTCCCTCAGCTGCTCTTTTCTCTGTTTCCACTCCACTATATATAAATACACTTCCTTTCATGATTTTTTGTAATCCTCGCCCTTCTTTTTTTCGCTTCCGTTATTGTAAGTATGTCTATCTTATTTTCCAGAAACTCATCTTCTAGTTCTATTTCCTTTCCCTTTATACTTCGTATATTCCATGTTGCTAATCTCCATATTTCTTCATTTTTTCTTCTCATTGTTTTCTGCTCCTTTCCCCAATTCTTTTTCAATTTTTTGTTTGTATCTTCTCTTTTTCCCAGCTTCCATAATCTATCCTATTTCGATATTGTTCCTTCTTTCGTTTATATCTTTGGCTCTTTTTGCTGGTGGCCATGTGCTCTATATCTTTACCCTTAATTCTTGTGCAGTTATCTCAATTTTCTCACAATCTTTCCCTTCATGTCCTTCCTGTTCACATCTGTAGCATACCTCCGTTCTTGTACAGTACTTGGCTACATGCCCATAGCAGCAGCATTTATAGCAGATCGCGATCTTTATATATTCCTCTACCTGTTTTACAGTAAAAGCTATCAATAATTTTCCTTTTTTTACCACGTACTTGAATATCTTCCTGTCAGCTTCTACTACCCAGTCCCCCACATATTGATCACTGTTTCTAAAGGCATTTTTTCTAACTGCTCTTATTATTGTCTTCACCTCTCTAATCCCCACTATTTTCTTTATTTCTTCATTTTCTCTTAATATTTCGTTTACTATTTCTTCTTCAGTATATCCTTGCTCATTTTTTTTATTATAAACAACGGCTTTGTATCTTTCATTTTCCTCACTGTCATTCCTTTTACTTTCTACAGCTTCTTCCCTATTTGCTCCTGTTGTAGCTCGTTTCTGCACTGCATCACTATCAATCCACTTTAAAAAATTTTTATTTCCTTTATACCTTCTTCAGCTACTTGTTCTATCTTAAGGTTTTCTCTTATTTTTTCCATTACATTCTTTCCTTCTGCCGCTTTCACTGTGATTTCTCTTATTTTTTCTGGAGTTTTCCATCCCTGTATCTTTTTTGTACCATTTTTTTTTTCTTTCAGTGATCGCCGCATATGTCGTTCTGCTTCTTTCTTGGTTTATTGTACCTCCCACTGTCAATTCTAATATTTTCGTTTCTAATTCATCATTCTGTTTTTGAATTGTTTCTCTATTTGTTCCAGCCTTTGATCTACTTTATCTTTTTTTTCTGGTTTTTGTTTTTTCTCTGCATTCTCCATGTTTTCATATACTGTGGCGGTCATTTTAACTACTATTTTTTCTATATTCTCTATGCTTTTTTCCATATTTCGCAAGTTTGTCCTTCTCTTTTATTCTCCTCTTTAAATAACCTAATTTCTCTTTGTATCAGTTTGATTTGGTTCATTAACTCATCTGATACTCCACTTAATTTTTTCTTACTATCTTCGCTTTCTTCTTTCCACTGAGATATATCTTTCTGTCTTAGTTTTATTCTTTTTTCCATGCTATCCTCAATCTCGCTCATCACTACTTCTCTATATGATTTGTTTGCTTTTTCTTGCTCCTCATATTTCTCATCTTCCTCCGTTGAGGTTTTTCTTTTTTCATTCTCCACTTTTCCCACTGGTGGAGTTTTTTTGACTTTAGTCGCCACTTCGAATGGGTTTTTAGCCTCCATTCTTGTGAAATCAATCCTAATTCTATGTTATAATATTAAATATTTATACCAGAATAAAATACAAATAAAAGGTGTCTTTTTTCCTTATTTCGATAACACCGTTCCTGCTTATCAGGTCTGCGTGTTATTTGGGAAATTGTCCCCGCTTCTTCCGCTCGGAAGGGCACTTTCCTATACTTATCTAAATTTCTTCCTTCTCCCTTGTTCCGTTTTTAGTTAATATCCTTATAATTGATATATTACCCTTAAACCACTATATATAAACAATCAATACTCTGCTTATCTGTGTATCTACTTTTGGCATAGACATTGCCAACTTGATATAAAAAGTTCAATTGTATTGACTATTGAGCGTCATACATTTATTGATAATACTAATTATTTCGTTAAATTTATTGTTGTATTTTACATGGATTATTTCACTTACAATTTTATTTGAATTAATAATTACTAAAAGTAGAAAAACTTTACACTAATTATAATGCTGCGGTTATTGATCATATGTATTTGCAGTTGCTGAAGATTATTAGGCAACCAAAAATTATATACATAATTAAACATTTATTCAAATTTTGAAAATAGAATAAATATTTATTATTTCATCATATGTTGGGAATCAATTTTTATATTTTTATATTTGCCATGTGTGTTTTAATTATTTTTTAGCTTGATAAAAATAATTTAATTTGTTTGCATTTAATACAATCAGTGTGTGACGAAAGTTAACGTTATGGGTTATACATACATAAACATGTATATACTATTTTGTACATTAAAGTAGTATGTATTTTGTACATTGTACTCTACATCACTAGTGACGGAAATCAAATTTTCGTGTAGAGTAGATAGTAACGAAAGTTAACCATTTTTATATAGTCGTAGAAAAAGTATTTTTTTAAATTTTAAAGTATCAGGTATATACTTCTATATGGATATATATTTACTCTACTATATAAGCATATATGTATAAATTATACATTTATTACTATTTAAAATTTTTTTTTAATTTTGTAATTTTTTTTTACAGTTGTATAGTAGAATTGATATCTGTGTCATGTAATTGTCATCTCACGGCAACAGATGGCAACCTCAAAATTGCTGCTTTTAAAATACATGGGCAATGTCAAGAGTTGGACGTATTAACAGACAGTATTTGGTATCATTTAAATTTATTTGTTCTTTGGCTTTTAATTGTATCAGTGTTATATCTCTTTATTTGTGGTTTGCATGTAATGGTGAGTCGTAGAGTGATTTTTTCAATAAATTGTTGTAGCTCTTTACGTTTAAGACTCGAAAAGTGTCGTGTATGGGTGCTAATAATCCTGATCTGCCTAATATTCCTTCTTCCGATTAAAGAAAGGGATGACAGATGGTCTTTGTGGTTTGTTCCATTTTGTACCAATGAAAATTACTGATATTCAGTAAGTTCAGTTTAGTGTAAAACTTGTAATATAATTTATTTTGCAACATCAATATTCTGTAATGTGTTTGAAATTTTATAGAATAACTATAATAGCATATTACCTATCTACGTAGTACTGCATTGTGAAAGTGAAAACTATTTTGCAATTGAACTATTTTGAACTCCATATTTCATTCTTACCCATGTTTTTTTGTTTATTTTTTACTTGCCTAATTAGTTTGGATCTGTTATGGCCTAAATAGTGCATGAAGATAGTTAGATTAGAATGTAAGCCAATTTTAAAAGACAGTGTGTGACAATGAATATTTATACCAAAATCTTACGGGTCCATCGAGTTAATAGTTGTGCTGGGTAGATAAAAAATTGTCTAGTAGTATGGTTTTCGCTATTAGTTGATTAGAACACAGTATTATTTTAATAATACTCATTATTATAACTATACATTATTAGTTATTTTTATTTTAATTATTTATTGCGGTTACAGATATTTTGTATTGGAGTCTTGTACGTTATAGTGGATCTCGAATTTTATTTTTTTTTGTCCTAGAATTACTCCATACTTGCGTTAGAAGAGGATTACAAAAAAAACAGAATTTTTGCCATTGACTATCCATAAATAAAAAAACTTCACATAAAAACTGGTTAAATTTCTAACCAGCGTGCGTTTTTGCAATACGTAAAGTATCATATAGTTGAATATTAGACTGCCATCGGTAAAGTAACATGTTATTCTAGACTTGGTTAAAATACCGATCAGTAACCCATAAAGGGTTAAGTAGGGTCAACGCAGCATAAAAAGAACATGATAAATTACGAAATTTGTACTGGAGCATATGGAAAATGGATTTACTATATTTTTCTTACGCTACGTTGCCTCTATTAGTAAAATTAGATGTAAACAAAAGTGATAGTAAAAATAATTATGTATAAACACATTTTTATAAATGCCCGGCTAGATTTTATAGTGTCCTTATGGATATAGATTATTATTCTTAATAATCTATATCCATAGATTATTAAGAAACAAGCAATGCGAAAATATATGTGCGTACCAGTCATAATTGGAGATAGGTCTTTGTATTAGTAGATAATGTTTTACCAGTACAACCAGTAACCCAAACGTATTCTTTTATTATAAAAGTGGGTAAATGTTCTGTCATTTGGAAATTATTGTTTGGTAAAGAATTGGTCTGTTGAATCCATTGAGAGTTCCGCGGCCATTGGTAATTAAAATCTTCACTACCTGGATATGCATACATAACAAAATTATACCTACAACAAAAACTGCATGAACACACCATAGTCGCATAATTTTTGGTTGAAATTAGTGGTGTAATGGTTTGCAATGCGATGACAGTTTTCATTATGTTACGGTTAATCTAGCTGTAAATAAATACACGGTTTATTAAACGCTTTATTTTTTCTTTTCATCTTAAGTGCAGGATACAAACGCTTAAATGAAACCGGTTGCAATCCCACTATTTGCCCAAAATAGGAAATAACAATATAATGTTGGTAATATTTTATTTAAAATATCAACGTATTGTAAAACAAAAAATACAAAATTAGTAAAATAACTTACAAAACAGAGTAAAATAAGATGAGTATGAACTA
The DNA here is from genome assembly GCA_949748235.1 of Platypus cylindrus. Lineage (NCBI taxonomy): Eukaryota > Metazoa > Arthropoda > Insecta > Coleoptera > Curculionidae > Platypus > Platypus cylindrus. The sequence goes on from OX456488.1 coordinate 41,721,522, forward strand.
AATAATAAAACTTACCCTAATTAAAATTATGGGTACTCAAATGAATGAACCATGTTACCTGGTTCGCTCCTGATGAGCCGGGACAGATCACCGTCTGGGTTACCGTGGGTTTTATGCTATTGGATTGCTAGGTACAAATGCAGAATTTGCACGATGTTGAATGAGCAAGTAAGCTCGCCGGGATAACATATAAGTGATAAAAATAAATGAAATAAAACACAAAAAAGTTTATGGAAAATAAAATTTACAGACTTATGCCAATTGGGTGTTTAAAATAATAATATAAAAATATAAGCCAAATTCGAAGGACATATGATGATGTCCTTCAAAGCGTAGAGAGAATTAAACTAATTATTATATAGTACGTATAATTTTACGCACGTAAAACGATAGATAGGGTGCCACTATCTATTGTTGGTCACCGTCTAGTATAAAATAGAAAAAGGGATTGAAATAAACCAGTTGTAACGGTTCAATCAAATCACCAACATATTTTCAGTACGCAATTTGTACGGGGAATTATGATCCATCTTTCGACCTGTAAGGAGTTCACCGTCTTGGCGTATTTTTTTTTAACGGCGGTTGACCTACCGTCAACCACTAGGTCAATGTGTATCGATCAAATTGTATCAATTTTAATAAGTTCTGTTTTAACGGTTTTTTTGAAGTTATTAATGTTTTTTTTTGGTTCTTTCCGTTTTCACATTTTTTAGACTTTAAGTTTCATAGTTCATGCTGGTTAAGGTTTGCTTCGCGACTTATATATTTTTCCACCGCTACGCGTTAGTTAGCGTACGACATAATCGTAGTGAACTTAGTCTCAAAGTAGTGTTTTAAAGCCTCAAAGTTAGGCTGCTGCTTGATTGTATATGATTTGTGCCTCAAAGTGGGTAACCAAGTGTAACCCGTTTGAGGGGGATTCAAATAAAATTATTGAGAGATTGATTTCCAGTTTTTGCAGTGAAGTGTTCGTAGCAGTTCGTTGCAGTAAAGTTCAAATACACGCACAAAAAATGGGGTTAAACCTCATACATGTTTATTTTAATTATTTTCGTCAAATGTTCGATAACCATAAAATTAACTACTTCACTATTCGTACTGTAGTATCAGCATCGCAGTAAAATGAACAATCACAATTGCAAATTCTAGAAGAATTTGGTTGATTGGTTGGTTGATTTTAAAACCAAAACGGATTTTATTAAATGCAAAAAATTAAAATTATTTTTAAATATATATTAATATATATAATATAATATATATAATTATATATAAAAATAATGGAAACAAACATTGCAAATACAAAAATATTAAAAATTATTCACAACATATCATAAAATAGTAAATATGTCTTCAATTTTCAAAATTTTAATAAATGATTAATTATGTATATAATTTTTTGTTGCCTACCAATCTTCAGCCACTGCAAATACATATAATGTCACTGAATTATAATTACTGTAAAGCTTCTCTAATTTGGTAATTATTAAATAAAAAAAAAAAAAAAAACAACTTGTGCAGTTGTCAAAAGCGAAACTAAAATACAAATCTGTATTAAGAACCATCTCAATATCATTTGTCACTAATAACATGTCTCTAGTTTTGTTGTATAATAGAATCAAATACAACTAATTTGCTCTATTAGTTATAACTGTCATCATCCATATTGATAGTTGTCGCGACTGCATGATGCATGACTGCTCTCGCCATTGAAATGTAAATAGATGTAGCTTCTGAAATAACAATTTATAGCATTGTATAATTTATAGCTTGAATGTTGCAGCAACATTCATGCATTGACATGCATGTCTGAGCAATATAAGTAAAAAAAGAAGAATTTCATAAATTCTGTAATCCGCCAAAAGTTCAAGATCTAATGGAAATACATTAATGCATTAAATCAGTGGGGCTTGAAAATTTTGCATTACAAATAATACATATTTTACATATTATGTCATTGGTTCGCATTGACATTATTCCTGATAACGAGTGAAATAAACTCTAACATAATAATATATTTTATACATATGACATCTATGACTACGATAGATGTAGAAAATATTTACTAACATAGGAAGTATTAAAAAACGGTTCGGAAACAAAATTGTTTTTCTAAAAATAAAAACATAACACTAACTGGGAGTTCCGTGCGAGCAGCGAAAGTAGTCGGACGTGTTTATTGCTATTTGATATCGAAAAAATTCGAGATAGTAATAAAAGTGTGTGTACATACGGTTGTGTTATTGGAGAGTGGAATTTTTGGTGTAAATTGAATTTGGATTTTTATTTTATTTTGTTTTTTTGAATTTTTATTTTTTGGTTTCTTGCTTTTTTTCTTTTTCCTTCTATTTCCTTCCAATTTTGTTTATCATAAATTGGGAGGTAATGAATAAAGGAAAGCTGGCGGCCCCATTTAGGGGGAAAGGGGGATTGCTTCGGACACCTCCGCAGGAGGCGAAGAAAAGAAAGAATAAAAGTCCTGGCGAGACCGAGGAGGACGAGAGATATACGTCAAGGGCTGAGACGGACGAAAGTGGTAATGAAGGGAAGAGAGATAAAAGGATAAGGGTAACAGGAGATATAGCAGCGTATGGTGAAGGATCGAAGGAATCGATATTCATGAAACAATGGGCTGAAAAAAGGGAAAAAGCGAAAATAAAAGAAGAAATAAAGGAATGGAAAGAATGGGAGGAAGTAATGATAAAGGCAATAAAAGAAATAAGAGAGCAGACACGGATAGGAAACGAAGGGGGAATGGGAGCACAAATATTCAAAAATATAGAGGAGCAAGCTGGCAGGATAGAGGCCAATGTGAAACTGGCTACAGAAAGAAGTTTGAGGAGCGCGAAAAAACATGAAGAAGAAACAACAGGGAGTTTAGAGCGAAGAGTAGAAGCACTGGAAAAACAAATGGAGAAAATGAGTACTAAATCTCAAGGGACCATAAAAGGGACCCAGGATATAAAAAAAGGAGATAGATCTGGTAAATCGTATGCAGAAATTGCGCTATCGGTAGGAACGAATAGAACGGTTCATACAGAGAGGAAATGGCAAACCCCTGAAAGAGAGGTTAATAGGGAGCTAGTAGTAAGGGCGAACAAGGGGGAAAATATAATGAAAAAATTAAATGAGAAATTGAAGATCGAGGAAGTGGGGGTCAACGGATTTGAAAAGTTAAAGAAGTACAAAAGCGGAGCAGTGGTGATAAAGTGTAGAACGGAAGAGCAACAAAGGAATGTAGAGGAGAAAATTAGGGAAGTTGAAGGATTGATAACCAAAAGAAATAAATTGACAAAACCATGCGTAGTGATAAAAAGAATAGAAAAGGGGTACACGGAAGAGGAAGTATTTAAACAAATAGAGATGCAGAATATGGAAATTAAGAGTATATTGGGGGAAAAGAAAATGGGGGAGGTAATGAAGATAGTAGCAAGAAAGGCATGGGGAAAAGGAAATAGTTATGTAGAGGACTTAATAATAGAGACAGAGGTGAATATCTTTAAATGGCTAGTAAAAAAAGGAAAGATAGTGATGGATTTTACGTACAAAAAGGTGGAAGAATACATAAATGTGGTGGTATGTATGAATTGCTGCAAATATGGACACGTAGCAAAATACTGCAAGGAAGAAAAGGAGTGTTATAAATGCGGCGGGAGAGGACATGATGGCAGAGGATGCGAAGAGGAAAAGAAATCGTGTATCAATTGTGTGAGAATGGGAAGAAGGGAGTATGAGCACTGGGCGACAGATAGGGAGTGCTCAGTGTATAGGAGGAAGAGACAGCAATGCATTGCAAATATCGAGTATGGGGTAGAGCGGGGAATAAAGGAGGATTCAAAAAACGAGGGATAAAATGGAGGAATCATGATAATAGGGAATATAGAGAAGCGGAGTACAAGGAGAAAATTTGGAAAATAGGTACGTGGAATATAAGAAGTATAAGGGGTAAGGAATATGAATTATATATGAAATAAAAAAAAAAAAAAAAACAACTTGTGCAGTTGTCAAAAGCGAAACTAAAATACAAATCTGTATTAAGAACCATCTCAATATCATTTGTCACTAATAACATGTCTCTAGTTTTGTTGTATAATAGAATCAAATACAACTAATTTGCTCTATTAGTTATAACTGTCATCATCCATATTGATAGTTGTCGCGACTGCATGATGCATGACTGCTCTCGCCATTGAAATGTAAATAGATGTAGCTTCTGAAATAACAATTTATAGCATTGTATAATTTATAGCTTGAATGTTGCAGCAACATTCATGCATTGACATGCATGTCTGAGCAATATAAGTAAAAAAAGAAGAATTTCATAAATTCTGTAATCCGCCAAAAGTTCAAGATCTAATGGAAATACATTAATGCATTAAATCAGTGGGGCTTGAAAATTTTGCATTACAAATAATACATATTTTACATATTATGTCATTGGTTCGCATTGACATTATTCCTGATAACGAGTGAAATAAACTCTAACATAATAATATATTTTATACATATGACATCTATGACTACGATAGATGTAGAAAATATTTACTAACATAGGAAGTATTAAAAAACGGTTCGGAAACAAAATTGTTTTTCTAAAAATAAAAACATAACTAAATTGTCGGATTAAATCGTATTCCTTATAAAAATATTCTATAGCAGCTTCACGCTGAGATTTGTTTATAGTGTATTTCACATGGTCGTATAAGAATTTTATAAATATTTTCAGAACTGTTCTCTAGTAGCTCTGATCAACTTTATAGAATAGTTACCGAACTGAATTGCTGTATAATCTGCACCCATTTCGATGATAACAGTTGGAAGGACATTTTCCAATTGTTTTTATCACCTATAAAGCCCTATAAATTTTATCGAGGGAATGTTCTAACAGCTCTTAGCGACCGCCAAATTGTTAATTGGAACCTATCTAAGAAAAAAAATTGTATATCCATGCTGACAAGAGGGTCTTGGGTCCGGTGTTGTAAAGAGTAGACGTGTTTTCGCCTAGCTAGATTCAAAATTGAAGGGCTAGAGCGACAGATTTTATATACAGATTTTATTAGCGATGTTAAACGGAAAAGTGTACAGATCAAAAAGAGAAAGGGGTAAGAGGAAGTTTTAAGTATTTTAATTAAAAGAAAATAATACGGGTAACAGGGAAGTAGGCCCTCCGAGCGGAAAAAGCGGGAAACACTTAACGGAAAAATAAAAGCATTGTAAACAGGCGTGTTAATAATAATTTTGTAAATAAGAAATAACATTTTTTTGATAAACAACATAGAGAATATAGTGGCAGGTCAGTTTTTGTTGTAATTAAATTAATTTTAATTTGATTTATTTGATTTGGGGAGAGTGGTATTAATTTTATATTTTCATTTTTATTTGACTTAAGAAGAGGATTACTATTTTAATTTTTATTTGTGAGTTTTTGGGTGGATTTGGACAAGGCATGCATTTTTAATTCTATCGCAGGAGAGAAAGAGAAGGTAGAGGGTGGAGAACTAGTGGATGATTTTAGGAAAAGAAAGAGCACATGTACAGACAGTGAAACGGAACAGCAAATGACAAAAAGTAAGAAAACTATAAGAACTCCGACGAGAAAGAGGGGGAGTAAGCCAAGCTGATGGCAGTACAGGAATGATTATGCAAGCAATGAAAGAGATCGAGGAGGTAAGGATGAAGAGGGATGAGTGCAAAGATGAGATGAGGGGGCTGAAAGAGGAAAATAAAAAATTGAAGAGGGAGAATGACTGATGATTAGGGGGAGGTAAGGAAAAGAAAAAGTAAGCTACGAAAATTAGAAGGAATTAAAGTATATATATAGGAGATGATTGCACGAGAGAGGAGAGAGAAATAGAAAAGAAATTAAGGGACCTATGTCAACTAAATAGGAAGGAAGTAAAAATAGTAATAAATGTGATTCCGGCAATTGATAATAAACGGAGAGGTATAGCGACGGGATAGGAATGATAATAAAATAAAGTAAGGAAGCCAAAAAACTAGGAAACAGTGCAGGGGAACAGATGCGAAGAACGAAGGATGATGAGACGAAACAGGAGAAACGAAATGTGAATAAGAGAATCAAGTAGAAATAGCAGCAACGTGAGGATAATAAGGATAGGGACATGGAATGTAAGAAGGATAAGAGGTAAGGAGGAGGAACTAGAGAGAAATTCGAGGGGTTAGGACGGAACATCTTGGGAATCACGGAAACCAAAAACAAGGGTGTGTGGCAAGATAGACTGAAGGGAGGAAATATTGTATATAGTGGAGTTGATCACAAGCAGAGGGAAATGGAAAAAGCAACACAGGGGTCGGAGAAAATAAAAGTATATAGGCTGAGGGAAGAAGAAATGAGCAAAGAATATGCAAGAATGACAGACGTGGAGATGGAAGAGACAACTGAAATATGGAACAACAGAAGTGTAGACGAAATGTGGGAATGCTAAAAAAAAATATGAAATGATATATGAATATCATGTGAAATGATAAAGATAGCAGGTGATAAAGGAATTAATCCTTAATTAAGGATAATTAAATTAAATGATAACACATAATATACCAATATACAATAAGTGCATCCGGGCAAACATGTCAATGCGTAACAACATATTATTTCTTATTCGTGACACTTTAAATAGCAAATTTCGGCAAATAATAAACTTAGTTTATTTATAAGCTATTTGCCGAGAACACTAAAACTCGATGTCTGCCAGACATTGTTCATTATTCATGTAAGAGTTTCATGTTATTTACGTATATTATGTAAAAGAAAAACAAATAAAAATTTTCAGGGCCGTTGAGTGCTTGGACCCTTGTGCATAGCATAAATGTCACACCTATTATTATGCCACTGCTCGAGAGTCTCCATCTAATGTTACCACGTAAAGTCGGCTTTAAGTTACCAGGATCGCTGTATGTGAAACTGCAATTTACGAAAAATGTAACACTTTTACGGGAGGGATTTGGATGATTCCAAATTTCAAATTATCAACGCAGAAAAGAAAAGTTGGTTTAGTAAAGATTTATTTACATACCTATCACTACACTATTTACACTAACATCTTACATTCTAGGTACGCCGGAGGGAGACGACGGGACCACGGTTCTGTATCGCGACGGAGAAGAGGATGCCGGTTCGGCCGAGACTTGGCCGAACCGGCCAAGCACGTAGCTTCGTGCTTCCAGTCCTCGCTGGCTTTGGTTCCATTTGTATTTATACCACCCAACTTCCCCTGCTATAGGGTCGTTAACCCACAGTTGGTACGTCGTACAGCGGGGTTGATACCAAACTCCACTGTACCTAGCAGCCCCCTAGTACCCCACTCTACCAACGTCACTTAGTACAGTGGGGTACTAGGGTATCGAGGTTTGGTGTCATTAGCTCGATACTTGCTTTCGGTATGCATATTCCATTCGTTTTATGTCAATAACCCTTGTTTAACTATCGTTACATTGTTTGTAAGGTAACTAAGTAAAATGACTCATTTCCTAATATTACAATATTTTTATGTTATTAACCTTTGGTTAATGACCCGGACATTGTTTAGGTTAAGCCACTTAACTACTGCAACATAATCTGAACTACTTTACTTATTGCATCACAGACTAATGTTTCTAAATAACTGCTTTAATTTAATAATGACTCTAGTTTTTGTAGTTTAACCCTTAACAAAAGAAAACCAACTGCAGCCAGACGCAGGAGATGCGTTTTGAAATTACCGCGATAACATTAGGATAGGCGCGACTTTCAAATTGAATATAAATTTTATGCAAATAATATCTTATATATTTATATAGTGTATAAACCCGACTTTGCCCGGGGTGACTGTCCGGGTTGAATACTATGAGTATTCGAACTTATTCCGTATTAGCACCGCGAAAATAGCATTTGATATAACGGTTTAAATTATATTAACTACATGTAATATATCAAACGTTTCGTTTAATATTCTGTAAGCTAGATAGTGGGAATTACTATGGCGGAAGTACTCGACATCGCCCTGGTTGAGTTATAACTTGGAATTTTTTATAAGTCAGTATTTTTTACAACTCACAACCAAACCATAATTACCACTAATCATAAGTGAATTTTACAATTTTAACGTAAAAGTATAAAAATAGAAAATTGGCAACGTTGTAAATTTTTATTTCTTTAAATGGTAGTTGATCTCTATTTAGAAATTGTAACTGAGAAGTAACAGACCAAACATTATTATATTTCGAAACCAAAAACCTATATCTACTTACCACCTGAACACTGTTTATTTAAAAATCAAATAAAACAATATATATGAATAAGATTAACCACCCTAGCCTTCATATACTCCTATTTATAAATATGTAACATAATGTATATGCTAGGATAGCGAATCAAGAATATTGGTCTTAGGAAGCCATCAATTATCTTCTTTATTCAAGTGACATTTTTGTGGGACGCGGCACTGAAATATTTAATTAGCTGGTGAACTATAAAATGCGTTAAATATCATTGCCTGACTGGACAAGTTAATTTTTATTTTATTATATTTACATATTTTTAATATAATTTAAATCAGGCCCTGTTGCCGGTCGCCCTTTGGTCGCCTTAGAACTCGTGCAGAGAACGTCTTACACGGCCGTTAAAAACGGCCCTGAGAGTCTTACATTTATATATAGTCTCATATATTATATTATATTTTTGATTTTACTTATTATAGTACAGTATTAGTCTTAGTATAAGAAAATGAAATATAGCCACGCGGAGTACTGCGTTCTAAACATACCGCGATGAAGTTAGGATAGGCGAAACTTTCTGATTGAATATTTGTATTATGCGGATAATGGTTTTTATAAATTTAATTAACACGTTTGAGCCTGGCTCAAATGTATTAATAGGTTTTAGGCTCTTAGTAGGCTTAGGATTTTTCTAAAAGGCTAAGGGCCTGTATGTAACGTAACGAAGGGCTGATGCCATTTTAAAGAAAATGGTGCCTTTTCATTTCCGATTTATTAAATACGTAATACATTTAATTCGATTTTTTATATATGTCTGCATTTTTTCTCGGAATTGAGTAAACCAGTACACTCTAAATACTCGTTCTTTTATTCGATGCCATCTTGAGGTAGTAAATCGGGACTATTAAATATAATAAGTTAATAAGTATAAAGATTTTTCATTGTTTTTGGTACATAAAATAACAAGCACTTAAAATAACAGACTTGTTATTTTACTTTACACTAATCCGTCAATTATCTCAAAATCTGCTTTATTTATTTTATTCGTATTCCTTATCATAAAATCATGACATAAATGTCTTGCCTAATTTTCCCAATGTCTTTGTGTAGGTTTTGGATTATCGACGAATTCTGGTCAAACAACCAGAATGATTAGTGCGTCTAACACATTTCTGTAAGTCTAGAACTGTTTCATTCTATTATCCTCATTATGCTGATAATAACAGATTATTATCATTAATATATAATGAGTCATTATATATGTAATTGTAATTTTGTAATGTTACTGCCTATCTTAATTCGGCTATTTATTGGCTTTCTTTAGAACTAATTTAGTTGAATTTCTTAGTTGACGAAAATTATAAAGAAGAACAAATAATTTTTTTTTGTTTTTGTATTTGTAGGTATAGCTATAGTAGGCATTTGTACTAATTTGAATTTTAAAATATTAAAAGTCTTAGAATGCTATTTTGTAGATCTAAAGGGATGATGCTTTTTTGAGATATCAATAGAGATTTCGAAATATTAGAAAAGGAAGGTATAAATTTGCGGAAAAACTAAATCTGTAATTTGTTTTAACTTTCGAGTATTGTTTGGTTTGGTTTGGTTTGGTTTGGTTGGCTAGATAAATGACAAGTTTATTTTTTTGAATCATTTTCTTAAATACTTCATCAGTAAATCATCAGTACGTCATCAGCAAAAATGCGGCACTTTGTTAACGCGAACGTCATTGGATTATATTCCAATGAATATAATCCATATGATTAATTGGTCGTAAAATAACATAGCTCTTTACTCATGAGACTATTTCTGGACCATTTATTTTATATTAAAAGTGCTTTGCTCTCGTTGACTGTCTTGTTCGCTTTCCATGACTAGTTATTACTTTTCACTTATGTTCTTATCATTTTATCACACGTTTTGCTTTTTCCCTTACCTGAAGTTGTAGTAGAATTTATTAACCTGAAATTGCGAAAGAAAGAGATTGTAACTTTATAATCGAAATGACAGTGGGTAGGATTAAAGCCTCTGACCATCGGTTGTTTTAAGAGTTTTTATATTTTATTTGAATAATTTTAATCATTTTCTGCGGCGTATCGTAATACTGTATAATGCGCTAATCATAAAAATGCAGTAACTTTTCTATAAATTTAACAATACTCGTACTTTATCAGCAAGTCGCAGTTACTACCTAGAAGTTTCCCGCGCTATGGATAATCCTTTCATTTAAATCTGGAGACTTAAGTTCAAATTTAAACTTTACCACTACAATACAATATGGAAGAACTAGCTAAAGTATCATTGGGATTACTGAACTGCAATTGTTACGCAGATTATTTTGAAATCATTTTGAGAAAAATCCCACATTAAACTACCCGTTAATAATCAAAATTCTCAACCTAAGTCTAAATTCACAACCAAACATAATCGAACTTCTACCTAAATGGAGTAATTTCAAATAATTACTGCTGTAAATATAACAATTTATGTGCCGTTGTTATTATTTTATTAACATGATCTTCAATTGAATTGCGGTCCTGATATTTAGTTGTAATTAAAGAACGTAAAAGTCATACTTTTCTGGTTAATCCATTATCTTCAGATGCTTTACACAAATTTTTTCATGTCTCTTTTGCCGTTTTTGCCGATTGAACATGCACATAATTAATTTTGTCAATACACAAAATAAGCTTTGCTCCTACATCAAAATTAATAAATAAATTTTGACACAACCTGTGTTACAAAATTTAAAAATTAAACTTAAAACTAATAGTTTATTACAGTGTCAATTATAGCAAAAAAGGCATGCGGCCAATTCAATAACTTGCTGTGCATATTGGTATATGCATATTCTCGGAGCATAAGTTTTTGTTTTAATGGTTATGATTACCTGCAACGTTTACAATTAACGGTTAAGATGTTAAAATGTTTACATTCATAAAAATGTGTTAACTCAATAGATTAAAAAATATATTTTTTTGTTTGCAGCTTAAATATTGCTTTCCTTCTATTCAACTTTCACAACGATGTACCATCGTGCAATCATGCTAAAACTTTTTTGGTCACAAGCTGATCGTCGGTAATTGTAGACCGGCAACAGTGACAGAAATCAGTTCAAATATCAATGGAAATGCGATCACTTAATATGTCAGTAACACCTATTAAAATGGAATATTCCACATCAAACGCTAGCATGTCTACGCCAACATTGACCAATCAGTTAGAAAAAGATAATGTAGTAAAAATGGTGGAAGCGAAATCAGCAAGTGGGATTGGTACCATTATGGACGAGGATTTGGTTAGATCTACCGGAGATGTCGTTGATCCTCATGAAACTAAGAGCTCATCACATCTAGGAGTTGTTATAAATTCTAGTTGTAATGGGAATATTGGAAACGATATTGACGCAGACGAACCAGATGCAGAATTGGCTAGAATTGATTTCCAAGCTGTTAATATGCGTAGCAAAAAAAATAATCATGAAGAGTTCATTAGACCTATGAGTTGGGAAGGTGAACTCAGTGACGGAGACGGAGCTGGTGAGACTAATTAATGTGTTGTACTTTATAATAAGTTTGTTCAGGTAGTGTTTATATTATAAAAATTATGTGGTTGTTACCTACACAACTTCAATAATAAAAGTAGTTACCTACAATTTCCAACTCTATTTTATTGCTGAATGATAATGTTGATTCTAGCTTTAATTCAAGTCTCAGAATTTCGAAATATATTAGAATATATTCACTTTGCGAGGTTGAATGTGACATTTAACAATATAATAGGTAGTATTAGATATTAGGAATTAGCGCGTATAAATGCATAACATTTATTGATTTTTAATACATTTTGTATGGTTATGATCCAATACATTTTGTTTATATGAGTTTTATCCAATACCCACTAATTTATTGATCCAATATATCAATATTATCAATCAATAATTAGGAATTATTGATTAAAATATTTTGAACTAATGTTTCAAAATGCAATATGATGCTTTCAATATGAATTCTTTTGATTATGTAGTATTTAACAATCAATAATGTATGCGAGCTATTGGAAAGCACGTGAAAGTATATTTTTTTAGAAAATTCAGAGAACGGTAGAACTCTACCGTTAGTTCTACCGACGGTTACATTGGCAATCAAACCAATAGAATAATTGAAATGTAAATAACCTCACTATTGTTTTAGTTGCTGGTCTGATAGATATGTTAATTAGTAATTGCATAATATTATTTGACTAAGATTATTTTTAACTACACTTGGTCCAACTAAGATATGAACAGACAGCGGATAATATAAATTTAATAGTGTAGCGTTCAAACGTGTCAAGGTAATTTCAAACTCATTTCGTAATGGAATGATTAATAGAATTAGTTATTGTAATGAATGTAGCGGCCCATATTATTCTCCCATCTATTATATAGACTATAAAAGAGAAAGTATATAGACTAATATAATGTTAATTCTACTTAGCTTTTTATTGGATTTTCTCACTTGTTATAATTTTTCTTTATTTTTCTTCACTCTGACGGCCGTTTCGATATTTATATCTTTTTCAAAGAGTTCCTTTTTTTCTTTTGGTGATTTCGCTTTGAATGTCAATTTTTGATTTGTTAATTTTGCTTTTTTTGTTGTTGCTAAGGTTACATTTTCATACCTTACCTATAAATATTTTTAATTTTAAGCGCTTATTTGTTCATAGGTATGTATACATATGTGTGTTTTTATGTATTTATTTAATTTATATTATGTTGTAGTAAGATTTGCTTAAGTATTTTATGTCTGTTTTATAGTTACTAGTGTTATCATGATTTTTGATTTGTATAATTTCTAGTATTTCTCTTTTATATGTATTTTTATCAGTGTTTAAGATTACTGTGTTATTAAAATCAAATGTGTGTTTTGTTTCTTCAGTGTGGTATGTTAACTCTGTTTTGTTTTTTTTGTCGTATTTATGCCCATTAATTCTATTTTTTAAATATTGACTTGTCTGTCCAATATAAACTTTATTACAATCTGAGCATGGTATTTTATATACTACATTACTTTTTATATCGTTATGTGTATGCGATTTAATTTTTGTGTAATATTGTTTTGAAAGACTGTGTCGTTATGTGCGACTTGTATATTATATTTTTCAAAAATGTGTATTAATTTTTCTGATAAATGTTATATATATGGAAGTGATATGTATGATATGATTATTGGTTTAGTTTTTGCTATTTGTTGTGTTGTGTTATAGAATTTGTATATTCTTTGATAAAATATTTTGTGTATAAATTGTCATGGAAAGTAGTTTTAAATTAGAGCTTGTTTAGCTTATTTTATAGTGTGATGTCTGTATTCTAGATCTGTTAGTTTTAATGCTCTATTTACAATTCTAATAATTACAAATCTTTTTTGTGATATTGGATGTTGTGAATTATAGTTTAAGTATCTACCAGATCATGTTTCGTTTGTGCACCATTCTGTTGTAATAGTGTTTATACTTTGTGTAGTGTTAAATCTAGAAAATTGATTTTATTTTGTTGATCGGTTTCAATTGTAAATTGTAATTTTGAATTGTAGGTGTTAAATTGTTCTAATATATATTGTTGTTGATCCTGGGGTATTGCTGTAATACAATCAGCAACATATCTGAAAAAGAACGGTAGTTTAAAATTTAGATTTCCAATTACTATTTCTGCTAAATCTTCTAAAACTAATTGTGTTATTACACTTGATATTGATGTTCCCATTGCACATCCATCTATTTGCAAACAAATTTGTTTTATATGTGAAATATGTTGAGTATAATGTTGTTTCTATTGCTTTTGTAAATTCTGTGATTGGAATATCACAGTTCTTTGACTTTGTTCTAGTGTTTATGTATTGTTTTACTAGGTTTATTAGTATCTTGCGCACATTGATATAACATCTAATTAATCACCAAAAGAAAAAAAGGGACTCTTTGAAAAAGATATAAACATCGAAACTACCATCAGAGTGAAGAAAAATAAAAATAAATTATAACAGGATAGAAAATCCAATAAAAAGCTAAGTAAAATTAACTTTAATACTATCCAATATAAAAAATTAATACTAATATAATGTTGTATAACATTATGAAAGGCTGTAAGCCATACTTAAGGAATCAATATATATTGTTAGTAGTTAGTATTTATTCACAAAACTTGTAAATAAATAACACAAATATATTGCAACGTAAGAGAACCTGACTGCAGCGTTAACATCATTGAATTATGGTCAGTTATTTAGCAACAATATTTTACAAACCAAAGAAATTAAATCGCCAAAAATGTATGTACAACTTGCCGCAACATTTTTGCTGCAATGCGCTCTATGGAATACTGCAAACTAAATCGCAGTTAATTTTTTAAGTATTACAAAAGCAATAATTGCTTTTTCGAAGAATTCATGATTTAGTTAGCATTCAATAACTGAATAAGTGTTTTTAGGATTCGATTGGTTTGATTGTAGGCTTTCAGTATTTTATTTAACTAAATGTTTTGTTTCATGAGTCTATCTGAATCTTAATATAATAATAAAATCATTCAAAATGTGTTGGTAAATGTACTATGCCAATAGAACAGAAATGTGTCTGTAAAGCAAAGTCAATGGTGTTGTAAACATTGCGTACTAAATACTGATTGGGGGTTAACTTTTTCTTTTCTTGGATAGTTATTTAATTTAAACATCCATTACTAAGTTGGTACGTTATTTGGATCAGATACAGACGCACTCAATAATTTTTAAGAGAAATATATTCTCCAATATGTTCCAAAAAATATTCATAATATTTTCCATTTATCTAAAAATTTAAAGAAATTTCAGAATTATAAATATATGTATATAGGGTGTTTTACCATCACTGTCAGTAAATTAAACCAGGTGTAGGTGACATCATGCTAAGAGGATTCTGAAAATTTGAGTGAATCTGCAGACAAACTAACGGAGATATTGCCAATTATTTAATTTCCAAATTTTGACCCCGAACTTGAAAAATAGGTAGGTCATGGTAACGTTAACTTTGATCTAAATAAAAGAAAGCAATGAAAAAATATCGAACACAAGTTTTTCAACATAATTATTATTTATGCCTTTTTTTTAAAGATATTCTATTCAATTCAATAGGCACGAATGAGACGAAACATGAGAGGAAAATTGAAAGTCGTTTTTTGTATCGTTTTTTTTGGGCGAGGAAAATTCAAAAAAAGGATTTTTGTTTACCATTTTACACTCCGAGTTAATAATATTAATAATAAAATACAAGAACTGTTTGCGGTTACGTCAGATTCGACTTTAGAAATCAATGCAGAACGGCCATTGCCATATAGGTAGCTAGTTATTAATACGTAAGAATAATAATAATAATAGTAATAATTAAAAAAAGTAGTAAGATAGTAACAATTAATAATATTAAGAAATTCGTCGCTAAACTAAATATCAAGTATCACATAAGAATCATTTTTGTCATTGTCACATAGCAGGTAGTCAATTAATTTTCACAATATGCACACATGGGCAATTGAAAATCCACATACTATTACGAAGACTATTAATTTTCAGCATACATTATCTTTAAATATGTGGGCTGGTATTTCAAACGGTTTGCTTATTGGTCGTTTTATTTTACCGCCGTGATTAAATGGAGCAAGTTATTTGTAATTTTTAGAAAATGATATTTACATGGTTCATTGGAAGATGTTCCACTTTCTGTAAGACAATGTATGTGGTTTTTACACGATGGGGCGCCAGCACATTATAGCCGTAATGTACGCGAATATTTAAATAATAGTTTTCCGAATAAATGGATAACACAGTGGGCCGGCCAGATCACCGGATCTTAATCCTTGTGACTTTTATTTCTGGGGACACATAAAAACCTTAGTGTACAGATCAGGGAAATAGGTAGCGTTGATGAGTTACGTGAGAAAATTATTAGTGTTTCAGAACGGATAAAAATGGAATGGGGATCATCACTTTTAAATTCTTGTACGAGTTCCTGGATACGGCGAGTGGGAATCTGTATTAACGCAGAAAGTGACAACTTTGAACATTTATTGTGAACTATTAATGCTTATTTTGTGATATAAAATTATTTTTTAAATGTATCTTGTAAATATGAAGTAAGTAATTAGTTTTTTTACGTATTGTGTGTGATTCTGCATTTTGAATCTATTGGACAATTTTGCAATTTTTTGATGGGAAAACAGATTTTCCTTGAATTTTTAACTACTATTTCAATTCCAGTATTATTGAACAAATAATGAAGTTCCCATATATTTTTTTTTCTTCTTTGTTTCGCTACTAATACAAATTAATTTTATTGTCATAAGTCATAAATAAATCAAATGAGTCATAAATAATAATAATGTGTTTTATATTTCCATCCTTCACTCTTAATGAGACTTTTTGCCATGTTGGTGCCGTACGTAGAATGAATGCGTCATACTCGAAAAAAAATTTTGATCAGAATTAAAAAAAAAATCAACTTATTTTTGCGATCTTATAATTTTTTTAGCACAGAACGGTTTATTTACATGTCACCTATACCTGCTTTAATTTAATGACAATTATGCTGAAACACCCTGCATATAGAATTTATTAGATAAGGAAAATGTTATCAAATTAATAGAAGAATTCAACCTTAATGCCAAGCGTTTTAGCAACAATGATAAATTAGATTGATATATAGAAAAGAAATAAATATTTCTTTGCACAATAGATTCCAAATGGAAATGCTGCTCGAACAAACTAATTTTCGATATTTTACGACTAATAATCGCTTCGATGTATGTAGGTATGTATATGGAAGAATGCACTGAATCTGCACAGCTGCCCAAAAAATTATCAATAGCAACATCGAAACAAATCTGTACAACTGAGGGGATAGAGAGTCCTATTTTACATTTGAAGCAGCCTCCAATAAACAGTTATTCTTTGCACAGTACTCCTTCCAATTCACCATTATTGAATCAACGAAATCCAGGAAGTGTATTGGGAATCACTGGGCATAAGGTATTCCGAACTTCTTTATATGGTTGTGGATTTTTCTTTTCTAATGCAAATTCATGCAATTTGTAGAATTTGTTAACTAATTAAACAAGTTGCATTTTATTTTTTAAAATATAGAATACGGATTTTTTTAATGGCGTAGTGTGATAGCATTACTCTTGAAGAATGGTACATTTTTAATGAAGTGGTTCATTAAATTAATGTCAAATTGGGAAATCTGCCGCTAAGTTCAAGTTCAGTAAATGAGACTTGAGCTTTAAAAATGCTAAGCGAAATTTATACATAATTATAAAAAGGCAAACTTTTGTGAAGTTTCTCACAATTTAACATAATGAAAAAGGATGGAAATTGCTCTTGCTGGTTATAAAAAAATATATTGGGTAATGGCCATGTTATTGAAGCAGAATTTTAAATTATGACGGAGACGTTTGTCATTTTTTGTAAAGTTTACTTAATCGAACTTGTAGGGAAATATTTAAACTTAAGGATAGTATTTAGGTATAGAATTATTGTAAATTATTCTTCTGAAAATTACCTAATTTATTCGAATAATATATCAACAGATAATATTGTCGCCCAATAGTACATAAAATAAGAAACTAATAGAACAACTAATTGTTTAAAATTGGAATATGTTTGGAAATATTTATACTATCAGATATTAAATAGTGAAGATTTAGGGTGTTGCAACTTGCAAACATTAAAGAGTGCGGTAAACTTCTGTTTATTATTGTTGTTATTAGAAAACGAGTGGGTCGAAACTAGCTCTCCACTGTTTCCAGCGATCTAGTATAGTGTACTTCATCCAGCATGTTTAGTCGCATATATCATATACTTAAACAGTGGCTTAAACAAAAATGCGCCACGTGCCCGCTCCTCTTCCTCAATACTTATTTTTGATACTTTCCGTTTCCGAGCAGAAAACATGTACGTCTGTTTTGCCCTCTAATCAAAACCTGCATCTAGAGTTTGTAGTTATATCCATGCTGAATATATGGTACATTAGTTGACAATGTCATGTTTACACTAATAAGGATCTGCAATTGCAGCCTACAAAGTTTTCTTAGATTTTCAGAACTTGTTGAAAAAGACTAACGGGCTTGTTAGAGTTTAGCCCTAGTTTGTTAGTAGTTCAGCCCCAGAACGACATCATAAAGATGATGACATTAATTGTAACCTTCGCATATAGTGTATCCCTATCCAGTCTTTTTGACAGGGACAGACCCCGATGGTCTGGAATCCAAACTAGAGTTATCCAATGTGGGTTCAACTTCTGTCAGCACGAGACAATGTCCGCGCCATATCATTTAGCTGCCAGTGCCACAATGGCAACCTCGCTATCGGTATCTTATGAGAACAACATGCGGCGGTAATTCAGCTAGAATAGCGTTAGTTGAAATGAATTCAAACACGGTAGTAGCGTTCAAATAATCTTAAAACAATGTTGAAACAGCGTTTAAACAATTAAACACTAAAATAAATTTTGTAAGTGATTTACACGTTTTCGAATTATTATAAACAATTTATTTCTAGGAATTTATACAGAAAGCCTTACATGTTCCGCCGACACCCAGTCCAGATTCAGCGATCCATTCAGCATATTCAGTTTTTAGTTCACCAAATCAGAGCCCGTTGACGCAACGTCATATTAGTTTAACTCCAAACTTAAGTCGAAATAATTCGGATGCATCGCATTCGAGTTGTTGTAGCTATTCAAGTGTTTCTGTTTCTGTTTCACCTATTCAACAGTTTTCACCTACGCATAGCCCAATACAGGTAAGGTGATCTAATATAAATCTGCCCTAGACAGATTTGTATAGTTGGTAAGATATGTGCACAACGACAATAGCTAAAACATATATTTAAAGGACAATTGATATAAAAATGATTCACCTGAAATAGTCTTCCATAGCAAACATTGAATAGGTTTGATCTAAAGTACAAGATGTTTTTATATACGCTCAACCAATGTTTAACTTTTCAAGCATTTTGCACAAAATTTGTACACTAGCAATTTTGTATTAATGCCTCTTGCTCTTTACACATAAATCAGTTTGCAAAAATTTATCAAACAAAAGCCAACAGATATAGAAGCACACGTGTGGCATCATATGGCCACAACGACAATAAATATTTATAATTAATTAATTAATGTTTTTCATATTTCCAGTCAATTCGGTGGATCCAAGTTTATGTGCGTTTCAGTGTTTCTAAAAACCCCATACGTTAGTGGTAATCTAAGAGAATTAATGGACGTTTGATTTTGTACCGGCCTGGCTGCTGCTTGCACAAAATATTGAAATCGCCTTTAAATGCTTCAAAATGCTGGTGCAAAACCCATTGTTTTCGATTTTTTCTTGCCAAATGGTTGAAATTGTAAACCGCGCTTTAAATTGAAACATCTAATAATCAAAAGACTGTTTATGATTTCAAAGTATTCACGAACTCTAAGAGAGAATATGCATAAATGAAATATCTAATTCAGTATGCTATTTAAGTTTCGGGTTTATTATGTTATTTATAACTCTTTTGTCTAGTAGCAAAGTAATATTTTAAGTCAAATGTAGTTAGTCTATCGCTATTTATTATTCAAACGTTGGAACTTTTTAACAGGTAAATATTACCTGTAATCTGCCTAACATTTTTTATACCATTTCCGAATTATAGATATTCGATTGGCAGCCATCTATAAAAGCCTTAGCTAAATAAGTAAAATTTTAAAATTAGTGAAATTAGTGCGTATGGGTGATGTCCGTGTACACGATTTTCTTTTATGCAAGATTAACATGAGTATACTATACATACCACTCTATATATCACTCTACTACTATACATACCACTCGACACCGGATTATCTCCGATGACTCGATAACTGATTTAGTTTTTTCTGTTTTTTTATTTTACAATATATATCAATTAAATACAGAATATATATCAAATTAAATATTAATTAAACAATTAATACATATCACTTCCATATATACAACATCGATCAGAAAAATTAATTCACATATTTGACAACTGTAATACACCAATCGCAAATTCTTACCAAACAATATTATTCATAGATAAAATTAAATACACATAAAGGTAAAAAAATAAATTTAGTGTATAAAAGGCTATGCACAGATTGTAATGTTATATTGGACAAACTAGTCCTTTTTATTAAATCTGGAATTATTAGTCATAAATTTGACAAAAAAACCAAACAGCATTAACACACCACACCGCATTTCAATTTTGCTTTCAATTTTGAATAAGAACTTTAGGGGGTTAATTGTGAGAACGTTTTAATGAATGCCTGGAAAGTATTACTAAGACTACTGTACAATTTGCACTTGTAAGACAAAGATTCGTATCTAGCACAGTATTTGCACAAGCGTACTATGCGATTACTCTTAAAAGAATAAACTTGGTAGGCTAATGAGAACTTCAGATCTGAAACTGCTATACCACAAAAAAAAATACTGTGACTTTTACACATCAATCTTGTATTCCAAACTCCATTTTAATTTCTATTGTCAATATGTTAAATAATATTAGCAACTCTTTAGTTTAAATATAATTGGCTGTCTAGCATAATCACTCAAAGACTGCTTGTTATATAATTTTCGAATAAAATAAAACTCAAAATCTAGCTCCCAACTTGATATTAGTTACATTTGCATCAAATGTAAGAATCCTAAAGATTGATCAATTCAACGTTGAAGATTGTTTAATTAAACTATGCAACAAATAATATAGCATTTACACCAGGGTTGTCATGTTTTAAACATTTTGTTTAAAACGTTTGTTTTAAACTAGTTTAAGTCACGCATTTTAAACAGGGTTGTTGTGTTTAAAACATTTTTCTAACATGTGATTTGTTTTTCCAATAAGTAATTAAAAAAATCCATTTTAGCTTAAAAATACAGCAAGAAAAATATCATGCTGCTGAATGTTTATTGATTAAAAAATTTATAAATGGTATGTACCATATTTAATTTTACATTAATTATTTAGTTCCTTAAAGACTACTACAAGTTTAGCTGCTTTCTCATTTCCCAATCTGTTTCTTAACTTTGAATGAACCAGTCCATAGGAAGAAAAAAGGCTCTATATTAGCAGATGAAGCTATTGCCGTATGTAACTGTTTTACGAGTTTATTGGTTACATGGTGTATGGAACAGATAGATTTCCACCATGCCAGTGGTTTTACGTTGGTTACAACGTTTTCTGAAAACATATACGGTTTAAACGGAAGATATTTAGCACGATAATTAATTATATCTGGCAACGCATCGCCGTGATACAGAGATTCCATTGCCTTATCTACTGCTCTTTGGTCAAGTTTATTGCCTAGAAATCGATGATCCAGCATATTAGCGAGATAATGTGCTGGAGTCAAGGCCATTTCAAAACGTTTGTTTTGTAATGGTAATCACTAATGGTGCAAGATTTTCTTTGTATTTTGTCTAATGCGACAGCAATATGCTTTAATTTCTTTAGGTATTTTTGCGTATTTATTTTCAACTCTGTATCATTTACAATTATCAAAATATCTTGGTCAATCGCTACGCCATCAGTAGAGCAAACGTTATACAAAATCGCCCAGTTCTTCAAGTAACTTTCTAATGTGTTGGCTAATGAATTCCAGCGAACATCTTGAGGAAGCACTAAACAGGATCCACTTGCTTCGATATATTTTGATCGCGCAAAAAGAATATTTGAAACAAGTATTTGTACGTATAATATTGTAGAGCGTTCAATATTATAATACAAATTCCGACCAATTGTTTCGGTCTGTTGACGTTGTACAAAATAACTTATGTAAACAATAAAACATATGTATTTAGATATGTTTCCATGTATATAATAGTAATTTATGTATGAAGGGCGAAAAGTGATGCTTTGTTGGCGCGCGACGCTTGGTGAGCGTGATAATCACTGAGAGCAACAAAGCCACTTTTTGCTCTTAATACATTTAATATGTATTTATACTATTTTTTCTACAATCACCAGAAAATCAATCAAGTGTGTATTATTTAATAAAACTATTTAATATTACTAATCATCATTTATAATTTTATACGTTATTTTTTTATTACTTATTTTTTATTTTACTATTTTTGCGCTTTGTATTCCTGGTTGCTAAATAATACTCGCCATACGGGGCTAGTGCCTGGTAAACATATATTGTCACAGTTCTCTCATGCCTTACGCACAAACAATGCATCAGATAAATTGTGTGCAGAGTGTGTGTGTCTATGATTGTATGAATAAAAGAAGTATATTAATTAAATTATAATAATAATTACACCAAATATTAATGGTATGCAAGTATTGTCTTAATTTGCTTTGCCCTAATAAAGGTAACATTAACGAACTGTTTGTGTAATTGCAATTTGCTATCGGATTTGCTAGCAAGATTACGAAAAGTACTTTTTTTTTAACTAGATATAAGTAAAGAAGTTTTTGTTGGTTTCAAAAACAAAATAATTGAAAGTACTATGCAATAGAACAAAATAGCGGCAAGAAAGTTGAAATTAGAATTAAAAAAATTAAATAAACTTCAAAACAGATTTAGAATTTTTTTAAGTAAACATTTTTTTTCTATTTTACATTACATAGCTTTTATAACTTTTTTTAAATTTTGTGTATTTGTAATAAAAGTGTTTTTGAAACGTGTTTTCAAAACTTGATAAACGATCTTCAATTTTTCTGATTAAATTTGTTTTATTTTAATTTCAAGGCAAATAAAAAAATAAAACTAAACAAGTGCGACCTTGCCTCATTTGCTGTGTTGGCGAGTCATTGCACGTGTTATTTTATCGATGTCTCACGGCTGCCTTGTTAACGGTGGTTTACGGTCGGTCTACTTGAGCCGCCGTAAGGTGCAGTGGATATCAAACTGTTTCTAGCCGCTTTTAAATGTTGCGCATTATTGTGATATAATTAAAGTTGATTTTTTGGAAAAAAGTTATTAAGAAAAGTTGTTTATATTGATGTACATTGTACGTGGTGTGAATATTCTAACTCTAAATTAACACCCTGTATAATCATACAAATGGACGAAGACAATTCCTTTCATTAATTTTTAATTTAATTTTAACTTATTGTAATAAAATGATATCTCGTATTATCCCTGGTATCTAATTATATGTTAGGTCAACGATGTATAAATCTAGACATTTATATACATATGTAAATCTAATTTCAGAGTCGTCATATACATAATTCATTACATAATAGCCCATTACATCATGGTGTGCTTTTTAGAAGTCTTCCAGAGGATCAATCTTCCGGCCAACAATGCGAATATGGAGCTAGTGTAGTTGGAGGTGGCTGTGAGGAAAACGATGATAAGACTGCATTATTACATACTCCAGTGGCTACCCAAAATAGTATATCGAGGTAGGTGTAAATTGTCTAGGTAGTTAGCGGTTAATACTGTAGTATGGTAATGACTGTAGTAGTCTACTCGATTTTCATTTCTAAAGACTACCTTAAGTTATTCTGCAATGTAAACCAAACCAAATCAATTGATAATGATTGAATTAATGTTGAACTAATGATTGACGTTATAAAACCGGTAGGACCAAATAGGATATTTATTATAGAAAGTATCGAATTTCTTGTAAATAAAATGTTGGTGTTACATGATGGAATGGGTATAGCTATTCTTGCCATTGTAAAACAAGAACTTGCGTTTTCAATGCTAGAGTCTATAGTATATACTATAGTAGTAGCGTATTTGAAACACTTTGGGGCAATTTCTTTATATATATATATTTGTATTATTGGTATGCTATTTATGTAATTTGAACCCTGCCGAATTCAGTAATGCTATTAATTGTGAGCATGCGTTAATTAATACTTGATATTTATGTCTATTTTTAATAGTAGCTGTATAATAGGTATTAAATAGCTGATTCTTTTAGGTATCGTGTTGCTGCAAATGTGGCACATTTTGTACCATAGGTTACTGTTAATAATTCCCCACACTGAATAGGTTCCAAACAATGCTTTCGCCATTGTGTATTCTGTAAATATTAATGATTTGAATTGAGTCGATTTGCTTAAGCATTTGTTTAATGTCGGTAACTTTGACGAAATTACATACAGGGTGTTAGGCTTGACTTGTAGGAAAATAATACCAGGTATAGGTCATTAAAAATCAATGTGTGTCCATCTGAAATTTTTTCCGAGATAATCAGCATCTTCTAATTTTGTCAAAACTGTTCGTGAACCACAGTGTAACTGACCTACGCAATATCGGGTCTCGAAAAGTAGAACAAACATTGAACTCTTTAACGAGTTTAATGTCATGCGTAGTATAAAATTGCTACATTCTTATTTGAGACAGTGGCGGCATTACAGTAATTCAGGCGAATATTAAAGTTTCCTTCCCTGCGGAGCTGAGGCAGCTCCGCAGGTTGGGGCAAAAAGTTGGGGGAAAAGCGTGTACGAGCGGCTTTTATACAGTAGTCTAGGGTTCAGGAAAGAGTAAAAGAAAAGCTAGACGGAATACTAAAAACATCATGGTATAAATATTAAATAAAACAAAATGCAATTCTTGTAAATAATCAAATAAACATAAACATAGCTGGTAGCTGGGCCCAGTGAGAAAAAATAACTAAAATCAAACCAAGCAAAATAAATATAAAAAATTAAACTTAAAAGCTTAGTCTACTACCAGACCGCAGCATAATACCCAATGCGAACGCCAGCAGGCACCACAACTTTACACATAGACATAATGGTATATTTCGCGGCTACCGGTGTTTGCGTGGCATACGCCCTAGACCTAAACAATCCAAACAAACATAATACTCTGGTTTTTTCTTTTTTTTCTCTCATTTATCTACCTTCCCGTTTAACTGGAGAAACGTATTTGGAATTTTTAAGAAACGATTTATGGGAACTATAAATTTGAGTGATGTCCCATTACAATTACGTCGTGATACGTGGTCTATGTATTAAGGAGCTCCACCACATTTGTATTCTCTTATTAGATCGTTTTGGAATGAAGATTTTCCAAATAGGTGGATATGCCGTGGAAGACCTATTGTGTGGGCAGCTAGATCCCCTAATTCCTTGGATTTTTATTTATGGGATTATAGGAAATATCTGGTATACAAAGAACGCTTTGATACTGAAGTTGCACTTCATGCTCGAATTGTCAAGGTTTTGAAAAAAATGGTAATCATATTGAACACAATCTGTAAATAGATAATAAATTACTAATGAATTGATAGTGTATATTGATAGTGATATTGTAGTGTATTGCTACAGTTTATATTGTGCTTTTAGTGTAAGCTTAAGTGTGATTTGTATTGTCTAATGTAGTGTTCATTGTTTAGCGCTGTGGACATTTGTTTATGTCGTTATATGATTGATTAATTGCGTGCGGCAGCAGGGTTGTAAGCCATATCACTTCGCCTGGTAAGTTGAAGTTCATTATTAATTATTGTAGTAATTACATCAAATGATAGTGGTATGCAGGTATTGTCTTAACCTGCGTTGCCCTAATAAAGGTGACATTAAAGATATGTTTGTTCTTTAATGTTGTTCGAAAAATAAATCTTTATTGGTTATATTATAATATAATATTAATATAATAAATTATTTTTAATTTGCTATCCATTTGCTAGCAAGATTACAAAATGTAATTTTTTTAACTATGCATAAGTAAAAGAAGTAAAGTACATAAGTAAAGAAGTTTTTGTTGGTTTTAAAAACAGAATAATTGAAAATACTATGAAATAGAACAAAGCTGAGCCAATATAGTTGAAATTAAATAGAAAAAATTAAATAAACTTCAAAATAGATTTCGACTTTTTTTGGGCAAAAAAATGTTTTCTATTTTGCATTACATACTTTTACAACTTTCTTTAAATTTTGTGTGTTTACAATAAAAGTGCTTTTGATACATATTTTTAAGACTTGATTAACAATGGTCAATAAAAAAATAAATAAAAATTGTATATATAAAAATGTATATAAAATGTATAAAAATAAAAGTCAAAAAAATCAAAATAAACCAGTGTGACCTTCCCTCATTTGCTATGGCGAGTTATTGCACGTGTTATTTCATCGACGTCTCATCACCGTTATCGAGCAGCCTCGATTACAGTGACTAGTAAAGTGTTTCTAGCAGCTTTTAAATGTTACGCAATATTGTGAAATAATTAAAGTTGATTTTTGGGAAAAAAGTTACTATGAAAAGATTTTTGTATTGATGCCAGGATTACGTGGGGTGAATATTTTGCAACTGCTTTTTAACTCCTTTTAATAATAACTTTTAATAATAACCGAATTCCGTTATTAAGAAAAAATGTTTGTATTGATGTCAGGAGTACGTGATGTGAATATCCTACAATTATAAATTAACACCTTGTATATACACCTTACTTAATTAAAATCAATAAATAAAACGATAACCTTTTATATCAGACATAACACATTTAAAATGCGCTCTCTTTAGAATCCACGGAGCGACCCACCGAGCAGCCATCTGCAGCAGTGGGGTGGAATTGTCTGCTATTAGCGGTACCTATTGGGGGTATTATATTTTGCGATTTCGAATTTATGATCATTTTTTAATGCACTAAAACCGGGGGCTGTCACTCTCCAGAGTAGCCTCACTTTTTTATTTCTCGTTCCTGGGCGTGCGCCACCATTCAGAGAGCACTACAAAAGTAAAAAAATAAAAATATTTCTCCTAAACGAACCATTCGTCCTATGACTCAAAGCAACTGAAGCAATTCACCCGATGACCACATCTTACTGCGCCATACTCGCTTTTGCAACAAAATACGAGACGTCACATAAATATCACACCCACCACTACACTTAACATAATTATACCTATGTGCAAACTGGAGATCTCCCAACACGGCACCGAAGTACCGCCAGAAAGCAACTTAGCAACTACTATAGAGATGCAACATAATCTAAATTACTTTACATATTGCAAAACACCTTCCTCGTTGAGGAAAAAAAAAATCGATTTGTCTATAACAAAGATGATTTTTTTTCTAATGCTTTTCAAGTAACATACGTATTTCATAATCTTTTTTTCACTTGCTTGGCCTGAATCAAGTTCTCCCACGCGTCTTGCCTTGCAGTTCGTAACTTATACTTCAACTCTAACTGATAGTTATCGAAGCTGTATAACGCCGGCATGTTAGGGTGAACTTGCCGGTTTCCCGAACACAAGCTCGTACGGCGTGTACTTTGTCCTTGTATCCATAATATTATACGCGAAACACGAAAAAGGTACCTAGCTGCTCTAGCTATTAGGTCATTCTGTCGTTTTCATACGCAAGTATGCCCCTAATGTTTTATGCGAATTTTCTAACGCATCTATTGTTTAGTGGTGATATGCCGTCGAGTTTAGTGTTTGTATCTTGAATACTTTACAGTATTCTTTGAAAACTTCTGTTGAAAACTGTCCGTTGGTCACTTATTACTTTACTTGGAATACTTTACCGAAGTAATAAATTATTCGCGAACGCGCGCGCCACGGTTTCAGCTTGTTTGTCTGGAATCGCGTAACTACCAATTTTGTTAAGTCGCACTGCAACGTTAATATCATTTTATTTCTTCCGCTGTCTTGTTCTAAAGGACCTATTGTATTTATAAACCTTCTTTGAAATGCTGACGTTGCTGTCGTAGTTATAATCATTGACTCCATATTCATTTTCGGATATTTGTATCTCTGGCAGTCGTCACGCTTCTTTACATATTCTATCTCATTTTTCATGCCGCTCCAAGTGTAGTACTTCCTGATGTTATTATACATTCTCTTTATCTCAGCATGTCCGTCTGTAGGTAGTATGTGGAAATCATTCAACATCAATTGTTGTTTTTCTCTACTTGTTTCCTTTTTGCACGCCTTTTACTACACTTCTTTGTAATCCAGTAGCTTCTCCATTTTTCATTATAAATTTCAGTTCGGCCTACCATTTCTTTCTTTTTATCATCACAAGCTCACTTGTATTGTACATACTGCGCATTACTTCCAGTTCCCTCAACGATTCACGTAGTGTCGACATTGATCGGTTTTTTTGGATAATATAATTGACTCGCTTATCTTTTACCATTATAAGCGTTGCTGACTTGTCATACTTAGTGGTTTTTGCTACTTTTCCAAAATCCTTTTCGTCCAAATAGTCTAGTTCACACCCGCCAATTTATATACGTTTTATAACTTCCACTAGTGGAAGTTTCAGTAGTTCGTGTGATTACGTTAATTTGTGGTTGTACCGATTTTGTCAATGCTCCCAGTTCGCCTGCATTAGTCTCTATCGTTTATAATGCATCTGCTAGGACATTTTCTTCCCCTTTCACATATTTCTCACCTAGAGAAGTTCCTATCCCAGTCTCGTCATCTGATATTGACATCGTTCAGTTGGGAATGCTGTATACGGCGAACTGGCTTTGTCCAGATTAATTTGGTAGTATCCCAGACTAAGGAGTCCATATGGACAATGAAAGTGGTCGGATGTCTATTTGTGTTAAAATCGAACAATAGATACACAGATAAAGCAGTGATTGTTGGTATCTAGTGGTTAAGGTTAAAATAACAATAAAGGTTTTTTTTTTATAAAAATAGGATTGATCTCGCTAGAATGGAAGATAAATATCGAGGATAAGGAACAGAAGGAAGAAAATATAAACATATATAGAGGAGTAGTGATGAGCGAGGTAGAGAAAAACACAGAAAAAAGAATTAAGCTAAGAGAGAAAGATATGTGGAAAGAAGAATCAGAGGATAGTAAAAAAAAGTCAAGTGGAGTATCAGATGAGCTAATAAATCAGATCAAAATGATACAGAGGGAAATTAGGGTATTTAAAGAGGGGAATAAAAGAGAAGGACAAACTCGGGAAGAAATGGAAATCACAGTGAATGCGGCAGAAGGGAAAAATGTAGTGGAAAAAATAAGAGAAAACCTTCCGATAGAAGAAGTAGGTGAAGATGGTATAAAGGAAATAAAAAATAATAAAAATTTAAAAGTGGATTGGTAGTGATGAAGTGCAGAATTTTTTATAATAAAAAAAATTGAGCAAGGATATTCTGATGAAGAAATAGTAAACGAAATATTAAGAGAAAATGAAGAAATAAGGAAAATAGTGGGGATTAGATAGGTGAAGACAGTAATGAGAGCAGTTAGAAAAAATGCTTTTAGGAACAGTAAACAATATGTGGAGGACTGGGCAGTAGAAACTGACAAGGAGATATTCAAGTACGTGGTAAAAAAAGGACAATTATTGATAGCTTTTACTGTAAAGCAGGTAGAGGAATATGTAAAGATCGCGATCTGCTATAAATGCTGCTGCTATGGGCATGTAGCCAAGTACTGTACAAGAACGGAGGTATGCTACAGATGTGAACAGGAAGGACATGAAGGGAAAGATTGTGAGAAAATTGTGATAACTGCACAAGAATTAAGGGTAAAGATATAGAGTACATGGCCACCAGCAAAAAGAGCCAAAGATACAAACGAAAGAAGGAACAATATCGAAATAGGATAGATTATGGAAGCTGGGAAAAAGAGAAGATACAAACAAAAAATTGAAAAAGAATTGGGGAAAGGAGCAGAAAACAATGAGAAGAAAAAATGAAGAAATATGGAGATTAGCAACATGGAATATACGAAGTATAAAGGGAAAAGAAATAGAATTAGAAGATGAGTTTCTGGGAAATAAAATAGACATACTTACAATAACGGAAACGAAAAAAAGAAGGGCGAGGATTACAAAAAATCATGAAAGGAAGTGTATTTATATATAGTGGAGTGGAAACAGAGAAAAGAGCAGCTGAGGGAGTCGCATGTATGATAAAAAAGGAATGGACACACAATATAGAAGAATGGGAGGCGTGTTCAGAGAGGATATCGACAATAAATATGAAGGACAATAATTAGAGCATTAAAACGATAATAAGTGTGTATTGACCAAATGAAAACGACAAAAAGGAGAACAAAGAAAAATTCTGGATTTCTGTTAACAGAGACGGTAGAAAGAGCAAAAGGCGAAATATACATTGCAGGATATTTTAATAGTAGAGTGGGAAAGGGAAAAACAGGAGAGAGTAGAATATTGGGCCAGAATGGGGAGACAATACTAAATGATAACGGAAAAAGATTGATAGAGTTTTGCCGAATCAACAGTATGTTTATAGCAAATACTTATTATAAGCACAAGGATATACACAAGTATACTAGAGAGATGAGCAGCAAAAATGAAAAATCAATAATAGACTATATAGTACCAGGAAATGAAAATAGAAAGAACATAGTAGATGTAAAAGTATCAAGAGGACCGGAAGTGGGAAGTGATCATTATATGGTTATATCAAAAATAAAGAACCACTAAAACAGACAACAGAGAGAGAAAAGAAGATAAGATAGAATATATATATATATGTATCTTGAAGCCGGTCTACCATTCCTGGTGTAGGCTTGTTAGTCTTTATCTTTTTTTCTTTATTTGTCTAGGCTTATGCGTTTTCGCTTCGCGTCACTGCGTCGCAGAACTCCATTCTTTCCTGTTGTTTGCCATCCTGCTAGCTTCCCTCATCGTTATTCCTCTTCTTTGCAATATCTTTTCTATCATGTCATTCCCAGTAGTTTCAGGTCTTCCCCTTTTTCTTTTCTGTCCAGGTCTAGCTTCCCATACTCTTCTCACTTGTCTTTCTTGTCCCATTCTTTTCAAGTGACCGCACCATCCCAACTGTCTCTTCTCTATGTATTCGTGTATCGCCTCCATTCCCAGTTCTTTTCTTATTTCTTCATTCCTGATTCTTTCTCTCTTTGTCACTCCCTTTACTCTCCTCATGTATTTCATTTCTACCGCTTGGACTTTACTTATTTCCTTTTTATCTGTTATCCATGTCTCACATCCAAATGTCAGTATTGGTCTTATTATTGTTTTATATACGTTTATTTTTGTTTTCCTTGTTATTTCTTTTTTTCCCACAATCATATTGCTGTAAATATGATACTGTAAAACACTTTCATTGCTTTTTCTCATAATAAGATAGAATATAAGAAATTAAAAGCGTATAGACTAAAAGACGGAGAGGTGGCAAAGCAATATAGAGAAAAAATGAAGAGGATGATCGAGAGTGGAAATAAAAATGGAAGGCATTAAGTTTGGAAGAGAGTTGGGAGGAATTCAAAAAGATGATACTACAAATAAGCTCGGAAGTGTGTTTAAAAATAAAAAGAAATAAGAAAATAAAACAAACGACATGGTGGACAGAAGAGATCAAGAGAAGAGTGAGATTAAAAAGGAAAAAATGGAAGCAAAATTTACAAAAAAAAAAAAAAATTGAGAAACGTATTAGTGTTACAAGGAGGAAAGGAAAATAGTGAAGCAATTAGTATTAGAGGAGAAAAGAAATGAATTGACAGAATTCGGCAATAAATTAGAAAACGAAGCTGCAGATGGAAAAAAAATATTCTGTAGTAGATTAAGAACAATAAGAAAAGGAAAGACCAACAGTGCTACATATATAAATAACAAAGAAGGAAAAATATTAAAGCAGGAATATGATATAATGGAAAGATGGAAGCAATACTTTGAAGAGCTGCTGTCAGACAATATAGCGAGGAACGATTCAAGAGAAACAGACAATACAGAGACAAAGGAATGCAAAGACGAGGAAGAGGAATTTAATTTGGAGGAATTGGATAAACAACTGAAGAATGGAAAAGCGCCAGGAAGTGACACAATAACGACTGAAATGATAAAATATATGGGGGAAGAGGGAAGGCAGGTAATGCTGGATATATATAGCAAAGTATGGACAGAGCAAATAATACCGAAAAAATGGCAGCATGCGCTGATGGTACCAATCTTCAAGAAAGGAGACAAGAAAGATTGTAATAATTACAGAGGAATACTACTAAATACAAATATGAAAGTGCTGGATATGATGATAAACGAGAGAGTAAAAAGTAAAATCGAGAAAACACTGGACGAATCTCAGTCAGGATTTAGGGAAGGAAGAAGCATTCAAGATCATATATTTACGATTAAACAGATAGTGGAAAAAACAAGTTAAAGGAAGAAAAACGTATACATGGGTTTTTTAGATTTAAAAAAAGCATTTGACAAAGTAGGAAGAGACAGATTGTGGAAGATGATGGCAGAGAAAGAGATAAGCAGGAAAATGATTAACTTAATAAAAAAAATATATGAAGAAAACTCAAATAGCGTGATAGTCAAAAACAGACAAACAAATAAATTTAAAACGAAAGACGGACTAAGACTGGGAGGAGGACTAAGTCCAACATTATTTAATATTTACATGGACAAAATAATAAGGAAAGCGAAGGAAAGAACTAGGGGACTTGAAATGGGATGGAATTATATGGAGAGAGTTGAAGTAAAGAGTGGAGCATTCGAAGACGATATAATGGTGGTAGCATCTAACGAAAAAGAGCTGCAGGCAAACATAAATATATGGAATGAAACACTTAGAGAGAACGGAATGGAAATGTGCAAAGAGAAAACAAAAGTAATGGTAATTGGGGAACAACAGGAGATAAAAATCATGGTAGATAAGGTAAAAGTGGAGCAAGTGACGAAATGGAAATATCTGGGAGTAGAAATATCTAGTTCAGGAAAGCAAGAAGAAGAAATTAACAGTCCGGTAGAAAAATCAATGAAAGTGTTTTACAGTATCAGCAATACGATTGTGGGGAAAAAAGAAATAACAAGGAAAACAAAAATAAATGTATATAAAACAATAAACAAAAAGGAAATAAGTAAAGTTCAAGCGGTAGAAATGAAATACATGAGGAGAGTAAAGGGAGTGACAAAAAGAGAAAGAATCAGGAATGAAGAAATAAGAAAAGAACTGGGAATGGAGGCGATACACGAATACATAGAGAAGAGACAGTTGGGATGGTGGGGTCACCTGAAAAGAATGGGACAAGAAAGACAAGTGAGAAGAGTATGGGAAGCTAGACCTGGACAGAAAAGAAAAAGGGGAAGACCTGAAACTACCTGGAATGACACGATAGAAAAGATATTGCAAAGAAGAAGAATAACGATGAGTGAAGCTAGTAGGATGGCAAACAACAGGAGAGAATGGAGAAAGTTTTGCGACGCAGTGACGCGAAGCGAAAACGTGGGGGCCTAGAGGAAGAAAAAAAAAAGAAGAGAAAAGGAAAAAAAGATAAAGACTAACAAGCCTACACCAGAAATGGTAGACAGGCTTTAAGATATATATACATATATATACTGTCTCGCTTAGGTTTTTATAATTTCCCGCCTTAATTATAGTTTTAATATCTTTTAGCTTCAAACCGTTGGCGAATGCATTTACTGCTATTCTTTTGTTAGTCTCTGCTAACACTTTTTGCGGTTTTCCATTTTCATCTGCTTGTGCGATTGTTAGGTCGTGTAGTAGTTAGATATCTTTGCTAAACTCCTCTATGCTTTTAGGTCATTGGCGTTGTGCAGTTCCACTGACAATACCCCGGAAGACTTTTTAAAAGTATAAAATTGCGCTTTATGGCCTCTATCAGTACGGGGTCGCCATAAAATGTCACCCTGTAAAGTAGGCTGTACGTTATCAGGATCGCCGTATGACACTGTTACGGGAGCTATGATTCCAACGTTTAAGTTATCAACGCAGAAGAGTTTGTTTAATAAAGATTTATTTTACAAACTGTAAAGAAGTTACGGAAAAATGGACAATTACAAAGACTTAGTGCAACATGGTGAAGATGTCCGTCAACGAAGATGTTGTGGTTTTTTTATTTTTTATTTTTTTGGCGTAATTCAGTTCTTGTTATTTTCTTTTTATTCACAATAAAATGTTAGCGTTTTATAGTAAATAAACAAAGGTTTTAGTTTGTAAATTTGATGTAAAATTACGTTTAATTTATATTTGAAATATTGGCATCATGCCGTAATTATTAATTGTGATTTTATTTATTGGCGACTTAGCGCCGCCTTGAATAAAATGCTGTTTTCATGAAATTGTTTACCGGCCAATTGTTAAAAGACTCGGTGCGACCTGGGGGAGATACCCGGCGCAGACGATGTTTCTTTTATTGTTATTTTGGAAGAATACAAAATGGTAACGATAAAAAAGGATTTATTTAACTTAAATAAATATTGTAAAATAGTACATAATAAGTACATATTGTTTAAATATTGGTACTTATTGGTCATTATTAATTGTTTTTTTTTATGTGGCGGCCATTATATATTTTTATAACGGCGCCCTGAATAAAAGGGTTTACGATAAATGATTTTTATAGTTATATAGGCTCAAACCATATAGAATAAGTATAGGTATTATTAAGGAATATTACCTTAGGGCATTTGGTGTGTAAAAATCAAAACGACTTAGGGTAAATAAAATGTATTTTTATAAATAAAGTTGTTTTCAACATAGGATTTTGCAGCCAGTACCACACTAAGATATAGGAAATTGTTATTGTAAATCTCCCAGCCTGGCCCTTGATTTTAATAAACAATCTTGGGTATACCAATGGCCCGATTCGGCCGAGATGGGCAAATTGCTTCGTGACTTCAAGATACCTAGCTGTAAAAGGTGGGGTAGAGGAAACATTAAAACAACTTAACTGGAAGCAGCAGAGTAATCCGCTCACGCGAAGAGGGATCTAACTTCTGCTCATACTTTCTGCTGTTACAGGGACGAAACGCTGGGCTTGACCTAGCCCTTTCCTTTTGCTAATCGAGTTTTCGAACGGCTACTCTTTTCCCGTGGTGATCGAGTTTTCGAGATCCACTTCCTTTGGCCAATCGAGTTCTCGAACGACTACGCTTTTCCCCTGGTGATCGAGTTCTCAAGATCAGATTCCTGTGGCCAATCGATTTCTCGAACGGCTACTTTATCCACTTGATGATCGATTGTCGAGATCCAGTTCCTTTGCCAATCGAGTTCTCGAACGATTACTCTTTTCCCGTGGTGATCGAGTTTTCGAGATCCACTTCTTCTGGCCAATCGAGTTCTCGAACGGCTACTCTTATCCCGTGGTGATCGATTCTTGACATCCAGTTCCTTGGCCAATCGAGTGCTCCAACGGCTACTCTATCCACCTGGTGATCGAGTTCTCGAGATCCATTGATTTGGATACTCAGAATACTTACGTATCAGTGGTGAGGACCACTTTATGAACCTATAGAACTAAAGAAAAACCATCTCCACTGTCTAAAGGCTATACGTAAAGACTCCCCCCCCCCCCACTTTCTGTTTGGAGTGGTGAGGCGCCGTAAGGCAAACTAAAAATCAAAGGGTGGCACACGAACAGATATCATTAATTAAAATATTTTAATAATTCACATCGAAAAGAAAACGAAAAAGCGCTACAATACACAGCACTATTTACACTAAACATCTTACATTCTAAATACGCCGGGGGGACGACGTTTCGGTATCGTGACGGAGGAGAGGGTTTCGGATCTGCCGTGACTTCTCGACTACGCTGGGAAAACTTTATTTGTTCTGTTATTTCTGGTAGTAGGTTCCATTGGTATTTATTTCACCCAACTCCCCTACTCTAGGGTGTTTAACCCTCAGTTGCCACGTCGTACCGTGCCGGCTAGGGTATGGAGTTTTTGCGTCATTTGCTCGATACGTGCTCTCGTTATAAATGTTGCATTCTTTATATGTCATTAACCCTTGTTTTAACTACTGTTATAATATACAGGGTGTTCCTCAAGTTGTAACGTATATTTTAAGAGCCTACTCCTGACTAGTAAATGAGCTATTCTAAACAAAAAAAATTTTGAAAAGACTAAAAAAAAATTCTAGTAAAAATTCCAAAAATGTATTCAACCCCTTCTTTTAAGTACGTGCCTGATATGTTTCAATGCCGCACGCCGTTAGTTTGTGTTCACTTTTTTTTCCATAGTTTTTTCTACTATTTGTAGTTTTATTATTATTTATTATTATTTTTAATGGCATAGTTCTCTGAACTCCATTGAATTGTATCGACAGAGAAAGAAAATTTTTGTCCGACTTAGAGTTGCCAGTTTGGGCGCATTTTTATGAAAAGTGCTGGTCGATATCTTTAAAAAAAATTGGGTATTTTTTTCTTTAATGCGAGGCGCTGTTCTTTTATAAGATTAAGGTGTTTTATTATTTCAGTGATTTGTTCGCGGCTGGCAACAATGTAAGAAGTGAAGAAACATTGTTCAGAATCGAAGTAATATCTTAGTTTTAAAAATTATGTCTTTTTTGTAAGAAACATTTAATAGTAAATGAATAAGAAATGAAATTATTTAATTTTAGTTTAATAATGATTGGACCTCAGATCAATTGTTTCTAGAACGTTATATGTAGTTCGGAATCAAATATCCACCTACCTGCACAGCATTTTTCGGAACGTTTCCCATTTTGTTTTTTCTTCTGCCCTAGTAAAATCTGCCCGATTTTAGCACTTTTGGGCAATATTTTATGGTAAAGTTGATACGGTAAATATGTCTGAATTCGATTTTCTTAGAAATCTAGTTCAAATACCATTTTTATAAACCCAATTGTTGAAGCACATAAAAAATATCCATTCCCTTTTTTTTTAATCTTACGTCTTAAGGTACGTCATAAGTTACCAAAAATAGTTCATTAACTTATTTAACCTCGAAGTCGAAATACATACAAAAAAAGGAACACTAGTGCGTGAGCCTGAATGTGTGTCATAATTAATTGCCTTCATTGTTTAGGTCAAAGTTAGTTATACCATGATCCGTCTTGTTCACAGGACCTCACTAAAAAATTGAAACAGGTAAAAATGGTCATATCTCAATTATTATTAATGCAAATTCCTTCCAACTTTCAGGATGATCATTATATGATGTCACCTATACGAGGTATAAATATTTGTGATTTTATTTGAAACACCCTGTATATTTTAAATGACTTATTTGCTAATACTACAATATTTATATGCTATTAACCGTTGGTTAATAACCGGGCCATTGGTTAGGTTAAGCAGCTCAGCAACTAGTATAGAGATGCAACATAATCTAAATTACTTTACTTATTGCATTGCAATATAATATTTATGCTAGGTTGCGAATGGATAGACAATGTTAGACAATTATGAGATAAGTTACTCCATTGAATATCCTTCTCCTTTTGTTCGTTTAATGACTCTAGTGGTTGTAATACTACCTTACATTGTAAACTTTCATTATTGGTA
The DNA here is from genome assembly GCA_949748235.1 of Platypus cylindrus. NCBI lineage: Eukaryota > Metazoa > Arthropoda > Insecta > Coleoptera > Curculionidae > Platypus > Platypus cylindrus. Next base: position 41,758,930 of record OX456488.1, read on the forward strand.
TCGAAAACTGCTCGGTGATTGCTCATATTATTATGTAATGAGATACGACCCTCCGATCTAATGGGACCCGCATTATATATTTGTTTTTTTTCATTTTCGGGACACTAATTATTCGATAAGTTATTGACTTGGAGCAGCGTATTATGCCCCTTGTCACATTTGAAACAATTGCTGCCATTACATTTCCTGAATACATGTTATCGAAATAAACTAATTTTACATAAATTATTATTTATAATAAACGCTAATCTATCGTTCAAAGATAAAGATTTAAAATCGGTAAAACGTATGATCCTTCGAACAGAAGCTACACATTCATTTAGAATTATTTGACTCTACTTGCTTACTATCTAGAGACCCATAAGAGAAATGCCCCAACTTTTTTATATGAACCCGTATTAGTATATTTTGCTATTCTTAATTATTTAATGCAGCTTTCGTTTTCTTCATACATGTGTACTTAAGCGCTAGGAATTATTGTCTGTCCAAAATTTAATTAATATAATATTTGAATACATAATTATTTCAATTAACAGGCAACAGTTGATAAATAGTCCTTGCCCAATTTGTAATGACAAAATATCAGGTTTTCATTATGGAATATTCAGTTGTGAATCTTGTAAAGGATTTTTCAAGCGAACTGTACAGAATAGGTAAGGTGGTTTAATGTTTAATTTTTTTGTATGCATGCAGTGTCATTTACAGGAAGAATTATGTTTGTCTTCGTGGCGCCCAGTGTCCTGTCACAGTTACAACGAGAAAAAAATGCCCTGCTTGCCGATTTGAAAAATGTCTTCAATGTGGTATGAAACTTGAAGGTAAAATATACTCAATGCGTGTTTCTGTGTCATGACTAATATACATTTTTTAAGCAATAAGGGAAGATCGAACTAGGGGTGGCAGATCGACTTATCAATGTTCGTATTCGCTGCCACCGTCATTATCAACGCAATCAGAGTTAAGAGGCAGTACACCTGATTTAAGGTTAATCCGCAATTTTATTTTTTTTTTCAATTTCGAATACAATGTCATTTTAGGCAAGCATTTAATGACCATCAAACGAACTTAACGATTAAACTGGAACCTCCAGATAATCTGATATCTCCTCATCAAAAAAGGAGTATTCTACCAGGGTCTAAAGGTGTCCCATCATTACTGCAAGTAAGTATTAAGCCCTCAATTTATTGGGCTTTTACGTTTGGCGCCTATGCAATTAACACAATTTCAGAATAGTAGTTTCTACAATTACAAGAACATACGAATCAGAATTAACAGCTATTAATTCTGAGAATTAATATTGGCATGGAAATACAAATATGTAACGAATACAAGATAATAGTTAAAATTGGCCGTGTTGATTCTTAGGGTTTTTTTTGCTAAAGAACTAATTTCGGTAATGCACAGCCTACTACAAGAATTGAAAATATGCCAATGTTGATGGATAAAAAATATCTGGCCTAATAAAATTATGCTGTAAAATTAAAAAGTAGTAAAGGATTTGGTTCATTATTGTGTAGATGTTAATTTTTTACAGTTGCTTAAAAACGTTATTAAAAATTTAATAGCGTGACTAGTTTGTGTAAAAATTGAAAGTCTTAGAATTTTATTTGCAAAGTTCATCACACATAATACAATATTACGTGTCAGCTAATAAAAAAGCACGTAGCATGAAACAGTTCTACAATTTTACACTTGGTACTAAGTTTTGTTACTATGCTGTAATATTCAGCAATGTCAACTTGTTTAATAACATTACATTAATTTCGCTTTAGTCAATCTTTAAAAGTAAAAACAGGAAACATAAAAAATTCTACTAGCAGGTTATTGATAAATTTCTTGGGATTGTTATGTTAAAGTGAGAATCGAAAATAAGAAAGAAAGAGAGAACAACAAATTAGAAAGAAACACTCTAGTGGAAACGTTAAATTAGATTAGTTAAATGTTGGATTTGGATCAAGTAACTTTGATTTGATTTGAACTTTTTTGAAAGTGTTTTGAAATATTTTGTTAACAATTATGGCAAATTATACTATAGCAGAATGGTGTGGTATGCTGATGATTTATAGAGAACCCTGTGAAAATGCAGCTGCTGCAAAAAGATTATATCGAGAAGGATTTTCAGAAAGGCAAAATCCTTGTGAACGGACATTTGTTAATGTAGTGCAAAGGGCAGGAGATACTGGTTCGTTAATTCCCCAACCCAGTTTACCAGGAAGGCAATTAAGTGTTTAAACAGAAGAAGATATTTTAAGCATAATTGAAAATGAGCTGTCGGCCAGTACTCGTGAAATTGCGTGACATGTCAAAGTTTCCAATTCCACAGTGTGGCGTGTATTACGGGAAAATCGACACTCTCCGTATCATATACAACGTGTCCATTCTTTGGAACCGCATGATTATTTAAATTGACTACAATTTTGTCAATTGGTGATTGGTCAGAGCTTAAGGCAATCTGGATTTGCGTTTAGTTTTATTTACGGACGAAGCATGCTTTACACGATTTGGAGTTTTTAATAGCAGAAGTAGCCTGCTATTTGGAGCGAAGAAAACCCGCATGCTTATCGTCCTAGTAGTTTCCAAAGACAGTTACGAATTAATGTATGGGCTCACATTATAAGAAATTATTTGATCGTTCGTTTTACCTTCCCGTTTAACTGGAGAAAGGTATTTGGATTTTTTGACGAACAATTTATGGGAACTATTGGATTATGTACCATACTAATTACGTCATGATATGTGGTTTATCCATGACGGAGCTCCATATCATTTTTATTCTAAGTTAGATCTTTTTTGAATGAAAAATGTCCAAATAGGTGGATAAGCCGTAGAAGCTCTATTGCGTGGCCAGCTGGATCTCCTGATTTAAATCCCTTAGATTTTTATTTATGGGGCTACATGAAATATCTAGTGTACAAAGAGCCCTTAGACAATGAAGATCAACTTCATGCACGAATTTTTGAAGTTGCAGGAATAATTCGTGGAAAAGCTGCAGAACAATTCCCAAGAGTTCACGAATATTTTATAAATCAGGCTTAGCATGTGATTGTAGAAAATGATGGTCATACTGAACACAATCTGTGAATATCTAATAAATTTCTAGTGAATTGATAGTGATGTTTTAGTGAATCATTAATGTGGATATTGTACTTTTAGTGTGAATTAGAATGTAATTTGTATTGTCTGACATAGTATCCATTGTCTAGTGTTGTGGACATTTGTTTATGTAATGACAGCTGATTAATTGCGGCGGCAGCGGGGTGGTAAGCCATACCACCTCGCCTGGTAAGTTGAAATTCATTACTAATTTGTTGCAGTAATTACACCAACTAATTAGTGGTATGCAGGTATTGCCTTAATCTGCATTACTCTAATAAAGGTAACATTAAAGTACTGTTTGTGTAATTGATAACTTGCTATCTAATTTGGCAGCATGGAAAATACATTTTTTTAAAACTAGACATGACTAAAGTCAAATTGTCTTTGTTGGCATTAAAAACAATTTGATAGCTAGTATTATGAAACAAAAGATTTTACATACTCTCTTCTGATTGAAATTAGACGAATAAAATTGAAATTAGAATTAAAAAATTAAATGTAAAGAAATAACTTCAAAATAAATTTTGCATGTTTTTAAATATAAAACTTTAAGTTTTCTATTTTACGTTACAATTTTTTTAAAAATTTTGAAGTGTTTGTAAAAAGTACTCTTATGATTAAATAAACATGTTCAGTTTTTCTTATTAATTGTTTTTAATTCTAGTTTCAAGACATAAGTAAAAAAATGAAAATAAACAAGCTTTTTGCTTGTTTATTTTCAATCATTAGCTCAATCATTTACTATGTGAACAAGTCATGCAACGTTTTGTCCATAGCGTCTCTCATAGCTGTTTCGACAACTGTTGTCTAACGTTGCCTGGCCCGAGCCGCCGCAGAATATAGTAGATATCAAACGTTTCTTAGCCGTTTTTAAATGTTGCGCAATATTGTGAAATAATTAAAGTTGATTTTCCGAAAAAAAATTATTAAACAAAGTTGTTTGTTTTGATGTCACGAGTATGTGGTTTAATTTTCTGACAACCTTTCGCGAACACCCTATATGTTCCTCTGTATTTCTCCCGTATATGTCTTGTGCATACTCCGTGTGAAATATTGCGTTGATGCAATTTCTGTACGCTACATCGACTCAGATCAGCGGAGAGCGTTGCTAGTTGAGTGGAGTTCCACCAACCGGCAAGTCCTGATTGGATATCAGAAATAAATACGATATCGACAATATGATTTATTTCTACGTTGCCAGAATGAGTTTGTAATTTTCACCCTTACTTGGTGTGCTATCTATTTCCATTCAACTGCTTATGAAGCACTACAGGTCTTATTCCTGAAGGATAGGCGTGTTAATTTGTCAAAGGAATTAGCTCAAATTATTATCGATTTTGAAGTTATAAAGATAGACGGTTAAAAGCGTACGTGACATAACTGATTTCAATATTCACCAATAAAATTTGCAACAATTTTCGAATTGTTATCGGAGAATCGGTCTTGAACATAAATAAATACAGAAGTTTTTGTTTTTGTTTTTTTTTCTTCATTGTACAAGGCTCTCAATATGTCGTCACTCTTTGTGGAATCTTCAGGAGAAAACAATTTACTTCAATAATTTTGTGTAACTTTGATAAAAATTTAATGTGTAAGTATTGAGAACTTTGTAAAATGAATAAAAAGCGAAACAGATATTCAAATTTGCTATTATAATTATCTAAAATACTGATTTCTGGTAGAAATGAAATACATGAGGAGAGTAAAGGGAGTGACAAAGAGAGAAAGAATCAAGAATGAAGAAATAAGAAAAGAATTAGGAATAGAGGCGATACAAAATACATAGAGAAGAGGCAGTTGGGATGGTGGGGCCATCTGAAAAGAATGGGACAGGAAAGACAAGTGAGAAGGGTATGGGAAGCTAGACCTGGACAGAAAAGAAAAAGGGGAAGACCTGAAACTACCTGGAATGACACGATAGAAAAGATATTGCAAAGAAGAAGAATAACGATGAGTGAAGCTAGTAGGATGGCAAACAACAGGAGAGAATGGAGAAAGTTTTGCGACGCATTGACGCGAAGCGAAAAGTTAGAAGCCTAGAGGAAGAAAGAAAAAAAGATAAAGACTAACAAGCCTACACCAGAAATGGTAGACAGGTATATATATATATATATATATATATATATATATATATATATATACCTGTATATATATCAGTATATATATATATATACTGATTTCTGGACAATAATTCGTAAGATTATAAGAAAGGACTGCTCGAACAAACAATACTAATTTAAAAATTTATTGTAACTGCAATTATACGTACGACGAAATTAAACGTAGATTCACTATATTTTAATGGACAACGGCGAAATACACAAAAGCATGTAGGCTTGTAGATTGCTACATACTTTTACTTTAATCATGATAACGTATAATTTTTTTATATTGGATAGTATAATTATAATGTTACTTAGTTTTTTGGCAATTTTATCCTGTTTTAATTCTTTTTTTATTAATCTTCTAAACTCGACAGCTGCATTAGTATCTTATATCTTTCCTATTCAATGGTATAAGCTATTATATCTTTAACAAAATATTAAATATTTTATTTAATTTTTTAAATATTTATTTAAAGATTTTATTTAAGATATTATATATGTATATTATTAAGCTAAGAAAACGAAAAGGACTCGTTGAAAAAGATATAAGATATCGAAACAGCTGTCGAGTTCAGAAGATTAATAAAAAAAGAATTAAAACAGGATAGAATTGCCAAAAAAAGCTAAGTAACCTTATAATCATGGCAATGTTTCGTGCGAGTAGTGTAGAGAAAAAAAAATCAGGAATCATAGGAATCATTATTTGATTTCAGAAGAAACATTATTGGCGTTTGTTTGAATTTGTACTCGATGTCGTAATCGAGATAATTCTTGAATAAATGACAGTATTAAATTATAGTTGGTATATGGTAAACAAAATAAAGTGAAGCAAAAATAAAGTAGCACAGCGACACTGCCAATTTAAATAAATTAAAATTTGTACAACGAACTATTATTGCCTTGTCATTGCATTCAATATGTAGATATCTACCTATATATACAGGGGCATAATTTGCGTTGTTAGAAATTTACACCACGTATAAGCCATAAAAAGCAAACCGACAATCGCTAAATTTAATTTTGTTAAATAAAACTTGTAATCTATATTTGCCATTCCAACTGGCAACCTGGAATTTGCATTCCAAGGTTGCCCTTCTACTGGCAATTTTGTGGGAAAGTTGCGCAGGACGGGAACATGGTACTTGGATTTTTATTCAATACAACTTCTGTGAATTATTGGAAGATGGATTTGACCAATAGGGACTCTGATACGAGCTTTCCAAAACAGAGTTTGCCTATCCAGTTCTATTTTTTTTAATGCAATATGCTACTTTTTGTCGTCTATTACTGCAGATAATAAACGCGTCAAATCAGCTTCGCAAACCGCGCATCAAAATTCCAAGCTGTTTCGACTGTTTCTAAAGTTCACTATATTTCGATACCTTTTTATCGAATAACCTGTTACGGTACTCGAAACCTATCACTACTTTTTTCATATTTTTAGAATTGGCAACATGCAAATTTTATTGCATGTGGAGAGATGACATGCTATCATGGCGTTATGTCATTTCAATCAATTTATTTATTACTTACTAAAATTGAAAACATCGAAAACGAAGGAATTATTCACCATTTTGTTTCATGCATTGAATGGCAACGTAATAATTTCTATTGTGGATCAAAATTAAAATTATTGTAAGTTTAGATAAAGAAACAGCAAGATTAAACTGTTTATTTACTTTGAAGAATCGTACAAGTTTAGGTTAAATTTATTGAAACGAATGAGATAAAATCAAAATTCATCTGGAAAACCAATGCATTGGAATTAACTGCATTTATTATTGTACTACGTTTAAAATTATATTATGATTAGGTACGTAATCTGTTGTTGATGTTGAATGGTGGTAGTAATGTATTACTATAAAGGTAGATATTTAAAAGTTTTTTTTATAAGCAAATAATTTTTCTTTATAATTACAAATTTTAGGCCGAAGTATTATATATTGCAAAAATAAAACAACATATGTAGTTTATAAAAAATGAAAAAGTAATGGCCATTTTTGAAGGCTTAAATGAAATCGGGTCAAGAAAATAGCGTACCAATTCAAAAAAAACAATATTGTTCTGTCAAGAAACGTGTCTGTCAAACGATGTTGTGTCAAAGAAAGTGATGGATGTCATAGTTCATTCAAAATCTTGTTGAACCTTAATATATCGCACTACTTCACATTAAATAACTAAGGAAGTAATTGAGTAGTAAATAACTTTCTTCAGTACCAGTACGATGCGTGAATGGGATGTTTCAATTCAACGATTTTAAAATAAAGCAAGCATGAAGTTTATAAAGTAATCATCTACTGTCTTATAACACAATTTTAGATGTAAAAGCAACAATTTTGTAACATTATGGTAACAAAAAACTATTTGAAATACTTTGCTAATCGCTTTATTTTTATGTGGAATGAAGTACCTAGTTTTAATATTTTATGATTTTCAGACATTGAAAATTTCATATCATGTATGATCTTCCCAAATAGACTAAATTCAAAATTACCTCCATAAGTGGCAGCATAAAATTTACATACAACAAAAATGTTTCGTTGTTGATGATTGTAAAATAGGCTCAGTTAATTCTCCACAGGCTTTGATAATTCGTTGTTTGAGCTCTGCATTATCTGTAATCGGATTCCCAGGAGTATAAATTTTATTCTTGTCTCATATATGACATTCTTGTCATTATATCTGTCTCAACAAATAGTCAATCGAAATCAAGCGGTTGCTTATGATTCTACACCACACATTTATTCTAATAACCTCCTGGTGCGACTTCTCATAAAGTAAATGGGGATTCTTTACAGCTCAAGTTCGTGTATTTTTTCTGTTAATGATCCCATTGTTCGTGAACTTGCATTTATCAGTAAAAGGAATATTTGATAAGAACGTACTACTTTGGTCCTTTATGACATCTACATGTGGTATGAAATCTATTCTTCGTTGATAATCGCCATTTCGTAGCCTTTGGACTAAATGAAATGCATATGAATTGTATTTACGACTTTTTAATATATTCAAAATGGTTATATCTGATAATAGAAATTGTTGATCAAACCTTCGTAGAGATATGTGACGACTTTCTTCAATGGATAACAATACCTGCTATTCAATTTCAGATTGGCCAACTTTTTCTTGGCGAGTAAATTCTCCTTATTGTGATGTAAGCGGATGGCGTTGATCCATTTGTTGGAAAACTACTAAACATTTTTATAGGTAGTTGATTTGTTTCAGGAAATCTAGTACTGAATTTTATAACAAATTCTTACATTTAAACTGTATATTATCAAGTACTGTTGATGATCCAAATAAATATGCATATCTAGTTTTTCTTTCTGTAAAATAAATTCTGTATGTAACTATTTTATTTTTATGGGTAATGAACATTTTAGTAACATTAATTAGTATTTATGTTTAGTGACATTTAATTTTGTATCCATTTTTACAGGTGCAATAAGCCAAACTCTAAAATGTTTGTAAATGTCGAGATCATTCTGGTGCGAAAATAAAACATTAGAAAAAAAACAATATCCATTTTATTGAATAGAAACATAGAAATACAATAATATTGAATAGATGTAATAAACACTTTTTGTAGACGTTACATCAAATACAATAGCAAAGTTGCAGTTGCTACCTAGCAATTGGAACCACGTTCCTGATACAATTTAGCCCACATTAATAAGAATAGCTCATACATCGATCGATTGTGGGCGATAAAGCATAAAGTTATCCAAAATTTAGTGGCAACATGAAATTTTGAGTTCACTTAGTTGTTTTCCAATTTTATTATAGTTTACTGCATTTTTATGCCGTCGTAAATTTTGTAATGCCTCCTATTTGAATAAAACCGGATTTTAAATCGCGTAATTCTAATTATGCCTTTTAAAATCATTTAAAGGACCTCAGCCTAATCGTACACTGCATATCTATTCATGTTCTAATTCTAAACGTAGTTTAATAATAAATGTATTTAATTCCATTGCATTTTTTTTCCAGTTGAATTCAGATTTTATGTATTCGTTTCAATAAATTTAACCAAAACTTGTACGATTCTTCGAAGTAAACAAATAATGTAACTTCGCTGTTTATTTGTCTAAACTGACAATAACTTCATCCTTGATCGACAATAAAAATTATGTCGTTGCTTTTTATTTTCGCACCAGAATGATCTCGAGATTTACAAAAATTTTAAAGTTTGGCTTATTGCACCTGTAAGAATAGATACAAAATTAAATGTTACTAAGCCTAACTACTAATTAATGTTACTAAAAAGTTCATTACCCATAAAATCAAAATAGTTACATACAGAATTTATTTTACAGAAATAGAAACTGGATATGCATAATATTTATTTGGATCATCTAAGAGGATTTGATAATATTCAGTTTAAATGTAAGAGATTTTTTATACAATTCACTACTAGATTTCCTGAAAGAAATCAGCCATGTTTAAAAATGTATGTGCATTTTATGCTTCCATTAATGGAGGTAATCTTGAATTTGATCTATTTGGCAAGATCACAAATGATATGCAATTTTCAATGTCTGAAAAAACTAAAATATTAAAACTAGGCAGTTCATTATACATAAAAAAATTATTATTTGAATTGGTTGTGTTCGCCATAAGGCGATTAGCAAAGTATTTCAAATTGTTCTTATTAACATAATGTTACAAAATTGTTGTTTTTAAATGTAATATTGTGTTATAAGAAAGTAGAGGTTTACTATATAAACTTCATGCTTGCTTTATTTTAAAATCGTTGAATTGAAACATCCCATTTACGCATCGTACTGGTACTGAATAAAGTTATTTACTTTACCTTATTTAGTTACCTTCTTAGTTATTTAATGTGAAGTAGTGCGATATATCAAGTTTCAACAAGATTTACGACAACTTTGAATGAATTATGACAACCTTTTTAATAATCATAATAATAACATATGTTAATAATAACAAAAACATCAAAAAGAAAGATCAATTTTGTTTTTTTGAATTGGTACGCTATTTTCTTAACCAGATTTCATTTCAGCCTTCAAAAATGACCATTACTTTTTCATTTTTTATAAACTACATAAGCTGTTTTATTCTTGCAATTTACTTCGGTCTAAAATTTGTGATAATAAAGAAAAATTATTTGCTAAAAAAAAGTACTTTAAATATTTACCTTTGTAGCAATACATTACTACCACCATTCAACATTCCACCAACATTCAACATCAACAACATGGGTCGCGACTATTTCACGAGCGAGCTTTGCTTATTAGTATTAATTAAGTTAATTTATAACAAATTAGAATAATACATTAAGTTATTTTATTTCTGTAAAGTACTATTTGCGGGGTGTTGCGTCAACTGAATTTCATTAATCAAATCTAAATATAATCTGTTGATGTACCGAAAGACAAAGACATTTTAGTTCGGCTCTTCGCGATTTCCGAAAGTCGTTTTATTACATCGTCAAGGTATTATTAACAATGAACTCGATTATTATTGAACGCTATGCTGTTAACCAAATACATACTGCCGCAGAAACCACAGCCTTGCGCAACTAGCATCTCCAACTATGGCTTTTTGGGAAGTAAACAACCCAGAAATTGGGGTTCTAATTTTAAATTAAAACTTAATTTTTCTGGTAGGATTGTTTGTTCAGGAGGCGTATGCCACGCAGACACTAGTAGCCGCAAGATATGCTTTGCTTTTTCTGTGTAAAGTTGTTGTACTTGCTCCTATATGTTTTTGGGTAATTATGCTTAGTTTAGTGGTAGAGTAAGTTTTTAAGTTTAAATCTATTTGTTTTGCTTGGATTGAATTGGGGTTTGGTTTACTGGGTGCAGTTATCAGATATGATTATGTTTAGGTTATCACCACAAGAGTTGTGTTTTATTTTATTTTATAACATGTTTTATTAATTTTTCTAGCTTTGCTTTAACTCTTTCCTGAACCAGTAGATTAATTTCTCCACTGCTTAAAAGCTACTCGTGCATGCCTTTCTTCCAACTTACAACCCGGAGTTGTAAGATCGTAGCATGCCATCCAAAATCAAAAAGTTTAAAAGTAAATTTTAATTTTTTTATAGAAATTCATACTCTAGGACATATTTTTTACCACTTATCAAAAATTCTGAAAAGGTATTTCTGAATTCTTGGAAAAGTATTTCTAACATTTATTAAACAACATTAAATTTTTAACACATAAAATTTTACAAATATTTTATTTTAATTTCAAGAACTTATAAAAATACACAAGTCAGACCTTGACTTGTGGGCATAAAAACTGCATTTAATAATACTATTAATTCCAAACATGCAAAATTATTGTTGACCAAATGTTATTATTAAAAGATTGGAAATTTGTAAAAATTTGATCTTTACATTCGCCTAAGTTATTAATACATTTTTTAATATTGCTCACAAAGAATTTGGAGAAACTTCATTTTACGAATATACTGCTATGACATTGAACTCATTAATGAGTTTAATTCTATTGTTTAGAACCCAATATTGCGTAAGTCAGTTATGCTGCGGTTTATCAACGGTTTCGAAGAAATCCGAAAATATATTTATCTTAGAAACTAATGAAGCTAGCCTTTCCCCTTCATTAACAATTGTCGGTTGGATTTTAATACCCTATACGTGGTGTAAGTCGCAATCTCGCTATTTTCTCAAAATAGAAAATAAGACTACTCCGCTGGTAAATGTTATATTTTAAATAATATAGTTCTGCAAATACAAAAATCAGTGAAACAAACATTAAAAAATAAACCGAATACTTTATTAAAATAAAACTTATCCTAATTAAACTTATGAGTATCCAAAATAAATTAACTTATATTCTATTTGATGCGCTACAAATCCAGAACCATCACGAAGTTAAGTGAACAGGTAAGCTCACCAACATAAAATAAAAGTGATTAAACCAAATTAAAATAACATAAACGAAAGGTTAAGTTATAATAAAATCACAGACTTACGCCAATTTAACGTATAAAGATTACACTATTAATTATGCTAAGCCAAATTCAGAGTGGACATATGACGCAATTTAAAGCGTAGAGCGAATTATACGGAATTAAGTTTTCGTATAATTTTACGCAGGTATAACAAATAGGGTGCTAACTTTTGCTCACTGTGTATAAAATTAAAAGTTATTCGAAATAAAGTAAATGATAAAAAAAGTTTGTAGAGTTCTACAAGTGGTTCTGGTGGATCTTGTGGTATTTTTCAAGGACTGGTGGTACTGGATTCCGTTTGGTGGTTGTCCCGGCAGGAAGCGATGTTGCTGACCAGGGATGACTAACGAACACAATTGCTCCACAACGGCGTTTTGAAGGCCAAACAAAAAATTAGGGCACTTCAATACATTTACAACGTGTATTCTCTGATAAAACACTACTGCAACTAAACTAATTTTATGAATATGTCGTAAGTTAACTACCGTGTACCGGTTAAGCATGTGAATTTTTTCGATATATCTCCACGTATCCATACATATCGATAAATATCGCGTAACGATATTAAACACCTATATTATTAACATATCGATAAGCCCATAACTATCGATAATAATAATAGTTACCGAGTTATCGATAGTTATCAGTAATAACTATATCGATATGCTAATAAATGATATTTTAGTAATTATTAATAAAATTCATACTTATCGATAATTACTGACTTATGTAGATCTTGTAGATTACACATCAGATTGTGTATGCTATACTATACTATGTATACTATGTATTTGCTTATCAAATTTATATATTTATTATATAATAACAATATTGTATTATATAACGCCATACTTATTGTATAACAGTACACTAGCTAAACAAGACTTAATTATCTACTATTATCTACTCTAACTCAGAAAGTTAACTTTGCATAATAAAGTTAATTTAATATAGTATCGGTATGCACCAAAAGTATATAATTAGGGTTTACCGTCTATCATGGTCAAATCGCTAATTTGGTATACACCATCGGCTAATATCCGCTTAACCCTGATTATAAAAATCGTCCTATTTTGCCTATTTAAATCGAGACTTTTGTCTCGATTATTTAAATTCAAAAATTTAAATTTTACCTCTTTTTATTTAATTTTTACCTCCAGCGCAAAAAGTGCTTTTGCGGTTAGAAGACAATTTTTCCGTAATTGAATCATATCAAAGTTTCAAATTTTGAATATTTAGTCATAGTTAATGTATGCGTAATATATAACTATAAGAATTTACACAAAACATTTATATGTATGCATTCCGGATAAATAATTTAAATAATTTTGTGGTTAAATCAATCAAATAGGATACAGTGTTTTATTATATTAAGTTTCTGTATGGACCACTTGGTACGTAGTGATCGTAAAGAGAGTAACAATTAAGAGAGTAACATTAAGACGTAATCGGATATGTTGGTGATTCACTTGTTTTCAAAATGGAAGGCTTTCGTAGATTAATAAAGAAGCATAATAGCTTGCACTGGTTTTTCGGTACTTACTTAACTTAATATATCGCGGCATTTTAGATTTATATCAAAAGGTGCCGAAGATGAGATCGGTACGTCTGACCTAAAAAAAAAAAAGTAGACAGAGTTTAATAATGAAAGATGATTTTATTGAATAACAAAAAAAGCAAAGCTACAATTGCTGATAAATTATCAGAGGAAATATTACGAAATAATTAGAAGGAAGCAAAAATAGTGCTCATTGTCAGTAAAGACGGCATATGTTCCAACAAGCAATGGGCAACACTTTACGTGTTGCCCATTATTAATAGTATAATCAAATAATAAACCAAAAAAGAACAAAATCTAGCAATTAGTTTGTTCATGTCTTTTAGGTAGAGTAGAATATGAGGAAGTAAAAAATAATATAATAATAATGTTCGAAGAAACAAGTGGTTAATAGGGTTGCTATGGTAACACTATTTGTTTTCACAGGAATCTGAATTTTCCTTGCAACTACCACAACTGCATGCAATGGTTTTCGCCAAAAAAATTGGAAATCTCCTACTTTTGTAGTTCTAGACGGATGCGGCGAGAATGTGAAACACTACCACTTTGATGATGATCACCAATAATCGGCCCAGCGTCTATCTGGAGATGTATGTATCGTCCGGTCGACAAAGAGTATATATGAACTATAAAACTGCGGGTTTTAAAAGATTACTCTCTCGAACGTCAGGGGTAGTGGTGTGATACGCTATCGGATTAATTATGGGCATATCACGAAGAATAAAACAGCATGTACTAAAACACGACGATCGGGAACTAATTTTTGTGTTGAACTTCATTCACTGTAGGTGAAATGGAATGGAAAAAACGTATTGAAACTCAGAGTAACCGAATTAGAGACTTGCAATTATATTAATTTAATATTTGGAGCATTTTCTGCCAGATGGCTTCCACCTGAGGAGAAATCAAGTAAATTTTGACTCTAAGAAAAAATAGGATGAAAATGGCTCATGACGTTGTTGGGGCTATGCCTTGTATCTTATTTTTCAATAAACAACCAGGAAAGGGCAAAATGGCACAGTAACAGGAGATTGCCCCGGGGAAAAGTTTGTTTGGAAAACAAATTTTGCATATAGAACAATATTTTGAACGGGAACGGATCCAGATTGGTAGTTCTTTGAACAAGATAAATTGTTGAATAAACCCGCTTAGTTATTTCACTCTAGTGATCAAATAAATTATTAGATGTTACAGTTTATGTCATTGACAGTTTGCGTTTTTGTTAATTGGTTTGTATGTACATATAAAAAAATTATAATCATTACACGTGTATCGGCTTTTACCATTATCAGATGATAATAATTCAAAATTGAATATAATTTAAAATAATCATTTATGAAACCTTGCGTCTTACTATTTTAATTGGTCTGGCTCATTCATATCGAAACACCTTCTTTCGAAGGTGTTTGCATAACAATGGAGTTTTGAAGGCTTAACAATATTATGCAGTTCAGAAAACTTACTTTATTCCAAATCGCATATGTAATGCATTTATTATTGACATTTAAAAAGTTTGAAAATAGGCTATTCTTTACTTAAGAAGAAGAGACAAGTAACATACTTCCCCGCTTAGGCGGGGAAAATACTGGCGGCTGTATTTATTTCTTCAATGGTTACGTGGAAACTGGCATGTATATTGTTTCGAATTTATGTAAGTGGGGTGATCTAACTAGAGTGAGTATCTTTCACTCGTTCCGTAGTGAATAGAAAAGTAAGAAAACTGTATTAATAATAAAATAATCAGTTATTAGTACAAGAAAGAAATTAAATAAAAAAAAGAAACTAATAGCTAAGTACTTATAATTTTTAAATGATAAATGATATTATTTAGAAGATAGAATATTCAAAACAATAGATGTTAACCTAACCTCACTTACTAACAAAAGTAACCAAACGAAACAACTTCTTAGTTCGATAATTTATTTTGATTTGTTTGAATTAATTAATAAAAATATATATAAATAAATTGAAACAAACTAAAAAAAATACATGCTTGCTCCTGTGTAATTTTTGTATAAATAAAATAATATAATAAATATTGCCACTAGCCAGTCCTATTAAAAATTTTAATTATTATTTGGTTATTTTATTGATTTAAAAATTAAAGTATGCGATTAGGAATAAAATAGTATACAAGCCTCGCGGTGTCAGCTTACCTTACCAGCCTCGGGATTAGTTTAGTATAATACTAGAATACTAGACTAATCTCTAGACTGTAATAACAAGCTTCCCCTGTCGCCTTGTAATCTACTATTGTTTTCATAAATCGTACAGTAACGAGGAAACAGTAATATATAGAAAGGTAGATACTATATGGAAAAAAGATTTCACAAAATGTTTGGAAGTTATCAATTTTTGTTATTTGTCTTTAACAACGTAAACGAATGATTGAGCTGTTCGCTGGCAGGTCAGAATTTACGTTCGGATGTACCGAATTGCTCGTTCGTCGCTCTGTTTATTGGCATTGAAATTTTTGGGGGTGCTAAATATGATCTCGCCGAAATTGATTGTCAAGTGTCAAATAAAGTTTCTGTATTATATTCCATAAAGGTTATAATATTGTATTTATGTCACTTGTATTATGGTAATGTCAATCGACAAAAAATATATTATAAAAATAACTGCAAACCATCGTGCATTCGGGCAATTCAGCACTACTTTCGAGTGAAATTGTTTCGTGCTAGTTCGTTTTCTTAACGAGCAGCTTGAACAAAATTCGAGCTGGCACAGAGCAAATGGATTGAAGTCCGAATGCAGCAATTTTGTTTTTTTTTTTTTGGTTATTGAATGTTGATCTATCATATAATCCATATTGCCTACCGATATAGCATATTTAGAATATATGTCTAATGTACTTACCTATGTTTACTTGCACGAAAATTAATCGATTGCTAATTAGTCGCGAAAAGAAACTAATAGAAACAAAGGTGAAATTGGAATGATTATTATTTTAATGAAACGTAAATCTTCTTTCCGTGCTATTTTTCTTGAATACTTTTTTAACTGCATTGTATAATATATATTCTTAGCATTGTTTTACTTAGCTTTTTTGTTGGATTTCTTATCCTGTTATATTTCTTTTTATTGTTTTTGCTTTACTCGGCCGTTTCGATATTTTTATTTTCGTCAAGAGTTTTCGTGTATAAATGTATTAAAATAATATATAAAATATATTAATATAATATATTGACGAAGATAGAAATATCGATACGGCCGTCGAGTAAAGCAAAGCAAATAAAAAGAAATGTAATAGGATAGGGAATCAATAAAAAAGCTAAGTAAAATTATATATTAACTGTCCAGTATAAAAAAATTATACTTAACATTTTTTATACGTGGTGTATTATACATTCTTTATTTAATAACACCTGATCGTATTTCGAACATATACTTTTTACAATTTTATGCAATTAGATTAGAGCGGAGCAAGGGGGGGTTAGCTGCGTTATCCAGTATACTGTCAGGCTCGGATTGGACAAGCCTTGATTATTATTGTCTTTTACTTTCGTATAGGGTCGTGGGAAAATGTACTATTTTACTTGTTTCAACAAAACACTATTTATTTTTTAAAGTTTTTTAATTTGTCTTATCCAAGTATTTCAGAAATTTCTCGTATTTAACAGATTTTTTTTATTAATATTAGTAAATAACAAATTTTAACTAGGCTTCATTCGAAGAGTCGTAATTTTTGTCAATTAGTTGGCAACGTAGTTTATTTCGACTATGAATCGCATATTAAAATCTGTTACTCCCCTGGTTAAATCTTAAATTTTATTTCGGTAATTTAGGACAAAGCCGATCTATAAACTTTTTAAATTTTGTAGTGCGGCTTAACTGATAATTTTATTACTAGAATTTTACACTCTTTCATTAGGAAAGACAATTAATTGTATGCCAAACGGTTCAAAAAACTGTAGGACGCAATTTTTAATTTGCATAATTTAATTATGTATTGTGATGCTAACTCTAATGGTTTAAAATAATTTTTACATAAGGAAATAATGGATGTGGAGCATTTATGGCAATACAATGAATTGGAATTAAATAAATTAAACAGCAATGAAAGTCATATTGGCAAAGCGGGAAACAGTGCTAGTGGATCGATGCATAATCTGTCTAGCCATCCATTGTTGGCTGGAACAGCATTAGCCGGCACAACCAATGCGAATCCTGATTTCGTGGCAAATTTGTGTAATATTGCTGACCACAGATTATATAAAATTGTTAAATGGTGTAAGAGTCTTCCATTGTTTAAAAATATATCGGTAAGTAATTTAGGTATATATTTACACTGATCTCATAACTTCCAAATTTCTTATGAGTATCTCGACAACGGCAGTAGCTCCAATTTCCAATAATTAAGTTACTTGTAAATACGAGTTAAAACATTGGCATCGATAGATAGCTACTATAAAATTAAAATGGAACAGAAATTACTATACTTTGAAAAATTTAAAATAGTCATAAGAAGTTTAATTTCTTTGACAAGATCTGATACAATGACGCCGTAAGGCACTGCAGTAATTTTTGTAAAAAGGCTTATCATGTATCTTGAAAAGTTCACGCTATATTCAAATTTGCTATCTTAACACATACTATACGAATATACAATTTCTATATTACCAATGCGTTGTAAATTGAAAAATATCACCAGAGTGATTAATAAAAATTGGCAGGATTTGATATTTTCTATGACTCTTGTAGGTAGGTCATTAATGTTTTCAAAGTTTCAAAGTACTATCAAATTATGATATTCTTAGCTTCTCTAGTTTATTTAAGTGGAATTCTCAAGCAAAGAATAATTTAATATTTTATCTTATGTTAAGCAATATGTTTGACGCATTTAAAATGTGTTAACAACCTATTATTATTTAAAATGCACACAAAATAATAAATACAGTAATGCTTTTACAAACAATGTACAAAACACAGTGTCTATGTACAGATTAACGGAGCGAATTTTTACACAACTATTTATTTATGTGTTGCGTATCTGCTGTTGCGAAAAAAATTGACTTTTCTTGTTTTCATACACCTTTAAGAGGTGTATGACCTCCGAGGTCATACTTGACTAAAAGGTGTATTTCTTACATTTTTTAGCTATGTAGCTACTGGTGGACTACATGTTCGAATAGATGCTTGGGGTGGTTCACATAAGATTATATGGTGAAGTAATTTTAAGTGAACGAACTATTTATTAAAGCTTGATGTTACAATTACATAATTAAAATTGTAACAGAGCAAATATTTTAAGCTTGGAGTTATTTATTTAAGGCAGTATGGCAAGGAGGGTAAACTCTTTAATACTCTGGGGTAGGAGAGTACTTCTTTAACGAAGGGTAGAACGAATGATAATAATTGCTTTTTTATTTCTAAAGCTAGCACCCTATGTAGTATCAAATTTCTCAATCATTCAAATTAATCTATAGTTTTACCGGCTTACCGGCTTGAATAATCAAGGCCACTCAAGATAGTGATAGACAATTCTAACTATTAAAAATATATGCCATTGAGACTATGCTATGGTGTAACGACGGTGGATTCTGTTTCTGTAAGTAAAAATTGACTCTATCTTGTAACTGGATGCTATGGGAATGTAGTGTTCTCTGAGTAAGCATTTTGAAATTTATTCTTAATTAATAATTAATTTCTGATGTACTGTATTTATCAGACATTTCAAAATCTGAAATAAAACTAATTTTGGTCTGAGGTAGATAAATCATATTTGATACAAATTTGAAAAAAAAAAAAATCGGAAGAGATGACCGTTGAAGAACTCCTTGGCCGGGACAGCCACTGATTGAGAAGGACCGGTTTAAAGCATACCAACAGTTTTGGAAAAACAATAATATGTTTTGCAATATATTATTGCTAAACGATATTAGCAAACAGTATCACTACTTTTGACAGGCAATAAATAAAATATGTATTACTCTTTGACGTGAAGAATAATTTATTATCAATGATCAAATTAATTCATCATGAATTGATCATGATTGATTTTAACAATATCAAATTAATACTTGCTTTTGGCCACTATTACGTCGCCGGAATATAATTAATAAAATTGAATAATTAGTATCAAAACTGAAATCACTTCTATCAACAACAGTTGCATATGTTTATAATAAAAAGGATAAAACAAACGCAATAAAATATTATAAATTAATGCTTTTTTTATCTTTTATCATAATAAATTTAATTCGGACTAGTTCTGATCAAAATAAACCACGGTATTTCTTCAGATGTCTAAATTCATAACAAAGCAAATGTAAATTATTAAAATCTAAAATTATTAAGATTTTCTGAATAGAACTGTTTTATATACAGCGTGTATAGAAACAGTTCGCTAGCAATTTAATCAAAAATTTTGACTTTTTTTACTCCTAAAATTAATACGAACAACTTTCATTAATAACTTTTCGAAAAATCCACTTTAATTATTTCAAAATACAAAATAGAAATCTTAATATTATATATAATATAAAATAATAAAATATTAATAACAAAAATAAAATTATTGTACAACTTCTAAAAACTACTAGAAAAAGTTTCATATCTACGGTTCGGTTCGGTTGCTAATCCTGCGTCGGCTATCCTGATCTATCTACCACAAATATCGCCCGAGTAATTAAAATTTAGGTACGCTTCGCATCATGGCTGCAGTACATTATATAAGTTGCGAGGCATGCAACAGAAGTGACTAAGAAGACGATGGAAATATGATTAACTGAAAGCAAGAGTGAGACTGAAAATTTTTTCCGTCGTCGAAGAATTTGTCTTTGAAAAGATTAAAATCCATTCAGGATCGCGCACTCGGTAATGCAACATACAATTTATAAGCATTATTAAATTAAGTTCAAATAACGAACATAAAATGATTACGTAAAATAGCGCATAAATAGAAACCAGTAGAAACAAGTGTTGTTTGCATTTAAAAGTATATTTGGTAAAATTTACGTTGTACGAACGTACGATTCGTGTACGAAACAATTTTTTATTGTCGTAATTCTTATTATTCAGCCTCTGATGGTTTTGCTAGGACGATTTAATAATGTGGGGACGTCTACGTTTTTTCAATTTATTTGTTTTTTGGATCTAGAGTACAGATGATACATCATATGAAATGTGAAGTAGTGCTTAGAAACATTATATGTTTTTTCGTCACCAATCGGTGCTTGACGGCAAAATGCTCCCAGCTCAATGAAAGTGTAACCAGTTCAAGATAGCTCAACTAAGAATTCCTCGCTGAGCTAGGTTCCCCTTGCCACCTAGTATTGATAGGTGACAAAAAACCCATATAATATTTCTAAATACTACTTCACGTTTTATATGATGTCTAATCTGCATACACTAGACAAAAAAAGCCATAAATTGAAAAAACGAAACGTAGACTCTTCAAAATTATTAGATCATTAGTAGTAAATCAAACGGAGGCTGAATAATAAATATTACGACAATGGAAAATGGATTTGTATACTTGTGCAAATTGCATAAATTTTTGGAAATATATTTTTTAATACATATAACAGTTGCTGCTATTTATACGCTATTTTACGTAATCATTTGATGTTTGTTTTTTGAACTTAGTTTAATAATGCTATCCAATTGTTTTTGGCATACTCGAGAGCTACCCTGAATGGATTTTTATATTTTCAAAACCGAACAAAAATTTTCATTCTCATTCTTGCTTCCAGTTTAATCATCTTCATATTAGCCGCTTCTGTTACATGCCTCGCTATTTGTACGAGGTACTGCAGCCATAATGCGAGGCCTATCTTCATTGGAATTACCCGGGCGATATTCATTGTAGATAGCTCATCGGGATAGCCGGCGTAAGGGTGGACGAGATCCACAACGAGTTCGCTGGGGTAATAAAAATACCCCCCCCCCCCTCAATCATGGCAGTACGATTTAGTATCAAGCTGGGAAATATGAAAAGAAAAATAAATAAAAAGAGAGGTATATGACTTACTAAAAAAAGTGACAGGAAAAATTCTCATTCTATTAATAATCAGGCTCTGTTAGCGCTACTAATTGCTTTATTTGTTGGTGCCGCCTCCAATTTTTTATTCAATTTTACGAGTTATAAATATTTATAGTGTCTCTGTGGCTCGTATATGGCTGCCACTATATACGAGGGGACAAGATATAAGTACTTAAAATATTTTTTTAATCATGTACTATCAACATATGTTTAAATAATGATTTTCTACCTAGAAGTTTTCTGCTTATTATGATACCTAAAATAAATAAACGAGAACTAAAAAGTAATGTTAAGTAATAATCATTATATGTATATTTTATAATGTGGTCATTTGTATAAATATACGGCGCATCCCAGATAGCCCCTCGTTGAAAAGGTTGTCTTTCTATTCATATAATAAATTATTTATGTGAATTTTTATATTTCTAAAATTTTCCACACTATCACAGCATGGATCTATCTGTGTTTCGAACACTATGTCTACTATTTTGTTAATATTCAAGGAACTCAAATAACAAATCTTATTCATTTAATTAGAGAATATTTATTTCTAATTCGATGTTCAAAAATTCACTCATTAGGAATTTTAATTTTAATTTCTTCAATTTAGTTTATCGATCGTATTTTTTTAAATTTACCAAACTTTCAAAATTATTCTTTGAATTTTTTCGGGATTCGGTCAGGTTTGCTTTTAAATAAAACTCTTTTTATTGCTCAATATTTCGACTGTCTTTACAGTCTTCCTCAAGAGAATAAGTGAGCTAAACAATTTTTTCCTCATACATTGATGAATACTAATATGATAGAATAGGAGAATTATCTTCCATTCGTGACACACATCCTAACTTACAATCAAAACAACTTCTTTAACAATTATTATTCTTAAAATTTACGTTCACATCACACCAGTCTAAAAAGACTGTACAGTGTAAATAAATGTAATAAAAAGAGTTTTATTTAAAAGAAAACCTGACCGAATCCCGAAAAAATTGAAAGAATAATTTTGAAAGTTTGGTAAATTTTCATTTTAATAACCATTGATTATCATACATGTATTTAAATATACTCAAATATTAATATATAATATACTGATGGCGTTTTCGGCTGACTGGTTGAAAACGGAACAGACATGCGCAGTGATGATATTGTGGTAAAAATTCATCAAACCAATTTTCTAAACGTGTTTTGCTTATCATGGTGCACCTGCAAGCGGAAAAGGTGGCGTGTTCGGCTGTACCGAAATGGTTTCCGACCAAGCAACATTTTTGATAGCTAGTGAAGAGGCAAAGCAATATACTTGAATCACGTGATCTCAAATTATTTGTCGTTTGTTTATTTGTATTTTTTTGTTTGGTACTTGTGTACTCATTTATAGTTTTGATTTTGTTAAAATGAATTCGCTAAATACAATATGTGTATTTTGTCAATGTGTTATTATTGACAATTTTGTTGTTTTATTATTGTTAAGGTTACATTTTTATTTGTTACCTATAAATATTTTTAGTTTCAAGCGCTTATGTGTTCATAGGTATGTATATATATATGTGTGTGTTTACGTATTTAATTTAATTTATATTATGTTTTATGTTGTAGATGATTTGCTTAAGAATTTTATGTCTGCTGTATAATTAACACTGTTATCATTATTTTTGATTTGTATCATTTCTAGTATTTCTCTTTTGTATGTATTTTTTTCAGTGTTTACGATTACTGTGTTATCAAAATCAAATATGTGTTGTGTTTCTTCTGTGTGGTATGTTAATTCTGTTTTGTTTTTTTGGTCTTATTTATGCCCATAAATTCTATTTTTTAAATATTAAATTGTTGGTTCAATATAAACTTTGTTACAATTGGAGCATGGTATTTTATATACTACATTGCTTTGTTTATCTTTATGTGTAGTAATTTAAATTTTGTATAATATTGTCTTGTAAGATTGTCTTTTATGTGCGACTTGTATATTATATTTTTCAAAAATGTGTGTTAATTTTTCTGATAAATGTTGTATATATGGAAGTGATATGTATTTTATTGGTTTAGTTTTTTCTATTTGTTGTATTGTGTTATAGAATTTGTATATTCTTTGATAAAATATTCTGTGTATAAATTTTTATGGAAAGTGGTTTTGAATTAGAGCGTGTTTGGCTTTTTTTATAGTGTGATTTCTGTATTCTGGGTCTGTTAGTTTTAATGCTCTATCAACTATTTCTATTATTACTGATTTTTTTTTTGTGATATTGGATGTTGTGAATTATAGTTTAAATATTTACCAGGCCATGTGTCTTTTGTAATTACTCGTATTTATTGGCAGAACATTTCCAAAAAGAAAATATCAAATTGGAAGACAAAACAACAGATAAGTTCAGATTCATATTACAATCGAATGAGAAAATTGCACAACAACGAAACGTTCCAGTTGTGTATAGGCTACAATGTCATGATTGTCAAGCAGTTTATATTGGACAAGCAGACAGGAGTATTACAACAAGAGTCAACGAACATTTATCAAAATAGAATAAATACAAGAACACTACAATAGAAACAGCATCAGCATTTGCCACACACCTGTATAAAGAACACCACAAATTTGATATAAACAATGTCCAAATATTACATGAAATGAATAAAGCAATAGAACTAGACTTATGGTAGAGATACGAGATACAAATAGCCAAAATAGATATCAACACCAACTGCGTTAATGATATGACGTACATTAACCCAAACAATATCCCAAACAACTTAAAAGATATCCAAACATGAATAACAACAACATACAACTATAAACCAATAAATCGCACCCGGAGTACAGATATACACCATCAAATTCAAAAACCACTTGCTTCATAAATTCAAATAATAAAAATAAGAAAATATTTATCTCCCCTTTGTTTCTGTTCTTGTCATTTTCTCATAGATTACTCAAAAATGTAGAACAAAATTTAAAATACTAATTATAATTACTTGGTATCATAAAAATTTCAATAATTATTAATTTATAATTAATAATTATTAATTATTATTTATAAATTAATTAATTACAAACTAATACAAAATTCAATATTAATTAGAAGCTTTTACGTTTCAATCTAGATTGTTGGTTTCTAATTATCTTATTCTCTTTCTTTCTTAGTTTCAGTTTTCACTTTAACATGAACCCATTTAATTCCAAAATTAATAAATTCCAACTAGATTATTCTTATGTGAGCACCTAACATCGATTTTTTACACGCGTATTCAATGCTATTTTTTCCAATGAGGTAATTTTAATCAACAAATAATTAATTTAGAAATTTAATCATGTCTGCCATCTAATCCAGAAATTGCTGTGTTTTTACTAAATGTATATTTTGTGGTATTAAGTGAGTTCGGAAGATGAATTTTAGTATAATCTACCAATTAAAACTACGAAAGTACGTTATTATAAGTCACTAAATTGCGTACGAAAAACTACTTTTCAGCACTCAAATCGTCTAAAACGGGTGCCGAACAGTACTTTTCGGCACCGAATTAGAAAAAAAAACTTAAAACTGAGTTTCAACTGGACTGAACAACATACTCAACCCAAAGAGTCGGTGTAATAAAAATAATTACTTCTAATTAATTATTAAAATGAGGTCACCCCTTCACAATGGAGAAACAAAGCTTTTTTTCAGCATAACGATAATATTCTCTATTGGACGGCTAAAATCGACGTATATATATATTATAACATTATATTATTACAATAATATGACAAGCATAGAATATAGAAATTATATAAGCATAATTTTGTTCTTCTTGTTCACTGTTTTCAATAGCCCAACTTAAAAAATAACATTCACTTTAATATAAGCAATAAGACCTGCAAACTGACACTAACTGGTTAGTTATATTTAGTATTACTAAATTATAAGTAAGGATGTCAGCTACTAGTTACTAGTACTATAAGCTAGTACTAGTACTATATAGCTACTAGTAATATAAAATAATCTGGTTCTACATTCGTTACATCGGATATAGGAAAACTCGTGTTAAAACCATTAATCAGATCAGAAAGAAACCTTGCTCACTCAATTAAAGATAAAAAAATTAAACATTAAGCTAATCTATTATAAATTTTATATGATGCATCAATAGATTTATTTTGTTAGTTCTGCTAAACCCATTCGAGAAAATCTATTACTGGAAAGAGGTTTGGTAAAGGCATCGTCTAATTGCTGACCTGTTGGAATATATTCTAATGCACTGTTATTCTGCTCTATCTGCCTTCTGGAAAATGATATTTAATATCTATGTGTTTTGTTCGATGGTGACCCGTATGATTATTTGTACTTTTTGCATTAGCGATACATCCACTATTGTCTTCGTAAATTACAATGAGATTAGATATTTTTATATTAATATTTTCTAAGAGATTTCGGAGCCATAACGCATCGCGTGCATCTTAAAATAACGCCATATTCTGTCTCGGTTGTTGATGGCACAACTGAATTTTGTTTCCGAATATTCCAGCTCATTGAACACTTTTCAAAAAGTTTAAAAATGTAACCCGTTGTGCTCTTCCGATTGACTTCGTCGCTCTTCCAATCGGAATCTACAAAAGCGATTAATGAATTAAAATTATTTCACTTATATAATAATCTAAAACGAATAGAACCTCTAATATATCTAAGGACTTGGTTGAAATTGCGCCACGGCTCTTTATTGTTTTTATTTTGATACCGATTTGAAGTTTTGAGGGCTGTAGATAAGTCAGGTCTTGATTACAACATCACGCACATTAAACCTCATACAAGATTACTGCAGGGCTCATCTATACCTATAAGCACTATAATTAATTTTGCGAGCAAAGGTGTAGATCTGCTTTAAAGTTAGACATATTGTTTTTTTGTAAAACTGTTTTCAAATATTATGATCATTATCAGTTGATATGATATTGATGAGATGATATAATATGATCATTATCAGTCATCTCAACTAATTTGATCTCAATTTTTTCGACTTGGATTCCTGAAAATTATTGAGTTTCGCTTAAATCTTCCATGCGAAGTTTTCACATTAAATAGCTTATAATACTATAGCTATATAGTTATACAATGCTAAGGTTTAAATATTATGGTTTGCGTTCGATTTGTCAAAAAAATATAAACAACGGTCAACTGACGAACTTTTAAAACCAGTTTCTTTTAATGCTTGATCAAGAAATTCAAACCTGCATCGAGTCGACTGTTTTAAACCGTATACCGATATCTGGATATCGGTTATTATATCGATTACTATTATATATAATAATATGTAATATTATAAATGTATTCGTTTTCACATTAAATATTTTGTACACCTATAAGCTCGCTAATCTTAGCGAGCTTACAGGAGTACAGCTTACAGGAGTAGCGAGCTTACTTAGCGACTCTCAGTTAATTCAGGTAATCCAAAACGTTAAAGTTATTTTCATATTTTTATTATTTTTTTTTCCGAAGTCAATAATTACTTTTTCAGATTTCCAAGTTTCTCCAAGTCCAAACATCTAATATATATTTAAAATGGATAAAAGAAAATAAAAACGAATTATATTTTTCAAATGTAGACTACAACATCTATATTATTCATATAATAAATTTTCAATAATACAAATCAACAAATATTTTCTCTTTATTTATTAACACGCATTCTTTCAAACCAAAACTACGTTCATCAAATACTAGATTACAATATTCATCTATTATACTTTCTACAAGTACTGGATAAATTAATTCTGATAAAAATTCCTTAAAGGCTTTTATAAAATTATTATAAGAAGTGTTAAAGTCAATTAAATTTAGCCTATTAATTAAGGGAATCGCATGAATGTATTGATGAATATTATGTTAACCAAATCAGATTCTGTTAAACATATAGTCTTTTCCTGTCTAGTAAAATGAATCATTTTAAATTCCTTATTATTATTACCAAGCAGAAAGAAAAAAAGTGTATATATGGGATTTTTAGATCTAAAAAAAGCATTCGACAAAGTAGGAAGAGATAGATTGTGGAGGATGATGGCAGAGAAAGAGATAAGCATGAAAATGATAAGATTAATAAAAAAAATATATGAAGAAAACTCAAATAGCGTAATAGTCAAAAATAAACAATCGGAAAAATTTAAAACGAAAGACGGACTAAGGCAGGGAGGAGGACTAAGTCCAACATTATTTAATATCTACATGGACAGAATAATAAGAAAAGCGAAAGAAAGAACTAGAGGACTTGAAGTGGGATGGAATTATATGGAGAGAGTTGAAGTAAAGAGTGGAGCATTCGCAGACGATATAATGGTGGTAGCATCTAATGAAAAACAGCTGCAGGCAAACAAATATATGGAATGAAACACTTAGAGAGAACGGAATGGAAATGTGTAAAGAGAAAACAAAAGTGATGATAATTGGGGAACAACAGGAGATGGAAATCATGGTAGATAGCGTAAAATTGGAGCAAGTGACGAAATGGAAATATCTAGGAGTAGAAATATCTAGTTCAGGAAAGCAAGAAGAAGAAATTAACAGTCGGGTAGAAAAAGCAATGAGAGTGTATTACAGTATCAGCAATATGATTGTGGGAAAAAAAGAAATAACAAGGAAAACAAAAATAAACGTATATAAAACAATAATAAGACCAATACTGACATTTGGATGTGAGACATGGATAACAGATAAAAAAGAAATAAATAAAGTTCAAGCGGTAGAAATGAAATACCTGAGGAGAGTAAAGGGAGTGACAAAGAGAGAAAGAATCAGGAATGAAGAAATAAGAAAAGAACTGGGAATGGAGGCGATACACGAATACATAGAGAAGAGATAGTTGGGATGGTGGGGTCACTTGAAAAGAATGGGACAAGAAAGACAAGTGAGAAGAGTATGGGAAGCTAGACCTGGACAGAAAAGAAAAAGGGGAAGACCTGAAACTACTTGGAATGACATGATAGAAAAGATTTTGCAAAGAAGAGGAATAACGATGAGTGAAGCTAGCAGGATGGCAAACAACAGGAAAGAATGGAGAAAGTTTTGCGACGCAGTGACGCGAAGCGAAAACGTATAAGCATAGACAAAAAAATGAAAAAAAGATAAAGACTAACAAGCCTACACCATTCTAGGGTAGACAGGCTTTAAGATACATATATATATATTATTATTACCTGTTATGATTATATTCTTACAACAAATCAAACTTGTCTAATAGTTCAAACAAATCTTTATTAATTTGATCAGCACTTAAAACGCATTTATTTTCAGAAGGCGTCATGTTTATACAGTTTTTGTACAACAACTAATTTTTTTTCATAATATATTTGTCTTATAAATCCAGTTATTATGAGAATTATCAAAACCAAGCCATTTTACAAATACCATGTTGCTTTTTTTCTTTAACACTCTCTCAACTAAATAGATATCTGGTTGCTTTGTCTTCTGCAATTCATAACTATAGAAAGATCCCTTTATTGGCTGTTTATTTAAATCTTCCAACAAATACGTCACAGGATTGGTGTAATTGTTTTTGATAATTTTAAATAGTTCGGTGGTCCAGTTAGGTGTGTACCCTTTATCGAAAACATGCTTTTCTTTAATAATGCGTACCATATCGCCAACTTTTAATTTCGATCCTGGAAAGATTTTCATATGGTTATGGATTATATCCAACAATTTTTTCTTAATTGTCTCACCAACAACATCACATGGCTTTATTTTAATTGTACTATGTTTTTCTTCATTATAATTTTTGACAATAACTGGTAAAATGAAATCCACTTGTCCGTGCCATTTAAACTGAAATATTTATGTAGTCGTTCTTTTATGGTACGAATTGTTCGTTCAGCAATGGCTGCTTTCATTCGGGAATATGTTGAATAGTGATTAATTTTGTATTGTTTAAGCAAATATTGAAAATAACGATTGTAGAATTCTTTGGCTTGAAAAGTCTGTAGACTTTTAGGGTTAACGCTTGAGGTAGTTAATATTTTATAACGCTTCCGCCACTGAATCATCAGATTTATATTTTGCGCCCTGAAATAAATTGTGTCGGCGGATCTGGAATCACCATATTAGTTTGTTATAAAAACTACAATCAATAACAATCAGAAAATATTTAAACTGATTATTTTGTTTTGTATATGTATTCATTTGAGCAAGAGCTGCTTGCCATAAATCGTCTAAATTTTTAATAATTGTACGTTTCTTTTGAAAATTCCATCTTATTGGTTTATGTAATTTATTAACAACTTGATTTTTTTCTTTCTAGTTCATTTAGTTTTTTATCACTTTAAATATTAAATAACAGGTGTCTAGAATTCTAGCAAATTACTAGTACTTCTAGACTACTTCAGTCTAGACGTAGTAGACAGTGTTGTTCCTGATATTTTATCAGCTTTGAAATAATTAAGATTGTCTATCTTGTACCGATTATTAAATACATTCAACTGAACCTTATCTAATTTGTCTTTACATTTTCCATTTCGTTTTCATTTATTTCAGACGTTTTATTTTTAACAACCGCATTGTCTGCTGCTAATTTTTTTAACTGATCAGTAATAGGTATAAAAATTCGGTTTAATGTACCGTCTTCATTAGAACGTCACAATTTTAAAGCTAAACAATTTTTTCGAACATCAGTAGCTAATTCTAAAAATTTTTTTTGCCGTCGCTTTCCGACATCTAGAAGCTTCATGATTGTAAAAATAACTTTTTTTTTTAATAAAATTATTCGTGAACCTTTATATATACATCAAAACCACATCGATATCGACTACCATTTAATTCGAATTCTCGAATTCTTTTACAATTACTTATTGCTTAGATTTGTTACTATTCCAACATTGTTGACACATGTTTTTAAAATAATTGTACTATATCTGGTGTGACATGTTCATAAAAATTATGCTTTAAATTAATATCGTCTTGTTTAGAAAACACAATCACATTACAATTGTCTCTTATTAATTGTAGAGGGATTTTAGAATAAGTTTAACATAAATATGCGACGTTGATAGGTTTGTGTAACTCATTCAAAAATTTGCCCTAATTTTATTCTGCTTATCCCATGAAACATCATCAAATATAAATACTGAGTTTTCTTTAGCTTCTTCATTATCTATAACTAATTCAGTATTTTTATATGGGAAACATTTTATTTCTTTAACTTGCTGCAATACAATGCATAAAGATAAATATTAGCAAAATTTAATTCATTTCGATCCAATAACCAAGCTAAAAGGGAATTTGTTTTGCCGCACCCGCTCGGTCCACAGAAAATTCCGCGAAAATAGTTTGGTAGTATTTCGCTATGTATATATATGTTTTAGATGTCGAAATTGGTATTTTTAGATGTAGCGAATTTGAAACACGCTATATTTTCAGACAGTCTCAGTTTATCTAAAATTATGGAGAACTGTAATAAGTAGTAGAATAAATCTAACAACATTCGAAATATTTACGGGCCAGATAATTTTTTGTCCACCAAAGGGATTCGTGTATTTAGCGGTGATAGTCAGATCAGTGACAGGCTTTGTTATTGTTTCGTTGTCAAAGTATTGTCAAATTTTACAATAGTTTTGATATTTAAAATAATCCATAGTATTCCAAATAAACCATTATTTTTTATGAAAAAACATAGTGAATATCAATGGTGTTTGTAATAGATACGTGATCTCTTTAAATCTTTAGCTGCCGAATGTTTACTTAAGAATAATGCGTCCTTTTTCACCACCCACATCAATAATTTGTAACTTACTAGCTCGATTTAGTTGATATTGACTATACATGATATAATTTCGATCATAAGAATGTCGGCCATTTAATACTGGCATTTCTTGATAATCACTTTTGAATTTCAATTTCAAAATTTCATCAAACTAGTTATTATTTTACTTATCTTTTTTTTATGCTTCCAAAGATAAAATCATTAAGGGGATAACACAAGCTGTTAGAGCATATTTACAATTTGGCTGCACTTTCAAGTTACTAGAAATTTAATTTTGAAAAATTTTTGAAATAAGAAAATCTTAAAATATACGAAAATCTTAAATAAAATGATAAACATAGTGCGACGGCAACATCTTCTATTTCTGGTACTGTGTTGAGCATGGGACACAATACATAAAGTGAAACACTGGTTTATGAAATAAGCAAAAATTGAATGAGCAGCAATATCAAAGTAAAGCGAGCTAGTAAGATAAACATTCAAAACAAGATATGCTTTTAATTTTTAGCAGTCGCATAAAAGTGAGTATAAAATAAATACTATTTTTTTTTTCTTGGATAATATTGTAATTACTTGACTTATTTGTTTTTTTTTTTTGGAGTTATTGTCTTTTTTTAACTTCTTTTTAATTCCAATGTTCCAAATTGAAGCTGCTTCAATTTTTTAAATCTTTATCAAGTACTTTTTTATCGTATTTTGCTTTTATTTTTTCGACTTCTCGTTTAATTTTACATATATTCCATACATAACATTACTTCTTTATCTTTATGTAGTTTTGATTTGTTTTTTTGAATAGGAGACGTAATCAACTTATACCAAACCATTTGATACAACTGTAACGGTTTAAATCAGCTCATGTGGGATCTGCCAGTTACGTATTGCAGTTTGATAATCAAATACTGTCTGTAACTGACCAAAATATTAGTATTCGATGTTCGTCTTTTGCTCTCGTATCTACTAGTTAGTGAATTGTTCTTCCCAATATTTCTCAATGTATAGTAATATAATCAATAATATAAGTAATATAATACTTATATTATTATGGGCTAATCTGCAAACCTGTGCCTTTTTGTTTTTCAGTTACTTTAATTGAAGTATTTGGCCTAAAACCGTGTTGTAAATACCTTTTAAACAAGGTATGTTTAAACCACGTTCCGGAGAATGCATAGGGTTTCACGAGCAACGTTTTTAATTTATCCTATAACACAGCACAATTTACTTCATCAGGAATTGGAACATTATAGTATTAGTTACTATTGTGTTTCCATTTTAGGCAATTGGCCGCCCACGACAACCTCTCTGAAAATTGGCACAGCGCCAAATTCTATTCATTAGAGCGACAGCATAAGCATGTACATGTACAGCGTGGATACTGTTAATATAGCTTTAATATAATAGCTGTCGTCGTTCACCCTAGCTTTTAATTATATTAAACATTGTACATAAATCAATTATTACACTAGCACTAAGATTGATAAAGAAGACTGAACTGATAAAGTAAATTAAGAAGGAAACTTAATTTCCAATACACTTTTATGTTGTAAACCAGCAATGTTGTTACTAGTTGGAAATAATCAAAGAAATTGAACTTAGGATCAAATTGTCTCAAAGGTTCAGACCACATTTTTTTCGATGACAATAGTTGGAGGGTGAAGTACTGCTTTAGCAAAAGGATTTGTAAAAAATTCTAGGAACACAAATTGTAAATTATATCCGTCTACTTGTCAAACAAGGCATTATATATATATATATATATATATATATATATATATTATATGTAAGATATAATATACATTATATATACATAATATATACATATATACATATAATATACATTCTTACATATATATATATGTAAGAAAAAATTACTTCTTTGTTTAATGACGAGAAATAATTTTTTTAAGATGAATATTGGTTAACAAAATTCAAGTTAGTTTATTCAATCATAAATACAGAACACAATTAATAAAATACAAATTCATACCAACATCTCAAAAATCTATCTGACAGTTGTTTTTTTTTACCCGTGACAATTTTTTTTTTTTCATTGCTCACTCTGATTCATTCCTACATATATATATATATATATATTATAATGATATTCGATCATTAAAATATCCTTGTGTGTTTAATACAATCATAAAATAAATTTAATAAATAAAGTAACCTAATACAACATTGGCAAGTGTTGGGGCGCTTGTCCCCCTCTTGGCGTTTACCAGATATTTGAAATTATTGTGTGGAAAAATATGATAACGCTGTAAGCTCGCTATTAGCCCAAAATATAAAATTACAATATTGGTGTTTTAATAATATTGTGTTTACAATATTAAGTATGAAAAATGCAAAATTACAATATTACAACTATAAACTAAATAAATAGAAACAAAATAAAATGAGTACCAACGAAAAGGAAAAAAAACTTACGCTAATAAAACGATAGGTATTCAAAAAAGGTACTTTTATTTTTATAACTTTTATTGTATTTTATCCTGGTGCGCCGCTGAATGCGAGTTACAATCACCGGCTGGGTTTACCGTGGGTTTTATGGGTGCCACTGGAATTTTAAGAAAAATCTAGAACTCTCACGATTTTAAGTGAGCAGGTAAGCTCCCCAGGAAAAATATAAGTAATAATAAAAATAATAATTAATAAATGAAATAAATAAAATGACATTTACGCCAATGGGGCCTTTAAAAGATCAAACTAATAATACTAAAACAAACTTTCAAAGCCAAATTCTGACTGCACATATGATGGTGCCCTTTTAGAGCATAGAGTGAATCTAAAGACCAAAGTTACGTATAATTTTACGCAGGTAAAATAGTTATCAGATAGGGGAAAAACAGTATATAAGAAAAGCAGTAAGAATTCTACTTGCGGTGTCTGTTGGTACAGTTGATGGTAGGTGTTGTGGTGGTACTTTCCCAGAGCTGGTGACACTGGAGTGATGGTTTCTCCAGGCTGGAAGCGTTGTTGCGAACCAGCGAGATGATTAACAATTACAATATTCCCTTTATAAGACTTTCGAAGGCCAAACCAAAGATTAAGGCGC
This sequence comes from Platypus cylindrus, assembly GCA_949748235.1. Taxonomy (NCBI): domain Eukaryota; kingdom Metazoa; phylum Arthropoda; class Insecta; order Coleoptera; family Curculionidae; genus Platypus; species Platypus cylindrus. The sequence continues at coordinate 41,793,385 of OX456488.1, forward strand.
TTCAATGATTTGTCGTAGTGAAGGTGAATCCCCCTCAAACGGGTTAAAACCGGTTGCTTATTTTGAGGCACACCATAAACAGTGCAGCTTAACTTTGAGGCTTAAAACACTACATAGAAAAGTACTTCACTATAAGTTTGTCGTACGTTAACTAACGCGTACCGGTGTCTTAAGTTAGTCACGAAGCGAAACTTCACTAGCAAGAACTATTACTTGAACTTTAGAAATCTCACTGAAAAAAACCATGCAAAAGAAAACATTGATAATAACTTCGCAACAAAAACTAATACTTATTAAACTGATACAATTTCGAACGGGCCGGTTGACCTAGCTTTCAACCGCCGTAAAAACACGCCAAAACGGTCGACTCTTCACAGGTTGAAAGCTGGAAAATAAGTCCCCGCAAAAATTGCGTACTGAAACTATATAGATGGTTCTCCACCAGGAATCATAGTAGACAAAAATAAGCCTTATTAAACGCTATAGACAAATTAGCGCAAAGTGACAGAGAAAATATTTAAAAAAAGGAAAGAAATAATTTCAAATGTAACGTACATTTTGAATTGTTACAACGCTTAAACTATTTTTGCTTTAAAAGTTTTGGATCCGCTCAATGCATTATAAATGTCTAAATATATGAAATACGCATCTGATGGAGTACCTGATAATGCTTTGTTGGAAACTTGGAACAGCCTTAACTAGCCAGAAATAGATTCTCTACCTGCTTGAGTCATCTCAAATTTTTATAAAATTAGCAAATACTGGGTTGACAATATAATTGTATTGAAAATACAATTATACATTCCATATGGTGAATAGCAAAAAATTCGTTGTTAAAGAATCAATCGAAATAGCTGTAGTATTGAAACTGAAAAAAAGTTAAAAATTCCAAATAGCAAGATAAGTATAATATAACATATATATGTATATATATATTTCAACTAATGCGAATCACGGAATCAGCGACTAGAAACAGAAAATATTTATGGGTGCTATTGTTTTTTTGAGAAATTGAAAAGTTTCACGTGCTTAAATGAACCAATGGGTATGTCAGGATAAAAATGACATCAAAGATGATATGAACAATTCGAACACCAGCCATTCTCATGGTAGTTATAAATGGTCGTACATGAAGGACCCTTTAATTAATATACTGCCGTCAAGCTGGAATTTCTTTTGCTTGAGTAAATACGGCTAGAATACTAATATAGGCTAATAATAGGGCTTACAAATAGACATAATAGCCATAAAATTATTTTAAGTTTTCATTTTGTTTAACCCATTAGCATTTTTGCTATAATAATATTCTCTAACGCACTGAAAGAAAATTGTTTCAACCGCAAGTAGAACGCACAAACACAATTTAATTTTATAATCAATTATTTTTCTATAAGATTAAATTATAAATTTTTAACCGGTTGGTCCTTCTAGCCAACCGGCTACATAGAATCCGATGGTAGAATGTAGTCTCCGGAAGTAGTGCGTAAACTGTATTTGTAGCAGGTAACTAAAACAAACGAAAATTAATTTTACCAGATTTAACAGGGATGGTTACAAGCAAACTAAAAAAAAGTTGCAATTCATATTAATTAAATTTCGGTCAAAACAATGGTTTATTCGTATGCATTCTGGGGGAATACAGTGCATACATGAAGAAATAATTATACGGTTATAATTGTTAATGATTTTATTTTTATTTAGTGCATGGCTTTAGAATACATAAAATTTTTGACAGTTTGCCCTTATTTTTACATTTTGTTAATATAATTTACTATGAAATGGTTTTATAATTATCTAATATTTTTATATTTTTTTCAGATCGACGATCAAATAAGTCTTTTAATAAATTCTTGGTGCGAATTACTTCTATTTTCATGTTGTTTTCGGTCGACATCCACACCTGGTGAAATTCGAGTTTCATTAGGTAAAAGCATCACGTTGTCTCAAGCAAAAGATATGGGCATGCAAGCATGTATTGAAAGAATGTTAAATTTTACAGAACATTTACGAAGATTGAAAGTAGACAAGTACGAATATGTGGCTATGAAAGTTATTGTATTATTAACATCAGGTAGGCCACTATATATAAATATTTGCAATTTTCAAACGTCAATTATCTAACAGTCTGACATCATGTTACAACTCTCAATATCACTCAACTATAATTAAAAATCATACCACGGCCATGATATTAATCGGGTGCTAACATACTAATTTTAAGTTTTTAATAACCGCGGAGCTCAATAATCTACATGGTGTCGTGAAGATGAAAGCCAACATGTTAGCCTTATATGCTTTGGATTACAAAAATAAGGCCTATAGGATGCAGATTTTAAAATTTTATTCTAAATTTGCTATAACTTAATTTCGAAATCACCGTACTATACTAGCTCATAGTATATAAATATATGCAAGAATACATTGGCTTATTACGGTAATTTCTTAATAATATGCCTAAAGCAAGTATCCGCAAATCCGTATTCTGTCGCATACTCGTATTCTAAGTGCAACCATAATGTCGTTTATACATACATTATGGGCGAAAATTAAATAGATTTGTTACTTGGAGGTGTGCCATCTTTTGTTGTGTAACAACTATACAGACTGATGGAGAGATGTCACAAGTAGTTAAAGATTGTAATATGCCACATTGCAGGGCAAAGGATTCAGCGCTAGAGAGCCTTGCAAAAAGGCAGCAACTGAAAATCCGTCCAAATAACCAAACACAATAATTAGAAAAAAATTAAATTATTAAAAAAAAAAAAAGATGAAAAGAAAGATATGTCCTTTATTAAAGAAGGAGGTTTACCCAATATAAAAAAGCTATATATACGGCTCAAAGGAAGAGCATTCCAAATTTAGCCAAAGACATCAATGAAGCTATTCGTTAAGTGAATAATATTATGCAATATTAACTTTTAAAAATCAAAGATTTTTTTACCAACTTTTTGGTAAAATTTCTATCAGTGTTTTTAGGACTGTTCCAAAAATATTTTACCAATTATATACAATTCACTGTTATGTAGATCATTAATTTTTACTTTTAATGTGTTTTTTTTTTGCCAAAAAAACCGCAAATACATACGAGAACATGTGGCGTATTATAAAAGGAGAAATTCAAAATAGTTTATTTGAATACAAGTAACAGTACAGTAAAAAACTGCCTGTTTTTTAGTTAGCTCACTAATTAGTGAGCGCCAAAAATCGGTTTTTCACACGCGTATTCAACACTCATTTTTCTAATGAGGTAATTTTAATCAACAAATAATTAATTTCAAAAATTAATTATGTCGGCCATTTAATTCAGAAATTGCTGTGTTTTTGCCGGAAGTAGGTTTTTACGTTACTATAAGTCACTAAATTGCGTGCCAAAAACTTCTACTTTTCGGCACCGAATTATAAAGAAATTGTAATAATACTATAAGTCCAGTAACGCCATTTTTTTTTATATTAGACCTACATAATTTTAAATTGTCAACGTATCAAATGTATAATTAAAAATAAAAAATAATCAGTTAAGACATGTTTCCCAGAAAATGTTTATTGTCTTTGTGTTACCATGTGCTGTACACTGGCGCAATTGGCTCCCACACGCCATTGTGAAGAAGGTAAATTATCTAACACCCCACCTTCATTTTCATCACCAGAATCTTCATCCGTTACTACACCAGCATCATTGGTTCAAGAAAAATAGAATCTACCTTTTCATCAATTATAATGTCTAAAGCGGAAATGGCGCATTTCGGCGTAGAGATGATCCGGCCTAGACCTTTTGAGCGTAAGCTTGTTCAGCGTAGGGTGTTCCGGCGTAATGACGCTTCGGGTTTAAATGATGCATTTCACAAGGAAAATGATCGTTTAATGAAAAAAAAAAAAAAATATTATAAAATATTCTCCAATCTACGTTTCAAAAAATTATATGATATATATTTAAATCAATATACTTATAAGGAATCATAACATAACACGTGTTACGGTATAAACCATCATCAGATATTATGATAAGTATATAAGTATAAAAAGAAATATTTATGAAACATAATTCAAATTGACAATTTAGAAAATTATGGTAATATACGAGTTTAATGACTTTTTTAACTAATTTTTTAACTATTGACATTCAAGTTATTGAAAATTAAATAGGTTTCAAAATTTGAAATTATATTAACGCAACTATAGTTGGTATCTTTTTTGAATTTAGTAATCTCTGATGTTTCCAGCAAATCTAGTTTTATACTTTTTTTACATTGATGTAAGCAGTGCACATCATCATTAATAGAAAATGTATATTATCATGATAATATCTGATAATGGTTTATACCGAAACACGTGTTATGTTATGATTCTTTATATGTATATTGATTTAAATACATTTTATATAATTTTTTGGGGCGTAGATTTTAGAATATTTCATAATAATAATTACACAATATAATGTCTCTTTGTGAAAAATGGAACTTGCATTTAAAAAAAAAAATTGCCAGCATTGACTGCTCTAGTCAGTTCCGTTTCCGTTTTTCTATCTTTATATATAATATCGAGCATCTATGAGTGATTGGTTGGCTTCCGGGCGAAGTAAAGCTTTTCGGACGCATTAGTAATGTGTATTGTCTATGACGGCGATTCCCAACAAGGGTGACGCCTACTCTCGCGACAAGTTGTTTGGGGGTACAGAAATATGTTTGTTTTTATTGGCAGAAAAAGTAATATGTTAAGCGTGATAAATTAAATAGTATTAAAAGATTATTAGGTAAAAAATGATCTTTGAAACAATAACAACAGAAAATGTTTGTATATTGTACAAAATGTATACAGAAATGTGTACATAAAAAAATGCAAAAATTGATTGTTTATATTGCAAATGCATTTATTTTTGCATTTATGAACGTTAACACATTCTCCTTATCAACATTATAAATTAGATTTTTTTTATTTATTGTTACAACATGAAAAATTAACAATACTCTTACTCACTAATTTTTTTAAATGAGTGGTACAATCTTCAGTGATCACATGTATTGGAGTACACTAATGAAAAAATATTGAGAACCACTGGTCTATCAGATGCATTTAGTATGCTGCTGGTGCAGTGGTAATGCAAGTTTCATTTCATACGACCTAATGATTTAATATATTAATGAGATCAAAGTATTTAATGTTAATTTAATTCAAATTAATACTAGTTATCCTGCAGAATATGGTGTCCCTAAATTATCCCTAGGCAAATAACAATCTTTAAGAACAAAGAAAAAATGTTTTGTAACAAATACATACTACAACAAAGCGAAAAATTCAGAAAATAGAACCTACTTAGTGTGGTAAGCTGAAAAACAGTGTGTGTCATGTTTTATGCACAATCCTACATTGCAAGTTGAACATTTCCCCTTCCTGCAACTAGCTACCCTTGTGGTGCTACCGTCAGCGCATCTTAACAATATAGACCTTGCTGGCATGTGACAGGCATTAGAATGGCGAAGTGCCAATGGGACAATCTTTTTAAACGTATTTACAGGTTTCACGCTTGATGGCCTTCTCTGTTTCGATGGAACTACAGCCCGAATAAGATTTCTGGCTACAGACAATTGAAATTCTTTCAAAGTTTTTTGACTACTTTCAGTTTTTTGAATTCTTGTAAAAAGAATTTTTACTAGTTGCTCAGTTGAAGCGAAATAAATGCGTTTACTACGCATGCATCAATAAAATAAAAGAATATATTATGCCACTATTTATGTGATTTGCTGTCTACTTCATAAATGCTTTTTAACATGTCGAACTTATCGACATATCTCATATGGGCATTGTTATTCAATAACCATGTGAGCGCATGCTATCTCGTCAAGTATCCAATTTTTGTTGGATACTATAAACCAGACCAAACAATCCATTGTTGATGGATTCTGATAATTTCCAAGAAATAATGCACTTCTTCGATCCAACCACTTCAAGCCGACTAGTCCACAAGTAGATATGCGACAATCTATATCGCCTCGTTTTATATCTTTATCTGACTTTAGCTCTGGAAAGTATTTTCGATTTTTCTTATGGTACTACAAGCATATATTCCATCCAATAATAAGAATTTTTATAATTGAGACGAATTGAAACAATTGTCGAAGAACAGTTTATGGTGTTCGTCAACCAAAGCTGAACTAAAGTCTTTTACGACTCGTGTCCCTAAAAGCTTTTCAATGATTTGACCAATTTACCCAGTATAAATTTGAAAATCACACATGAAACTAGTAGAGTCGGATCTAACCCAGACTTTGCAACTTTGCTTAGCTGGTTTGTTTGGCCTACATTGGCAAATATATAGCAATAAATAGATCTTCGTTTTTGATTGAATCATTGATTCATGTATGAACTGAAATTCATGTGGATTTAAATATAGAAATGTTTTTAGTACTTTGGACAAAAGGGGTAGAATTTTATATCGTTTGTCAAAATTTGGATTTTTTTGTTTCGGTTGTACTGAATTGTCGTTGAGGTGGATGCAGCTTAGTAACCAGAAGGATCTATCTCGTGAAATGACACTACTAATAGAATTATCGCGGAGCTCGTCTCTGAAATTGGACATGTGTTTAATGCCCATCAATAGATTCACATCTAAAAAAATTGTTATTTCTTGTTCAGACGTTGCAGTAAAATTACGTGCTTCACCATGTTTGTGAAGATAGTACAAATTTGTTTGGAATACTATATGATGAATTAGATCTTCGGGAAAGAGTGACAAAAAAACGTCGGTGAGAGATCTATATTTTCAGGCAGATTGACACCTCTCAGTCCCAAAACAGGATTGGTTTTCGTAACAAAATTTTTATTTGTTGACCCAAACAAATGACTCATTCATGAATAATCTTGCCACCCAAACCGAACCAAAAATATTTTTCTTGTATATGACAAAGCACAGTAAAATGTTTATACAGGCATATAGTGTTAAAACAAATGTGAATAATGAAAACCAATTTTTTTGTAGTATTTGTCATGCAATTCCATATTTGCAATTTCTCAAAGCCTGCAAAAACAAACAAATTTCCAATGTTTGTAGCCGGCGTATAAGGTTTTCCACAAACAACAAGGAATAAATATACGTAGAACTCGATACAGGAAACATTTGGTGCAGTATTGCTTAACAGACAATATACTTCTATAACTTCTATTTTATTTATACTACTTATAGGTATAACTTACTTTATTACTACTTTATAAAAGTAAATAAAATAAGTGATTAACAGTCATATTATTCGGTTCTATAATTTAGTGTATTGTGATAGAAATGTAATTAATTTACGTTTGCAAAATATTAAAGTGGACTTTGCAATTGATAAGTTTTCCTGTCGGCAAGTAAATTTTTTACAAGTTTGGCGTTACGCACGCGCACATTGTAATTGTTGACAAGTTTTATGGGACTTGACAAAAATAGGTTCTGCGCTAGTTTTCTTGCCACTTGTCTCCAAGTTTGGTAATTTTTGTGTAAATTGTATACGAACTAAAATTTTAATTCCCAGGAGAACAGCTGATATTTATTTATTATATATTATTTTATTGTTATCTTTCTTCTTTCTTATAAGTAAAATAGAAGTGTGTGTAGTGAGCATGGTTCAGGCTTTCACTGGCGTTGATCAGTCGGCCTGATATTCCGAATCTTAAAAAGCATGCAAAAATGCACTTCGCGCATGACGTGGACAAAATAGTAAAATCAAATATCCACTGACAAAACATTGCGTATGTATTATGGAGAACTACAATAAAATATATAATAATCCATAATATAGTAATATATAATATTACAGTTCTCCATAGTACATATCCATATTTGTTAATTAAATTAAATATGTAAGGTTGAGGTTCTAATTTTATGCACAGATTAGGAAGTAGCTACAATTGTTATTTAAAAATTATGTTATTTAACTTTCATTATAGTTTCAATATTTTATTATCGTAGTTATTTTGTATGTAAACGGTTTTGTTTCGACTACTCTTTATAATTTTTTTCGATAACATTAAATATTATAACTAATTAAAGTATAACAATATATTTTAGACGATAAACTTGTATAGTTTATAGAATACACACGTTTACATATTAAATTAGGTTTTATTAAGAAGAATGTAGAAATTAAGAATAGTTCATAAACAGAAAATTTTAAAATAAAATTTTAATTTAATGCAAATTTATATTTAGGGAATTAGCAGTAATTAATTATGTAATAGTTTTAATAATTTTCCTTTTACATAACTTATTATTAATATTTAAAGATCTATTCAATTCTTTAATTCTAAAATACATTCTAGATTTAAAAAATAATGTGTTAGGTTTTTCTCGATATAACATTGGCTCGCCTTTAGCTATCAAGTGTTCTATATAATTTTTTGAAATAAATAATGATTTTCCATTTATAGAATAGAAAATAGGCTCTATTTGATCTATTTTCTCTTAGAAACTAGCGGATGGTTTAGGTAAACCTTTTTCTGATAAATAATCTATCATGTAGATCGAATATTGAAGTATCGTTATAGGCTTCAATATTTTTATTGAATACTAGGATCTAAACCTGATTTTGTCCGGGGGTGACTTCTTGGACTGGATGCTATAAGAACTGGAACTTATTCTGGATTAGCACCCTGAAAATAGCCGTTAATATAAATGTTTTAATTATATTGACTACATGTAATATATCAAACGTTTCATCTATAAAGGACTATGCTTTCTTCTAATACTCTGTAACCTAAGTAATGGGAATTACAAAGCATACTGGAAGAACTCGACTTCATATGGGTTGAGTTATAAATTGGAGTTCTCTATATGGCGGAACTCACAACCAACCCTTAATTACTAACTATAAGTGAGTTATGCAATTCTAACTTTCTAACTACAATTCCAACGCGCATTTCACCATTTTAGCATAAAATTATAAAAATAGAAAATTTGCCACGTCGCAAAATTTCTCTTCTTTAACCCATTTTATCCCAAAGATAAATTTCATTGGAAAAAATTCTTTTTCTTGTTATACCTTATTTCTTCTCACTGCAATTTTTTCTAAATTTTAAAAAGGTTTTTGAGATAGGGCCTGGTGCGTAATCGCACTGGAAGGATATGTCTAACAATAAGCTATGTGAAATCTTTAAAAATGCTTATTCTGCAAAAAAATAAATCGTGAAACTAATAAGTTACATATGAATAAATGTAAAATTATGCAATTGATACAGCCATGTCATTAAATTTTAAAATATAAAATAATTAGTGGTGCGTCAGCACATGACTGGTATGATGTCGATTATTTTTCGTGGTATGTTAGAAAGATGCACATTACATTTTTTACAAATATATATTGTGTGACTATGGCACACCCTGCAACGCTTTCGGGCTTTTTCATCATGTTCTATGATAATATGATCTTCATTATCAAAGCGCTGTTCTACTACTGGATTTAAAATACTTTTGTCTGTATCTTTCCTATTTGCTTTTAACAATCTTAGGGCTACATACATACGATTTAAAATCTAGCTGCGAAATGGACTTTTGATAGTTTCATTAACTATGTTATATAATTTTCAAGGAGTTCCGTGTGAGCAGCGAAGGTAGTCGGACGTGTTTATTGCTATTTGTCGATAAAATTCGAAATAGTAATAAAAGTATGTGTACATACGGTTGTGTTATCGGAGAGTGGAATTATTGGTGCGAATTGAATTTGGATTTTTATCTTATTTTTTTTTTGATTTTTTTTTTTTTTTCTTTTTTCCTGCTATTTCCTATCGATTTTGTTTATCATAAAGTGTTAGGAAATGAATAAGAGAAAGCTGGCGGCCCCATTTAGGGGGAAAGGGGGATTGCTTCGGAAACCTCCGCAGGAGGCTAAGAAAAGAAAGAATAAAAGTCCTGGCGAGACCGAGGAGGACGATAGATATACGTCAAGGGCTGAGACGAACGAAAGTGGTAATGAAGGAAAGAGAGATAAAAGGATAAGGGTAACAGGAGATATAGCAGCGTATGGTGAAGGATCGAAGGAATCGCTATTCATGAAACAATTGGCTGAACAAAGGGAAAAAGCGAAAATAAAAGAATGGAAAGAGTGGGAGGAAGTAATGATAAATGCAATAAAAGAGATAAGAGAGCAGACACGGATAGGAAACGAAGGGGGAGTGGGAACACAAATATTCAAAAATATAGAGGAGCAAGCTAGCAGGATAGAGGCCAATGTGAAACTGGCTATAGAAAGAAGTAATAGGAGTGCGAAAAAACATGAAGAGGAAACAACAGGGAGTTTGGAGCGAAGAATAGAAGCACTTGAAAAAAAAATGGAGAAAATGAGTACTAAATCTCAAGGGACCATAAAAGGGACCCAGGATATAAAATAAGGAGATAGAGGCGGTAAATCGTATGGAGAAATTGTGCTATCGGCAGGAACGAACAGAACGGCTCATGCAGAGAGGAAATGGCAAACCCCTGAAAGAGAGGTTAATAGGGAGATAGTAGTAAGGTCGAATAAAGGGGAAAATATAATGAAAAAATTAAATGAGAAATTGAAGATCGAGGAAGTGGGGGACAACGGATTTGAAAAGGTAAAGAAGTACAAAAGCGCAGCAGTGGTGATAAAGTGTAGAACGGAAGAGCAACAAATGAATGTAGAGGAGAAAATTAGGGAAGTTGAGGGATTGATAACCAGAAGAAATAAATTGACAAAACCATACGTAGTGATAAAAAGAATAGAAAAGGGGTACACGGAAGAGGAAGTATTTAAACAAATAGAGATGCAGAATACGGAAATTAAGAGTATATTGGAGGAAAAGAAAATGGAGGATGTAATGAAGATAGTAGCAAGAAAGGCATGGGGAAAAGCAAATAGTTATGTAGAGGACTTAATAGTAGAGACAGAGGTGAATATCTTTAAATGGCTAGTAAAAAAAGGAAAGATAGTGATGGATTTTGCTTACAAAAAGGTGGAAGAATACATAAATGTAGTGGTATGTATGAATTGCTGCAAATATGGACACGTAGCAAAATACTGCAAGGAAGAAAAGGAGTTTTATAAATGCGGCGGGAGAGGACATGATGACAGAGGATGCGAAGAGGAAAAGAAATCGTGTGTCAATTGTGTGAGAATGGGAAGAAGAGATTACGAGCACTGGGCGACAGATAGGGAATGCTCAATGTATAGGAGGAAGAGACAGCAATGCATTGCAAATATCGAGTATGGGTTAGAGCGGGGAATAAAGGAGAACTCAAAAAACGAGGGATAAAATTGAGGAATCATGATAATAGGGAATATAGAGAAGCGGAGTACAAGGATAAAATTTGGAAAATAGGTACGTGGAATATAAGAAGTATAAGGGGTAAGGAATATGGGTTAGAGGAGGAATTCGAAAAAGTAGGGATAGAAGTATTAGCAATTTCCGAAACCAAAAAGAAGGGTAAAGGGACTGAGAGGCTAAAGAATGGGCACATACTAATGTACAGTGGAGTAGATAGTTGCAGCAGAGCGGCAGCAGGGGTAGGATGTATTGTCCATAAGACTTTTGAAGATAAAATTGAAAGATGGGAGGCGTATACAGAGAGAATAATGTGGATTACGCTGAGAATAGAAGGGCTGGAGGTTAATATTATAAACGTATATGGGCCGACTGACGATGGAGCAGCAGAGAAAAAGGAGAGATTTTGGGAGGAGTTGAGGATGGTGACGGATAGACTGAAAGGGAGAAAAATTATAGGGGGGATTTTAATGGAAGAGTTGGTAAGGGGAATGTGGGCAATAAAAGAATTGTAGGGAAATATGGGGAAGAGAAAGTCAATAATAATGGGAAAAGATTGATTGACTACTGTAGGATGAATAATATGTACGTTGCTAATGGTTGGTATCAACATAAGGACGTACATAAATACACGAGAGAAGCTAAAACTAGAGGGGAAAGGTCAATAATTGACTATATTTTGAACGAGCAGGGTAATAGAAGAAACATAAAAGACGTTACAGTTGATAGGGGTCCAAAATTAGGAACAGATCATTTTATGGTGATAGCAGTAATAAAAGAGAATAGTAGAGTTGAGAAGGGTATTACATATAGAAAAATAAGAACGTATAAGTTAAGAGAGGACGAAGTTACAAAAGCGTATAGAGACATATTAACGCAAAAAGTGACAGCTAAAGAAGGAGCGTGGCAAGATTGAGATGTAAATATGGAGTGGAATATGTTAAAACAATTAATATTAGAGGCCAGCGAAATAACATGTGGAACAACAAGAAAATGCAGCAATGCAAAACAAACGTCGTGGTGGACAGAGGAAATAAAATCGAAAATTAAAAAAAAAAGCTAAATGGAGAGAATACTTGAAGGTGACCAATAAAGCCAACTACGAAAAATACAAGAGGGAGAGGAATAAGGTGAAGGAATTAGTGAGAGACGAAAAAAGGAAACAATGGCAAGAATTTGGTGAGAAAATGGAAAGAAATAGCAATGAAAATAAGAAAGTTTTCTACAGTGTCCTAAGAGAGTGTAGAAAAGATAAAAAGGAAAACAGAGTGCTCATGAAAGACAAGAATGGAAAGGTAATAAAAGATGAGGAAAAGGTGATAAACAGATGGAAAGAATATTTCGAAGAGCTATTGGCGGGAAGTGTAAGTGGGAAACCCAATAATAAAAATAGCGAAAAAAAGAGATTAGGTGAAGATAAATCTCAAGAAGTTGATAATGAAGAGGAAGGCGGCGAAGAAATAGAAAGGGAAGAATTGGAAAAGACTATTAGAGAACTTAAGAATGGGAAGACTCCAGGGAGTGAAGGAATAACATCAGAAATGATTAAGAATATTGGAGAAAAGGGAATGGAAAAACTGGTATATATATATATCAAAATATGGAGAGAAGAACCCATTTTCCATTTCTTTTCCATTCCCAGAGGAATGGAAAAGAGCACAGATAGTACCAATTTATAAAAAAGGAGACAGAGCTGACTGTAAGAACTACAGAGGAATAAATATAATCAATGCAGGGATGAAGATACTAGGGAAGCTAATGAAAAATAAGATAAATTATAAAGTGGAACAGACCCTGGAAGAGCCACAATGCGGATTTAGAAAAGGTAGAAGCATACAGGACCATATATTTACTATAAAGCAAATGGTGGAAATGGCAGGAAATAGTAAAAGAAACATATATGTGGTTTTTCTAGATCTAAAGAAAGCATTCGATAAAATAAATAGAAGCAGATTATGGAATATAATGAGAGAGAAGGGTATAGAAAAGAAAATGATTAGGTTAATAAGGAAGATATATGAGGTGAATGCAAACAGTATAATAGTGAATGGTAAAGAATCAGACACATTTAAAACAATGGACGGACTAAGACAGGGAGGAGGACTGAGTCCAACATTATTTAACATATATATGGATGAGATAATGAGAGAAAGTGATAAAGAGGAAAGAGGAGTAGTCGTTGGATATAAAAACATGCAAAGGGTGGTTATAACGACTGGAGCATTTGCAGATGATGTGATGTTAGTGGCGGAGAATGAAAAGAGTTTGCTGAGAAAATTGAGCAAATGGAACGAAGTGCTTAAAAAATACGAGATGGAGATGTGCAAGGAAAAGACAAAGGTAATGGTAATAGGAGAGAAACAGAAGTTAGAAATTAAGATAGAAGAGACGAGAATAGAGCAGGTCGATTGTTGTAAGTACCTAGGAGTGCAGATCAGCAGCGGGGGTAAACAGGAAAATGAAATTACGGAGCTGGTGAATAAAGCAATGAATGCATACTATAGAATCAATAGATTAATAGTAGAGAACAAGGAAATCACAAGGAAAACAAAAATAAATGTATACAAAACCATAATAAGACCGATTTTAACATTCGGATGTGAAACGTGGAAAATGGAACAAAAAGCCATAAGTAGGGTACAAGCTGTGGAAATGAAATTCTTGAGAAGAGTAAAAGGGGTAACGAAAAGAGATAAAATAAGGAGTAGCGTAATAAGAGAAGAGTTGGAGATAGAACCAGTGGTGGAGTTCATTCACAGAAGGCAGTTGGGATGGTGAGGACATCTGGTAAGAATGAGTGAAGAGAGGCAAGTAAAGAGAGTCTGGCAGGCAAGGGAGGGAAGAAGAGCGAAACGGGGATGACCAGAAATTACATGGGATGAGGGAATTGAAAAAGTAATAAGAGAAAGAGGAATGAAGCTGAATGACGCAAGAAGAATTGCTAGCAACAGGAAGGAGTGGGAGAGATGCATAGGCAGTGAGGAATAGGAGGATAACGAGAAGAGCTAAAGCCGACACCAGTTTATGGTAGAAGGCATATAGATATATATATATATAATTTTCAAACATTAACAAGTATACTATCAACAGTATTGGTAATTTGACATCTATAATTAGCTAAGCCGTTAGGCAAATCTACACCATCCGTAAATTTATTGTATTCAGCTATAACATTAGGTTGGGGTACACTTGGGTCTCCTCCATCTTTCCTATTATATCGTTTGGCTTCACAAATGGGATAATTAATTGTTGTAAAACAACAAGAGAATTTATGGCATTCTTTAAAAATAATAACAATGACGCGACGTCACAACAAAATGCGGGTCGTATTTCACTTAGAAACGTGCTGTTTTCGACGTGACGTCACACTACTACTAAGTACTGCTACATTAACACGATTTTCTTTTTTTTTTGGGTTCTTGAAAAAGAACATTTAGTATTTCAGTATGATTTTCTAAATTTGGTTCTTGAAAAAGAACGATTTACTTTCAGTATGATTTTCTACATTTTGTTCTTGAAAAGGAACGATTTACTTTCAGTATGATTTTCTACATTTTGTTCTTGAAAAAGAACGATTTACTTTCAGTACGATTTTCCAGAATTTGTTCTTGAAAAAGAACGATTTGTTTACAACACTAATATCTCTTCTTTGTTTTAAAACAGAACAATAGAATTTCTATCCAAATCTTCTATTTCTATTTTTCTATTGTGTTCTTGAAAAAGAGCGATTTTGATTTTAGCCCCATTGCTCATGTTGTTTCCGAAACAGTGTTCAATTTGTTCTGAAAAGAACAGATTGGTTTGTAACCGTCGTCTAGGTGATGATGTGATGTCGCCAAACGCAGGACCAGCTACTGCGGTCGCTCGCTGGTGTTGTCGTCTTTTTATGCTCGTTACCTCTCCTCTGCCGCGCAACCCGTTTCTAATCGTAAGCTCCACCCCGCGTCTGTCATCATGCAGAGTCAACTACATTGATTATTCTAACTCATTTTAAACAATGAATTGTCTGTTAATAATTGAAATAGATATGTAACACACGTAAAATCATGTTGCTGCTCTATCTACGATTTATTGAGCCAATTTTTGACCATTTATCTATATGATAATTCTAGTTTTCAAATGAATAAAATAGCATACAACGACTAAATATAACCAATGCTCTTGACCCATATAAATAATACCATTCAATTATGAACTCAAACAAACTGCAAACTATTAACAACAACATAACGGTTCAAGTTTTTTACTTTTCATATACACTACGTGAGTAAATCTGCATACATTGGAAATTTGCAAAGAAACAATACATCTGCTTTATAGTACAAGGCACATAAAATAACACATTTTTACCAGCACATAACACTAAGGCATTCGAAAATACAGTTTACTGCTTATTAACGTGACGTCAGAGGAGTAGCCAAAGAAATCCGTCTTGACTACATACGGCACTTGTTTTGCCGGCGATTTAAATTTCGCTGCTATATGTTGTTTTGGTTCTGTAATTACTAATAATTTTTTTTGTTACGTAGATTTAAATATGTATTTACTTTTCACACAATTTTTGTTTGTATACAATATTTACGTTAATTACTATGCACTTTTTTATCGTTTCTGAACGATGAACTCTACTTATTTTTATATGATTTTGATTGTATCTTTTTTATTGATTGATATTTGTGTTCAGTAGTAATATGTATTATAGAATAAGATTTCCACATTCTGTTCTTATCAAACTTGCATCGAAAATTGTTCAAATTTATTAATTATAAGAATTTTCCAATCACCACTTCGATTAAATTCACGCTTGAGAGAGGCCCCATCAATATACGTTTAATGGTGGTTCAGTGCTCAGTGCGTCCTCTTTATTATGTATATGGGAATGGAACATTCAAGAAGACAGTATACAATTTTACAGTGACTAATTTAAAGTGTTTCTACACAAGTGTATCTCAACAATCATATCTCACAACCAATCACTCACGTGTCTCAAGCATAAGCTCTCCCTCTCTCGCGACAGTAAAGTTACTTACGTGTCGACAAGTATAATTCTACCTCTCTCGCGACAGTAAAGTGATAAATAAAATGTGATGAAATAAATCACTATCTCACTCCATCGCGACAGTAAAAGAAATCTACTGATCGGGAACAAGATTAGCACTGTAAAGTTTATATTCACGGCAAAAGACTTTCTCTCACTACATGAATCTGAGGTGGTTGTTTTGTATTTACATCAAAGTTGTATTATTTCAATCATTGTAAATAATGTCAACCAGTGTTGTAAATAAATGTACATAGTTCAAATTTGGTTTTTTTTGTTGGTGAATTCCAATTAAGTCAGCACCTATCTATTTGTCTTGTTCTGGCAAGAGCCATCACTATTAGCCGAGGCTAGAACATTAATATTTAACACATTACATTACAGTAATAACAATTACCGGCAATTAACAATTAATAACAGTAATAAAAACAACCGAGTTATTATTCCATCTAAATACTAATTTTGCTTTTTGTATCGTATATTGTGTCAAAAGTGCCTGGATCGGTTTTAGAAAAGAATTTAATGCTTTGTAGTGGAAAATGACAAGTTCTGTTATCTCTTATTGTTCGTATGGCAAAGAAACTTTTCTCTTTCCAATGCATGAACAGTAGAAAGAAGAAAAAAAGTTGTCAACAAAATTTTAATGATATATGGGGTTATCTATAACAGAAAGTAGATTCATAACAACTTCACCACCTAATCCTAAGTTACCAACAGTTTGTACTGTATTGTACTGACTGTTACTAACAGTGAAATTGTAGAACTTATCTATAAATTTCTCAACAAAAAAACATAAAAAACATTTCTAGTGGACTTTTTCCCTGTAAAGTGCTTATCAATTTTTTTCGCGATTAATCTTCTGTATATGTAGGACAGTGCGTATACTTAATTGGTTCCGATTTCCATGAAGCCGACTACTTCCCTTTAGATTCCAGGCACAGATAGCGCTTTTTTTTATAATAGGATAAATCCTATTCTGATTCTTGAATACAATTTTCTGCATCCAATTTATGTAACTCTAAACTCCAGCTAGGTCACTTGCTGGCTCGACTCGAGTAAAATTGATATCTTCGATATTTGCTTCATCAGTTAATAAATAATCATCAGGAGGCATATAAACTGCATCAATTTTTTCTAAAAACATCAAAAACGCGATTACTACTCATAGTATACATGAGTATACTAGAGATATTTACAGCATCCACATAATAAAAAAAAAGGTTCTGTTTTATACATGTATTATATTAAATGGATAATAATTAAACTTAATATATGAAAAATAATATATTTAAAAATAAATATATTAATTTACTCTAAATAATATTTATTTTTATCTCATTTGTATATAAAGACCATCAATTGTATATATATATCACTAAATTTCAAAACAAAGAAATTTATTGATTTTGAAAATATAAAATCTTACTTACCATAATTACAAGGTTCTATATTTGCTGTACACTCTGTGCAGACTGTTTCCAAATCTTTTCGTTTGGAAAATTGCGGTAACATGGTGCACGAATTAATTAATTATTGATAACACTAAAACGCTAAAGTTACAATTTAACCAGAGCACACGTATTTAAAAAATGAATGACATGGATGGAACAATTGCTGCTTATTATAACCTGCAGATAATTTGCGTTGTAGCGAATTCAAAAAAAATCAGAATAAGCGCTAACTTGTAACAACTGGAAATTTTACGTTCACGTATAATACTAGTGGTGCACTAACGCACCAATTGTTTTTTAAAAGTAATTAGAAAATTATTAATTTATATTTAGCCAAAACATGTTGTGGAATAAGTGCTTGTATTCTTCATGACGTATAACTTTTCGATATATTTGTGATTTCGTTTTGAAAGTTATGATTTATGTAAACGTTCATGCAAATAAGCAGAACATTTGGAAAGTTGAAAATATGTCCAAACTGGAATCTCAATTAAGGGTGCATAAATGCACTATTGGGAAGAAATGGACTAAATTCATAATTTGCTATCTAATTGCCACTAACCATACACGAATTTTACCCTTTTGGTGCAAAATTGGAACAATAGAAAATTGGCAACGTTACAAAATTTATCTTCTTTGAATGTATAATTTAATATCTAATTGCCAGTAATTATAAGTGAATTTTACAATTTTAGCGTAAAATGCCAAAAAATAGAAAATTGGCAACGTCACAAAACTTCTTTAAATTCATAATATTTTATGTATCTTGAATGATATGGTAAAATTCGCGTATGATTAGTTGCAATTAGATAAAAAATTATAAATATTAGGAGAGAAATTTTGCGACGTTGCCAATTTTAAATTTTTTATTATACATTAAAAGTGTGAAATTTTTTTATGGTTAGTAGTAATTAGATAAGAAATTATGAATTTAAAGATCAGAAATTTTGCGCCATTGCCAAAACGGCGCATTTTTTTTTCAAATTATGTTTCTAATTCTACTTAATATAAGGAAATTCACGTATAGTTACTGGTAATTAAGTAAGAATCTATGATTCTTAGGAGAAATGTTGCGACGTTGCTAATTTTCTTTCTTTTTAATTTTGCATTAAAATTGTAATATTCACTTATAGTTGGTGGTAATTATCGTTTTGTTGTGAGTTCTGCCTTATAGAGAAGTACCAATTTGTAACTCAACCCAGACGAAGTCAGGTTCTTCGGCTATGCTTTGGAATTCCCATTACCTAGGTTGCAAAGTATTAGACGCAAGTATAGTTCTTCATAGATGAAACTTTTGATATAATACTCGTAGTCAATATAATTAAAACATTTGTATTAACGGCTATTTTTACAGTGCTAATCCGGAATAAGTGCGAGTACTCATAGTATTCCGTGAAGTCACCCCCGACAAAGTCGCGTTTATAAACTAGTATTTATTAAAGTGTTATAGAAATTAGCTTCGTTTAATTTATCGTTAAATAAAATCGTTTACATTTGTTTATCTAATAGTATTATATTTTAACTACTGCGCCAATTTACTATAACGATAAGTATTAAAATATGTGGGATAGATCTATTCTGGATAGATATATCTTTTTTACTTTTGGATTGGCATTTATTATTGTAATCAAAATTGCCGAACTGAAAATTGGCGATCAATTTCATTTAAAACTTGGCAAATCTAATCCTGCAAGAAACTGGCTATTCATAAACTTAACGACAAAAAACTTGTAATCCGTGTAGTAAACAGGACGGACAAAAAAAAACAATTTTTTTCTTCAAGAAACTTGACGACAAAAAGCTTTTCAACTGTAAAGTCCACTTAAGAAATGTATTTTGTAATTTTAATATTTTAATTAAAAAGTACTGTACATATACGACAGCGTCTACAATACACAGTCATCTGTTAAAACAAAATTGTTAAAGTTGGTAAACCTTCAGTAAAAATCGAGGGGCTTAATATTAATCGGTAATTTATTGCTAACAATAACAGAGTTCCTCAACTGTAATCAATCAGTTTTCAGAATCTAGAATGTTTCTGAATCGAGCTCAAGCCCCCTGAGCTTTCTCTTGGATGCGTCACTGGTAGATATGCTTGTTTAGTTTTTGTATTACAAGTAGACAGAAGAATTGAAATTAGTTAATAAAATTTAAGAGTATTTTTGAATACGATGTGATGACATACATAAATCGATGACATACCACTCCATAATGGGACGCTTCAGACCGGTTTAGACCAGAGCCAGTGTATAAGTAAAGTACCTCATAGTAGTGGGGATAGCGCCATGTTTACTTCTTCGATATTTGCCCTTTCATGGAGTTTTCACATTACTTAGGCAATTATTAATTTTGGATTGAATTAAATTACCATTTTTTATAGAACAAGGAATACAAAAAATAAGTTAAACTTGATTTTATTAAACTTTAAGCAACAAGGTAGTAAACTTTACTTCCGCATAAGTTCCATTGAATGCGGTACGCTCTCTATACACTGTCTCTGTTTTAGATATTGACATTCTAGGCACACCAAGGAACAATTCTTAGCGTAATATAAGCCATTCCTAGTATAATATTTTGAAATTATTTGACATTTAATATACATTCACAATAGGCAAATAATTTATTTATTTAGTAAATTTTTCGTATGTATGCTCTTGTTACGTATTGTATGTACCATATTGTTTTTGGTATCTATTGTACCTATTTAATATAACCGTGGTATATCTTTTATTATTCACTTTAGTGTTAAGAAACGAGATCGAACCATCGCTTTATGACATTTTTTGGCAAAGTTCGGAGAAATGTAAGTCGCAGAATTTTGGATCGAACGCTGTGAATATGTTTATTGGATATACATGTGCTCGTATATGTATATTTAACTTATATTTTACTTATGTTTCTTGGGGATTTAATCTTTTTTTAACCGTCTAATTTTTTTTTTCTGTACAGCTGTTTCAATATTTTAAATATTAAATAGAAGTCAATATTTGAAATATTAAATATTTCAATAATTCGAGGAAAAAGTAAAAGAAAGTTTAAAGATGGATAAAAACTCGACGTAAAATAAGTTAAGTGTACGTTATTATTATCCAATATAAAAAATAATGTATATTTAAATTATTATACATCGTTGTATATTTTATTTCACAATAAAATCAGAAGATACTTTACAGGGGAGGTATATAGTATAACATCACCAATATATTTTATCGAAGGTGGTGGTAATTTATTAATGTTTGTTTTTATTATAAAAATTAATACTAAACCTTAATTGTTTTAAGATACTTCAGAATTGAGAGAATCAGAAAAAGTAAGAGCATCTCAAGAAAAGGCCCTGCAAGCATTACAAGATTATACAGTTTTACATTATCCAGAAAGTCCAGCAAAATTCGGAGAACTTCTCTTAAGAATTCCTGAATTACAAAGAACATGTCAGGTAATTCTTTCATTATATTTAGGGTGTTAACCTTGACGTGTAGAATACTTACACCACGTATAAATCAGTAAAAACAAGCCGAAAATTGTTAATGAACTAAGGGTCTATCCTCATTAGTTTCCGGGTTAGTCAGCATTTTGTGATTTCTTCACAACCGTTCATAAACCGCAGTGTAACTAGCCTACGCTATACCCAGTCTCGAAAAGTAAGCCATTGAACTAATTAACCAGTTCAACGTCATACGTAGTATACAATGTCTCTGTTTGCTTTGAGACAATGGCGGCATATTAATGATTTAAACGAATTTTGAAGTTTAAATTTTACAAAATATTCAATCTTTTAATATTTAAATTTGGTCAGTGATAAATTTTCATGTTCTGAATTAAAAGGAATAGTAAATGCAGCTGATGATCCAGGTCATTTTTACTACATTGAAAGATTAATATTTTTTAGCTAATCAGCTAAATTTTTAATGTATCATATTAAGCATTGAAACTGAGTATGAACATTTAACATTCTATAAATCAAAATTTCAATTTCATGAAATTTAAGTTCGGTTTTTATCTAAAGAAACGAATAATTGCGACGCTGCTTGCCGGCATAGTTGACTATGCCGATACAAAAAATAATAATAATTTTCAATACGAAAGGTTATCATTATTCTGAGAAAGAAAACAATATGCTTCGGTTCTTTGAGAAGTGGAGACCTCATTTTTGTTTGATGACTTCACGCTTATCGTTTGTGACAGAGATGCAAATAACAGGTTTCAGATAATTGGATTACGCTACTGTAATTATAGCAATTGGCTATTTAATTGTCGCTTTCATATTCGAACTAATTTGGGTTCGAAATCACACCAAATTGGGTGATATGTTGTTAATCTATGGTGAAAGCGGTGGAAATGTTGAAGAAGCTAGTAGATGGTATGGGGAACGTTTTCTGGGCAGCTTTCAACAAGTGACACTTTGGCATCAGTGGCTCGGAAACATATTTAACTTATTCTGTCTGTAAATCATTTTAATTCCTACTATCTGTTTCAAAAGTATTGTAACGGTTCAAAATGTACGTTACATTTGGAATTATTTCGTTTTTTTTTTGTTTTAATATTTCCTCTGTCACTGCGCTGATTTTCCCTGTTGCGCTTTAAATACATTTTCTTCAACTATGTTTCTTGGTCGGGAACTATCTATATAGTTTCAACACGCAATTTATTGGGGGATTTATTTTCTATCTTTCGACCTGTGAAGAGGCTACCATTTTGGCGTGTTCTTACGGCGGTTAACTTATATTCTCTTACAATTCACTCTATGTTCTAAAGGGCATCATCATATGTCCACTCCGAATTTGGCTTTGGAATGTTTAGTATTATGATTTTTTTTATATCTTTTAAACGCCCGATTGGCGTAACTGTATAATTTTAATTATTAGATTTATTAATTTATTATCACTTATATTTTTCTTGGTGAGCTTACTTGCTCACTCACCAACTAGAGGAGTGAATCCAAAGAATTCTGGATTTTGGCTAGAATTCTAGTGGCGCCCATAAAACCCACGGCAATTCAGCCGGTGTGTGTAACTTCACATTGAGGAGCGCACTCGAGATTAAATACCAGCTGATTCTATTGGGTACCCATAATTGGATTAGAGTAAGTTTATATTATTGTTTGGTACTCATTTTTATTTGTTTCTTTAATTTTATAGCACTGATGTAATTTTTGATTTTCATACTTGATAATTTAAATAAAATATTACCAAAACACTTACCAAACACAGATTGTCATTTTCTATTTTCAGCAAATAGTGGGTTTACAGTATTGAGCTCTCAGTTTAAATAGGCATAGAAAAAAAAGTTCTGAACGGAATCTTTTCATTTTTGATTTACTCTATTGCCTGTGATGTTTTCTGTGGCATCGCAAGAAATCGAAGTAATGAATAGTTTGCTTGGTAAAATGTTAGTAAAAAATATAAAAAAAGTTGCCCAATTTTAGTATAAATTTAGATTTCATGAATTTTAAGATTGTTTTCTACAAAAACTACTGCATAGAAGCACTTGACATTTTCACAATAGCTAAAGTGAATTTTTCTGTGTATGAGTTTTTTTTGTGATTTGGCTGATAGTTGCTTTCCTACTGCCTCTCTTAGATCATATCTAACTTGCAATACGATAGTAACTGGAGGAGGGGGGTGGAAGATTTTACTAATGTGAATAGAGAAAGCTACTACAGGGTGGTATAATCGGTTTGAAGATATATAACAAAAAAAAGTTAGCGTACCAAAGTTACCAATTATTCGTGACGGTTCACGAAGGTTGACCCTTATTTGTAATGCCTGGCATATGTTATGTTATTTACAACGAGAATCCCTTAATAAGTCATACTTTTTTCTGCAAATAGATAATTGCCACTACCGTTTCTATGCAGTTCTCTACATCTCGAACAGTTTTAAATCAAAATATTTAGTAGTTAAGGATTTATATAGCATAAAAGCGCGTTGTGATACCTCGCTTAATCTGCAACTTATCAAGAAGATATTTTCACACATTTATGTTCACATAAAACAAAACATTTCAAGAAAATCACTATAATAAATCAATTATAAACCCGCTTTTTGTTCACCATTATGCTGTTGAATAAGCATGTAAAATATTTACGTTCGGGGTTCGCGCGGCAAGGGGTTACAGCTATCTTCAGCGACACGCTTCAATTAAGCGTGTCGCCCTTTAATTTAACCATGTTCTTTTCATTTCCGTAGATAATATGTCTTTTTGATTTGCTTATAAAATGTAAAAATATAGTTTTTTTTTTTTTTAAGAGCTCAAACATTTTTGTTTATAGTTTATATTAAATTTAATATGGAAACATTTCTCTTACAAATTGGCAGTGACTAAAGCAAAGTGTAAAATAAAAATGTACATATGTTTATAAAATATAATTAGTATACTCTAAATAATTTATAGAAATAAAATGAAAAACTTAAATGGCAATGAAATAGAACCCTTTGTGATTTCCTTAATTATTATTTAGTAATACCTGTAAATAATTAATACTATATCGAAAGTATATGAAGATTTTTACCACAAGTTACACAGTTTAAATTATTATAAAACGTTATAGAAAACGTAATGATTTACGTAATAATTTCAAAAAATCAGCATTTCTTGAGAAAATGAATTCTTATATTCCCATACATATTTTCATTTTAAAACCACATTCATAATAGATATCCTATATTTAAATATATATGACATATTTCATAAGATCTGAATGGAAAAGTAAGGAATTAAAAACATGATAAATCTACAACCACTTGAAAATATAATTTTTTTTATTAAAATCCGAAATCAGGGCATTAATTGTTTTAATAATAAAAGCAACGTGTATATTACCTTAACGAAAATTGACAACGTAGCATTCTTCTCGCTTAGGATACAGGGCGTTCGTGAAAGGTTGTCAGAAAATTAAACCACATACTCATAACATCAATACAAACAACTTTTCTTAATCATTTTTTTTCGAAACATCAACTTTAATTATTTCACAATATTGCGCAACATTCAAAAACGTCTAGAAAACGTTTAATATCCGCTGTTCTTTGAGGCGGCTCGCGCCAGACAACCGTTATCGAAACAGCCATGAGAGACGTGATAAATAAACGTTGAATGACTTGTCTACATAGCAAATGATAGAATGTCAAGCTCGTTTATTTTTATTTTTTTACTTATGTCATGAAATTAGAATTAAAACAGTTTAATAAGAAAAATTGAACATGTTTATTTAGTCATAAGAATACCGTTTAAAAACACTTCCAAATTTAAGTAAAAATTGTAAAAGTTATGTAATTTAAGATAACAAAATTTAAAGTATTTTATTTAAGAAAATGCGAAATCTATTTTGAAGTAATTTCTTTACATTTAATTTTTTAATTCTAATTTCAATTTTCTTCATCTAATTTGCATCAGTGGAGAGTATCTAAAATCTTTCATTTCATATTACTTTCTATCAAATTGTTTTTAAAGCCAACATAAACTATTGAACTTTACTCATGTTTAGTTTAAAAAAAAATATTATGTAATCTCCATGCTACCCAATTAGATAGCAACTTATCAATTACACAAACAGTACTTTAATGTTACCTTTATTAGAGTAATGCAGATTAAGGCAATACCTGCATACCACTAATTAGTTGGTGTAATTACTGCAACAAATTAGTAATGAATTTCAACTTACCAGGCGAGGTGGTATGGCTTACCACCCCGCTGCCGCCGCAATTAATCAGCTATCATTACATAAACAGATGTCCACAACACTAGACAGTGGATACTATGTCAGACAATACAAATTACATTCTAATTTACACTAAAAGTACAATATCCACATTAATGATTCACTAAAACATCACTATCAATTCACTAGAAATTTATTAGATATTCACAGATCGTGTTCAGTATAACCACCATTTTCTACAATCACATGCTGAGCCTGATTTATAAAAGTATTCGTCAACTCTTGGGAATTGTTCTGCAGCTTTTTTACGAATTATTCTTGCAACTTCAAAAATTCGTGCATGAAGTTTATCTTCATTGTCAAAGGGCTCTTAGTACGCTAGATATTTCATGTAGCCCCATAAATAAAAATCTAAGGGATTTAAATCAGGAGATCTAGCTGGCCACGCAATAGAGCTTCCACGGCTTATCCACCTATTTGGACATTTTTCATTCAAAAAAGATCTAACATGAGAATAAAAATGATATGGAGCTCCGTCATGAATAAACCACATATCATGACGTAATTCGTATGGTAGATCATCCAATAGTTCCCATAAATTGTTCCTCAAAAATTCCAAATACCTTTCTCTAGTTAAATGAGAATGTAAAGTGAAGGGACCCATCAAATAATTTCCCACAATGCCAGCCCATACATTAATTCGTAACTGTTTTTTGAAACTACTAGGACGATAAGCATGCGGGTTTTCTTCGCTCCAAATGTGGCTATTTCTGCTATTAAAAACTCCAAATCGTGTAAAGCATGCTTCGTCTGTAAATAAAACTTTTGACGCAAATCCAGATTGCCTCAAATTCTGACTAATAACCCATAGAGAAAACTGTAGTCGATTTAAATAATCTTGCGATTCCAAAGAATGGACACGCTGTATGTGATACGGATTGTGCTTATTTTCCCGTAAGTAGATATACAACATTTCACTACCAGAGGGCGCCACAATCGCGGGGGTCCCATTTTGATGTCATTGAGTTTCATGTGTTGTCCGCTGTGTGTAAATTTTCATTTTTCAATTTTTATGTTTGATGGCGCTTTATGTGTCAATTGTCACCGTCATATTTTTGCATTTTGTGTGTCAATAAAATGTCATATTTATTTTTGTAATGTGGCGCCAAGTTTCAATCTGTTTTCCAAGGTATCTTTTGATGTTGTGTAGATAGATGTCGGTAGCATTGGATATTGTCAAGAATTTGAAAGAAGGTGAATGATTTTTGCGTGCTTACCACATGAGTAAGTATAAAGATGCCGTCGGGGTGCAGTCATAATAGGCGTCCTTACACCTATCCCCAATGTAGTAAGCACACTTTGTGATTGCAGCAGTAAAGCAGAGGAGTAAAGGAAAAGGAGAGAGAGAGAGAGACAGATGATCTTTAAAATAAAATTTTTACATGTGAATAGGAATCGAACCTATAAACTTCTATGGGGGTATAAGGATTTTACTACTACACCACAAAGCCAACCGACATCCATTATGTTGGGTAGAGTATATAAATTTAATTTTGGGTTGTACCGAACAACAATCTTTATTTTTAATATAAAATCGCCCGAGGTCTTTAACAGGATGTTATTTGAAATGATTATAAGTGTGAAAAATTTTTCTATAAATGTTATAATCTGTATTAAATCTAAATTAACGTATTTAGCCATATGCAAATAACTATAAAATCAGCTTCTATAAAATTATTATAAAATGTGATAAAGTCAATTAAATTTAGCCTATTAATTAAGGGAACGACATGATATGTATTGATGAATATTATGTTAACCAAATCAGATTTTGTTAAGCATATAGTCTTTTCCTGTCTAGTAATTTGATTCATTTTTAATTCCTCATCATTACTACCTGTTATGATTATATTTTTACAACAAATATAACGTAAATAGTCTAATTCCATTGTACTAAAATATATATGACGAAACAAATACATATTTAAAATCAGTGTTTGCCATTAAAATTCTTCCAATTCGAGGGTATTATTTAACTTTATAAAAGGTCTAATGTTTAGTCGATCATCAATCATTCAGTTATTGTAGAAAATCTCGTATATCCAATATATATTAGTGTTTTCTTATTTAAATGCTTCAAATTAAGAGGGCATTATTTAATTTTACAAAAGGCCTAATATTTAGCAGAACATCAATCATGCTTTATTGTATTTAATAATAATAAAGGTTTTGCTCCATGACAAACCGATGTTTATCAATTTGAACAGCACTTAAAACACATTTCGCTTAAGGAATTTTAGAATGCGTGAAATGATAATCTGTATTTTTAATATAAAATCACCCCAACTCTTTAACAGGATGTTAGTTGTATTAAAGGATTATAAGGATGAAAAATGTTTCTAGAAATGTTATAATCTGTATTGTTTAGCAAAATATAAAATCAGACCGATTTTATTTTAAAGATTTAAATGATTTCTTATTAAAGGGACTATGATTTTTGGTGGTGGTGGTGGTACGTGCATCAGGTATTTAAGCCGTATGCTCATAGTAATGCTATAGTATTCTACTACACAGAATTAAATTTCTGGTTGCTTGTAATATTATAAAGTTACTAGTATTGTTTTCAATTGTATAAGTGTGCATATAGCGATCATGGAAGGTGCAATTAATTTAAGCAGTGATATAGTAAGTATACTTTCAAAAGCTGTACCTTTGTTACAAGAAAGGTCCAGTCTAGAAAGGAACACATGGATGAGGAAAATCAACAAAAGTATCCGAGACATCATGAAAATCATGCGTAAGAAGCAACCAATAAGTGTTTATAATAAGCTTTCTACTAATTTAAGTAACTTAAGAAGATTTCGTCTTATACTAAAAAATAATAATTACCAGACTCACACTGGTGCTAATTTAGTTTCTAAGAGAAGTGATAGAATAATTTGGGACGATCTAATATCTGCATTCAAAAACTGTATCCGAACAGGCATCATTTATAACATAAGACACACAGATGCCACAGAATTTTTAAAAGATTCATTTGAACTTTTTAAAAGACGTATAGATAATATATTAAAGTCAATGAATGTACTTAAAGTAAACACCTGTCTATGCGCTCAATATATCGCCATCAAAGAAAATATAGAAATTTTGGATTATGAGTATTTTCATACCAGAAATGAAAAATTGATAGTGGCACGGATTTAGTAAACTGGTTTCAAAATAACTTCATCGACAAAATACTAGATAAAATGGGTGAATTTCAAGAACGTGATAGTGGTTGGGCGCTGAAGGCAATAGTTAATTTACAAATTAATATAAATAAATACGAATTCGGTCTTGCCGCTTCATCCTATATTAAATTACCTAAAGAAATTTCTAATAAAAAGGCGTATCTTAATATAAAAAATTATGGTAATTCATGTTTTTATTGGACCGTTATTGCAGGACTTTATCCTGCTACTAATCATTCAGATAGAATTTCGTCATATCCACATTATTTGAATTTATTAAAAACAGATGGCTTACAATACCCAATTTCAATAGGTCAAATAGGTATATTTGAAAAACTTAATAACATTTCAGTAAATGTTTATGCGTTAGAATAACATGAAAACACTGAAAACAAAAATATTATATAACAGTACCTTGCAGAATAACGGACACCAAATTAGAAAAACATGTGAATTTATTGTACATATAAAATAAATATTATCTTAAAATAAATGATTACTTTCCGTTACCCAATGATAACACGGAAGATGAGAAGCTTAAGTATCATTATTGCCTTATAAAAAATATGTCCAAGCTCATATCAAAACAGATTAATAAACGTAAAATTTTTGTTTGCGATAGGTGCCTTAATTATTTTCTAACTCACGAAAAACTAAGCAATCATCTCATTTTATGCGAACAATTAAAGTATCTTTTCCAAGTTATGATTACGTAGAGTTCAAAAATATTGCATATAAGCAAAGAACATCTTTCGTAATTTATTAGGATTTTGAATGTGTCTTAGAGAAAATAGATATTTGACGCAATAAAAGTCAAATTTGTTATCAACAGCATACGCCATGTAATGTAGGCTATTATGTAAAATATGCTTATGATCAGTCACTTTGCTACTACGATTTTTATCGAGGTAAAAATTGTGTAGAATGGATAGTAAATCAGTTAGAGTTATTAACAAACAAGATTGAACAAAAGATTAAATCATCTGTGTCTATGTCTAGTGAACTAGATATCGAAGCAGCAAAACATTGTCACATTTGTGAAAAACCGTTTCTAATTAATGATAAAATTGCCAAAGATAAAAATCATTATAATGACCATATACATAGTCCAGCTCATGCAGCCTGTAACTTAAATTTTAAAAAATTATTTGTAGTACCAATAATTTGTAATAACCTTTCAAATTAGTCATTTCCTAGTTAAAGAAATATGTAAAATGGGAACCATTACTTTATTGCCAATAAATAAAGGCAAATATATTTCATTTACTCAGCATTATCCTGATGAACAGTTCTGTTCGATACTGTTCCATAGATTCTTACAAGTTTTTAAACACATAACTGTAGTATCATCACAATTAGTATCTACCTTACAAATAATTGAATTAAATATTCTAAAACATTAATTCGGTAATTTAGATGTGGAATCCTTTAAACTGCTATCTAGAAAAGGTGTTTTTTGCTATGATTATATAGATAATTGAAGTAAACTAAATGAAACGGAACTATCAGCTAAGGAATTGTTTTATAATAAGCTTACTAGATCACATATCCGTGAGGCCGATTTGGACCATGCAAAAGTAATGTGGAAATGATTCAATATTACAAATTCAGGCGAATATAGTGACTGATAGTTGAAAGCAGATGTTCTCTCGTCGGCTGATGTATTTGCAAACTTTAGAAGTAAGTGTATAAATATTTATGGCTTAGAGCCGTCTTTCTACTATACGCTACATGGATATGCTTGGGATTACATGTTGAAAATAACAAAGTGTAGACTTAGGCTTCTCAAAGATATAAATCAACTTTTATTTATAGAAGAAGGTAGGTATTCTATGTATTCTTATAGATACACCGCGGAAAACAACAAATGTATGAAGAATTTTGATGTTACAAAGCCATCTAAATGTTCATTGTATTCAGATGCCAATAACCTATATGGTTGGGCCATGTCTCAGTATCTACCTTATGATAATTTTGCTTGGCTAAATAATGTAAATGAGGTAGATATTACTAATTTTCCTAAAGATTCCGATGGTTATATTCTCGAGGTAGACTTAGAATATCCATTGTCATTGCATGACAAACATAAAGATCTGTCGTTCTGTGCAAATCATGAACGACTACCAGGTGCTAAATCTGTTAAATTACTGAATACAGTCACCAATAAATAAAATTATATTATACATTATCAAAATTTAACACATGCCTTGCAGAATGGTCTCATCTTGGCTAAAATTTACAAAATATTACAATTTAGCCAAGCACCATGGCTGCAACCATATATAGACTTGAATACTAAATTCCGAGGGCAAGCTAATACAGATTTCGAGAAAAATTTATTCAAATTATTAAAAATGCCGTTTTCGGAGAAACAATGGAGAACATTAGAAAACATACAAAAATCAAAATCGTGCGAAATGGGAAGGTCGTTATGGTGCTAAATATCTAATGTCGATCCCATAATTCCATAGCCATAAAATATTTGATGACAGTTTAGTGGCTATAGAGCTAAACATATCACATATAGTGTTGAACAAACCGGTTTATATAGGAATGTGTATTCTAGACACATCTAAAACTCTTATGTATGACTTTCATTATAATTTTATATTAAAAGAGATTTCACCAAATTAAAATTGCAAATTAATGTACATGGATACAGATAGCTTCATATATGAAATCATATCGGATGATGCATATTTAGATATTATTAAAACGCATATACAAAAATTCGATACAAGTAACTATGCTGTAGATAATCGATACGGTATACCATTAAAAAACAAAAAAGTTTTCGGTCTGTTTAAGGATGAGGCAGGTGGCAATATTATTACCAATTTTATAGGATTAAGATAAAAAATGTACACTTATAAAATAGATTGCTTGAATAAATGCATAAAATAAATTAAGGGGGTGATATACAACATAGTAAAAAATGAAATAGATTATAATGATGAATGTTTAATGCTATCTAAGGAAAAAGTTATAAAGCAGCGTTCCCTACTTTCTTATAACCATAATTTATTTAGTGTAGAGGAAATTAAACTAGCTCTTAATTCATTTGATGATAAACGTTATTTGCTTGAAAACAGTACAGACACGCTTTCTTGGGGTCACTATAATTTACGACAATAGTAATGATATGTATATAATTTGTATCTCAAATGTATGCTAGTATTGTGTGTAGTATTACTAAACAGCTATAAATTTATTCTTTTGTAATAAAATACTTTGAAATAAGTAATTAGAAAGGTATTTTAGGAATAGGTATATAATATGTATGTATAGACTTTCTCATTTTATTTTTATATTTAAAATTATTTATGTGTAAAATTACTTTTACTTAAACCACTGGTATGTTTTAAATAAATGAGAATTATGATATGCCTGTGTCGTTTCTTATACTTAATCGCTATGCAGTGTATGCTACCAACTAAGCTGACAATTTTCAAGTTCAAAGAAGTTCACATTTGTTGATGGACTAAGGTAAGTAGGTAGGTAGGTATAACTTAACATAACTAATTTCGTAATATTATTTTTATTTCTTATTATAAACTGATATAAAAATATAATAAATACAAAAACATTCAAATATATCGATTTAAAATAACTTCTTCACATATGGTACAGTTAATCCTATGTGTATGTAGAGGTCCCTCAATTACATCACAATCATCATTATCTTCATCTGTACGATAACCCCAACAAGGCTTCAAATATTCTGATACCATTTCTTCTGGTAGCTCTAATTGATTACTCAATATCTGTATAAAATAATAATAGAAATTGATTGGATACTCAATGTTGTTAATTATTTCTTTTAATTTTAAAATTTGATTAATCGTTACCATGATTTCTTCTTTTACCAATAAATTTAAATGCATCCTTTAAAAATAATGTTGTTACTGCTGCCACACAATAGAGTATCGACAAGATTGAATCGAGTTTCTGTATGGATGAAACAGATGAAGTAAATATTGGAGCGAGGAATCACTCTAAACTCTCTCACTCACTATCTTTAAACTCAGCATTTTTGTTTATAATTCGAATTTTGTATTTTGTTTAATTATTTGGAATGGTTGTAAACAAAACCGGTAGCCTTTTCCATCTTACTCCAATTAGAAGGCCAACTGTCATTAGTTGAATTGAAACAAATATAAACTTGTTCTGCATTTTTAGGATTAATTATGTATATTATATTATTAAAAATTGTCACTAAAAAAGGAAACTAAATCTAATCACGGTGATATGATTTAGACTACTTGATGTTTATTGTAATAACAATAAATAAGTAATACTACTAATTTTTATTGGGGCAAAAACTTATACATCCAACTACCAAGTATAAAACAATTTCTTAAACTACACATATACAACTTATCATTTAGATGTTCCATACATTTTGGAATATCGCGATTAAATTTAGGTACACAATTAGAATTACTTAAAGTTTCAATATTTATAATTTTGGGTAGAAGTGATGTTGATTATGATCCGATTCTATTAGATTCACTGAATAATTTCTGTAAAAAGTCTTTCTTTTGATGTCCTGTAACATACACTGTATCAGATCCATATAATTTCTTTATTTATTTAATGTGTATTATTGTAACCTATATGGCCTGATCCATACAAAAGTCCATGAATATTATGAATTGCATAATTCACATCTTTCTTTTCAGAAATGGTTAATGTTAATGTTTTTTTTTTCAACGTTCGGTATAGCGTTGTAGGAAAAAAGACCAATCAACGCAAGTCCGTATTGAAAATTTATATCTAGCTGGATGGGATTGGGAAAATCTATGGAAAATGTTGATTTACGATCTTTTAATGTGAATATTATAAACATAACTGACACTAGACTGTACTATGACTTGCTATTATATAGAAACTCAATACTTAAATGACCACAATTATTAGAATTAAATTTTTGGAATCGGCTTCTATTGTAGAAGCCGATTCACCGAAATATTTTATAAGTTCTATTGGTGGTTTCAAATTACCGAAACTATCGAAATAATTGATAGTATTGCCTTACTTTTTATACACCACCCAATGAGTGCCTGTATTGGCCTTCAAATCTAAATTAACAATACCACTTTCATTATAACGTATATATTTGGGTAATGTATCACGCATAAAGACACCTCTAAAATATGGCAATTTCAGTTTATTTATACAATTTAATATTTCATAATCACAAAGAGCTCTCTCAAGCAGATTCAGTGATTTATTTTTTAAAGTACAATCCATATCCTCTAGAATTTTTACGCAAAAAAAACATGAACCTTTCTTGCCAATTTCAACATTGTTGCCTTTATTTCAATTTATTTTCTTTTTTATATCTATTATATTTTTAGCTAGAGTAGACGCTCCGCCAGCTATGGCACCCATTGCTCCCAAGGCAGATAAAATAGACAACATTGGTAAAAATCCTCCAGATTTATGCTCAAATGGAATAACGCGTGGCAAACGGATATTTTTTCGGCTACCTGCTTTCTTAATAGCCGATCGCGCTTTTTTTAATCCTTTTAAGCTTGATTTTCTTTTTCTTTTTTTATTATTCTTAACCCTTTCGATGTAGGATCGATAACTGGTGTTTTGAATGAAAGCCCCATTCCCATTTTTCCTTTAGCTTTTATGGTATTTAGAACTAGCCAAGATTCTGCCTTTTTACCAAAACTGCAATCTTTTGATTTCACTCGTTCACAAGCACGATGTGCCTAATTCGTTGCCCGCCTTATGTCTATCAGATAATGCAGAACTTGCGTTGTATGCGAGGTCGTGCTGCTTGCAAGCTGCATCTAATGGGTTGATTCCAAGATCACCACGTGCCAGGCGCTTCTGGATTCGCGTGCCTGGACGGCAATATTGATACTGAGGGAAATGGGCCTCAAAGGGAAGGTTATCAATTAATGAATTTAATATACCCGCACTTGTATAGTCAATAGGTTTCATGTTACTATACCGTATCAGCAAAATGAATTCATTTATATAGTAAATTCGTTTTCATCTCCATAATAGTTACATCAATGCGTTTAGTAAGACGAAATCTTAAACTTGCTATCGAGAATTTGGACTTTGATGGTTCGACATCTAAAACATGTATACATAGCGAACTACTGCCAAGTTATTTTCGCGGAATTTTCTATGGACCGAGCGGGTGTGGCAAAAAAAATTCCCTCTTAGGTTTATTGGGTCGAAATCGATTAAAATTTGCTAATATTTGTCTTTATTCAAAATCTCTTTATCAGCTTAAGTACAAATTATTGGACAATGTATTGCAACAAGTTATAGAAACAAAATATTGCCCATATAAAGATTCTGAATTAGTTATAGATCCTGAACAAGCTAAAGAAAACTGTATTTATATTCGATCACAAATTCGACACAAATCTATCAACGTCGCATACTTATGTCAAACTTATTCTAAAATCCTTATTAAATTAATAAGAGACAATTGTAATGTGATTGTACTTTCTAAACAAGACGATATTAACTTAAAGCATAATTTTAATGAACATGTCACACCAGATGCATCGTACAATTATTTTAAAAACATGTGTCAACGATGCTGGGATAGTAATAAATTTAACTATTAGTAATTGTAAAAGAATTCGAATTAAATGGTAGTCGATATCGATGTGGTTTTGATATATACATATATAGGGTATAAATGTTGACTTGTAGGAAAGTCACACCACGTATAGATCATTAAAAAACAAACCGAAAATTGTTAAGGTAGGATGGGCCTATCTTCAATAGTTTCCGAGTTAATCATCCTTTTCTGATTTCTTCAAAAACTGTAATGAACCGCAGAGCAACTGAGCTACGCGATACTCGGTCTTGAAGAATAGAACAAACATTGAACTCATTAACGAGTTCAATGTCATACGTAGTATGAAATTTCTCCATTTCCTTTGAGACAGTCAGAGCGTTTTAATAATTTAGGCCAATTTAAAGTCTAAATTGTCACGTATTTTGAATTTGAAATGCAGTCGTTGATCTAGAAAATTTTTGACACGACTGAAAGATGAATTTTAAGTAATACAACTAATTTCTTAATGTGTTAGATTAGGCATTGAAAATGTGTAGTAGCTATTAATATTAAACATTTAACATTTTATGAAACAAAATTTCGATATAATGTAAATCAATTTCGGTTTTTATCGTAAGTAGGAATAATTGCAACGACGCTGGTGTCTCGCTAGCCGGCTGCGATACAAACAATAATAATAATTTCCAATACAAAATATTATCGTTATTCAGAGGAAAAATAGCGCTTGGCTTCTTTTTTGAGAAGCGGTGACATCATTTTAGCAATAAATTAAATGTAATTATTTTAATTATACCGATTTTTGTTTTGAATATGAAGCTTAAATTTATTTCTAATAATTTTTATTTACATGGCGTGAAGAAAACGTCTCCATGAATAAAACAATCTTTGGCTTTTGATTAATCACTTAATTTCGAAATAAAATAGTAACTTATATCGTAATGTAAGTACTTATTACTCCGTATCAGCTAACAAAACATACGTGACATTTTTTGTTTATTAAAAATGTGTTATTATCCTGTATTCAGCAATATCTTCTTATTTAATAACATTGCTTTAGCTTGACTGGCATTAGTCATTTTTTAAAAACACAGCAAACATAAATACATTGCCTAGCGAATTATCAATAATTATTTTTTTTAATTAAATGAGTTCATGTTATAGTGAGAGCTGAAAATATTAAATAAAGAGAAAAAAGATAATTAGACAGATGCAACCTACCAGCAGAAACAATGGAATGGTCGTGGTCGTGCAAACCATTTAATTCCCCAACGAAAGAGAGAGATGATATACTATTTTCATGCGCAAGTCAAAGATACGGAAATCTCTTTGGGAAATATTTTTGTTGTACAAAATATTTTGTACAACAAAAAAAATTTGTACAACACTCAATTGTTGTGTGTGTGTTTGGTTGTATGTGTGTGCATACCTAGCTACGTAATGGCTAATCAGCCGTCTGCCATTAACCGGAAAATTACACGATATGTCGAAGTTTCTAATTACACAGTGTTACGTGTGTTGCGGAAAAAATAACACTATCCACAGACAACGTGTCGATTTTTCGGAATCGCAAGTAGTAGATTGCAAAGATAGTTATGAATTAATGTATGGGTCGGCATTGTGAGGAATTATTCTATTGGCCCCTATGTTTTACTTTTTCGATCAACTGAGGACACGTATTTGGAATTTTAAAAAAATAATTTATGGGAACTATTGGAAGATGTCCCATTAAAATTACGTCATGATACATGGTCTATCACCTCATTTTTACTCTCATGTTATATCGTTTTCGAATGAAAATTTTCCAAATAGGTGGATAGGCCGTGGAAGAACTGTTGCGTGACCAGTTAGATCCCCTAATTTAAAGCCCTTAAATTTTTATTAATGGGATTACAGGAAAAGTATGCAATGGGCTCTTTATACTGAAGATGCACTTCATGTACGAATTTTTAAACTTAAAAGAATAATTCGTGAAAAAGTTGCAGAACTATTCTCAGGAATTCATGAATCTTTTATAAATCGGGCTCAGCATAGGATTAAATAAAATGGTAGTCATATTGGACACAATCTGTAAATAACTAATAAATTACTAATGAATTCATAGTGTGAAATGTGGTATTGTATTACTACTCTGGATATTGTACCTTATTGTAAGGTTAAGTGTGATTTGCATTGCCCAATGTAGTATTCATTGTCTAGTGCTGTGGACATTTGTTTATGTGTAGATATGAATTATTAATTGCGTACGGTAACGGGGTGGTAAGCCATACCACCTCGCTTGGCAAGTTGAAGTTTATTACTAATTTATCGTAATAATTACACCAAATGTTAGTGTTATGCAGGTATTGTTTTAATTTGCTTTGCCCCAATGAAGGTAACATTAAAGAACTGTTTGCGTAATTGTAATTTGCTAACTGATTCGCTAACAAGATTACGAAAAGTACTTTTTTTTTTTAACTAGACATAAGTAAAGAAGTTTTTGTTGGTTTTAAAAACAAAATAATGAAAGTGCTATGCAATCGAAAAAAATGGAACCAACAAAGTTGAAATTAGAATAAAAAAAATTAAATAAACTCCAAAACATATTTTGAATTTTTCTAAATAATTTTTTTTTTCTATTCTACATTACATAGCTTTTATAACTTTTTTCTTAATTTTGTGTATTTGTAATAAAAGTGTTTTTGAAAAGTATTTTCAAAACTTTATAAACAATGTTCAGATTTTTTATTTTTTTAAGTAAGTTTTTTTTTCTATGTTCAATTTCTCTGATTAAACTAGTTTTACTCCAAATTCAAGACAAGTAAAAATATAAAATAAACAAGTGTAACGTTCTCATTTGCTGTCTGGGCGAGTCATTGTACGTATTATTTCATCGACGTCTCTGTCGGTGCCTGGATAACGGTTGTTTACGGTCGGTCGGCTCAGTGGATATCAAGCTGTTTCTAGCAGCTATTAATTGTTGCGCAATATTTTGAAATAATTAAAGTTGATTTTTCGAAAAAACTTCATCAAAAAAGTTGTTTGTATTGATTTCAGGAGTAGGTGGGTGGATATTCTACAACTTTAAATTAACACCCTGTATAGGGTCATGAATAATTTTTTTTTTCTTTCAAAAAACAGTTATTTTTATAATCATGAAGCTTCGCGATAAGTCGGAAAGTGTCCACAAAAGAAAAATTTAAAAACTAGCTAATGATTTTTGAAAAAAAATACTTTTTGTATTATGTTAGTGTAAATTACAACAGTTCAATTTCTATCTAAATTATACGTATATTTTCCATCTGAGAAAGTTCTTATTATTGAATTATTTTCTATTTCGCCTATTTCTTGTGCGAACGCGCACAAGAAACAAAAGACGAAAAGTTACGCGCACTTGTGTGCCCAACTTTCCCTGGTCTTCGGCCATAGGGTTCTTTTCGCTCGATATTGATACCTGGTGGGGACCGTTCTATAAAAATTTGGTACGCTCTGCGTGCGGGGTTGCTTCCGTTTCTGTAACGCCCAGCTGTCGGTTAAACCGTTTCTTCGAATAAATCGGCTTCTTGTTCGGGCGTCACCATTTGATTTCAGATGCCTTGCGGCTGCCTCACAACTCCAAAGGGAAAGTTGCGGGGAAAGCCTGTACGAGCAGCTTTTAGACAGTGGAGAAAATAGTCTAGGGTTCAGGAAAGAGTGCCAGAAAAGCCAGAGAAAATACTAAAAACATCATGTTATAAAATGAAAACAAAATAAAATACAACACTGATAAATAATAAACTAAACATAAACATACCTGGTAGCTGGGTCCAGTAAAAAAAGCGAAAATAAGCAAGGCGAAATAAATAGAAAAACATAAAATTAAAAACTTACTCTCTACCACTGGACGTCAGCATAATTACCCAATACTAACGGCAGTGGCTAATACTGCGGCTACCGGTGTTGGCGTGGCATACGCCCCCCGACCTACACAATCCAACCAAACCTGATACTCTGGCTGCCGGAAAACTCTCTTGCTAACCAGAGGGGAGGAAAACTTAAAATCGGATTGCCGGATAACTCGCTTGCTAGTCCGAAGCTGGAGAGGTTAGAATCTGGATGCCGGAGAACTCGCATGCTAACCAGAAGTAAGGAAAGGTTATAATCGGACTGCCGGAAAATTCACTTGCTAGTCCGAAGCTGAAAAGGTTAGAATCTGGCTGCCGGAGAACTCGCTTGCTAGCCAGAAGAGGGAAAGGAAAAGGTATCGTTTGGTTTGGGCAGGCAGGGCGGCCCAGGCCCCGCCTCCATTCCGGTTCCGATCTCTTCACCTTTTTGAAATGTTGAAGGAGTAGTCCCGACAGTCAGAACTGTCTGTTTTCTACAGAAACAGCCCTTTATATACCCTTTTGGGTCGCGTAATTCGGAAGGCGCGTAGTGGGGAATGCTAGATGCGCATAGGGGTGGTTTCTGCTACAGTACGTATTCGGTTAACAGCTTATAGTTCGATAATAATCAATTTTTATAGTTGATAATGCCTTGTCTAAGTGATGCATTTAAATGACTTTCGGTAAAGTCATTTTGACTTTTTGACATACCTGATTACAATAGCATTGTCTTCGGAGATTATCATAGATAATATTTTTTTTATTATTTCATTAAAATCGGTTGACGCAACACTTAGAAAATGGCATTTTACATTAAGACAAAAATAATGAATAAATCTATTTTATTATAATCTAAACATTAATTTCGGAGCCTAATCTTGGCCAAAAATGTATCACAGAACATAAACTAAATATTTGATACTACGGTCATTCATTGGCTTAATTAATATTAATAAAATAATCAATACAATATGATTGCTATTGAAAATCGGCCTTATACGTTAAGTGTCCGAAAAGTGAAAGGTCGAGGTAGTTTTCTTAAATAAACAAATTCTTTCTTGTAAACAGTAACCATAGATGGCTCTACTTCCCTTCCCAGCGAAATTAAATTATTAAAACATTTTGAAAATTAGTAAAATAAAAAATAGAATTTACAGACCAATCGCCAAACGCCAATTGGGCATTTAAAAGATTAAACTATTAACAATACTGAAAATTCCAAGAAAAATTCGGAGTTACGTATTATTTTACGCAGGTAAAAGAAACAGTTTGATATCCACTAAGCTGACCGACCGTAAACAACCGTTATCAAGGCACCGACAGAGACGTCGATGAATTAATACGTACAATGACTCGCCCAGACAGCAAATGAGAACGTTACACTTGTTTATTTTATATTTTTATTTATCTTGAAATTAGAATAAAACTAGTTTAATCAGAGAAATTGAACATAGAAAAAAAAACTTACTTAAAAAAATAAAAAATCTGAACATTGTTTATAAAGTTTTGAAAATACTTTTCAAAAACACTTTTATTACAAATACACAAAATTAAGAAAAAAGTTATAAAAGCTATGTAATGTAGAATAGAAAAAAAAAATTATTTAGAAAAATTCAAAATATGTTTTGGAGTTTATTTAATTTTTTTTATTCTAATTTCAACTTTGTTGGTTCCATTTTTTTCGATTGCATAGCACTTTCATTATTTTGTTTTTAAAACCAACAAAAACTTCTTTACTTATGTCTAGTTAAAAAAAAAAAGTACTTTTCGTAATCTTGTTAGCGAATCAGTTAGCAAATTACAATTACGCAAACAGTTCTTTAATGTTACCTTCATTGGGGCAAAGCAAATTAAAACAATACCTGCATAACACTAACATTTGGTGTAATTATTACGATAAATTAGTAATAAACTTCAACTTGCCAAGCGAGGTGGTATGGCTTACCACCCCATTACCGTACGCAATTAATAATTCATATCTACACATAAACAAATGTCCACAGCACTAGACAATGAATATTAAATTAGACAATACAAATCACACTTAACCTTACAATAAATTACAATATCCAGAGTAGTAATACACCACAACATATCACACTATCAATTCATTAGTAATTTGTTAATTATTTACAGATTGTGTTCAATATGACTACCATTTCTTTCAATTTTAATCTGAGCCTGATTTAGAAAAGATTAATGAACTCTTGAGAACAGTTCTGCAGCTTTGTCACGAATTATTCTTTTAAGTTTAAAAATTCCTGCATGAAGTGCATCTTCATTACAAGAGGGCTTTTTGTACACCAGATATTTCCTGTAATCCCATTAAAAAAAAATTTAAGACTTTTAAATTAGAGGATCTAGCTGGTCACGCAAAGGGTCTTTTACGGCCTATCTATCTTTTTGCAAAATTTTCATTCGAAAGCCATCTAACATGAGAGTAAAAATGAGGTGGAGCTTCGTTATTGATAGACCAGGTATCATGACGTGATTTTAATAAGACGTCTTCCAATAGTTCCCCTAAATTATTTCTTAAAAATGCCATATACGTGTCCCCAGTTGATCGAAAAGGTAAAACATAGGGACCGATCGAATAATTCCTCACAATGCCGACCCACACATTAATTCATAACTATCTTTGCCATCTACTACTTGCGGTTCCGAAAAATCGACACGTTGTCTGTGGATAGTGTTATTTTTTCCGTAATACACGTAACACTGTGTAATTGGAACCTTCGACATATCGCGTAATTTCCCGATTACTGGCAGACGGCTCATTAGCCATTTCGTAGCTAGGTGTGTACACACGAAAAATATTTCGCAAAGAGATTTCCGTATCTTTGTCTTGCTCATGTACATAATATTTCATCTCTCTCTCCCTTTCGCTTAAATGTTAAAAATGTTGAATTAAATGATTTGCCACTACCATTCCATTGCTTCTGCTAGTAGATTGTTTCTTTCTAATTATCTTTTTGTCCATTTTTTTATTATTTTCAGCTCTCACTATAACATGAACCCATTTAATTCCATGAAATAATTATTTCATGGAATTAATGGAATGGATAATTCGCTAGTGCAATGTTTTTATGTTTGATGTTTTTTGAAATACTGACTTATGCCAGTTAAGTTAACGCAGTGTTATTAAATACTTAGTAAATAAGTAGATATTGCTGCATACAGGATAATAACATATTTTTAATAAACGAAAAATGGCACGTATGTTTTGTTACCTGATACGGAGTAATTAGTACTTACATTACGATACGAGGCACAATTTTATTTCGAAATTAAGTGATTAATCAAAGGCAAAAAAATTGTTTTATTCATGAAGAAGTTTTCTTCACGGCATTCAAATACAAATTATTAGAAATAAATTTTAACTTCATATTCAAAACAAAAATCAGTTATAATAAAAATCATTACTTCTAATTTATTGCTAAAAACAAGTCACCGAAGCTTTTTTTTCTCTGAATAACGATAAAATTTTGTTTAGGAAATTATTATTATTATTGTTTGTATCGCAGCCGGCTAGTGATCAACCAGCGTCGTCGCAATTATTCCTTTCTTTCGATAAAAACCGAAATTAAATTACATTATTAAATCGATATTTTGTTTTATGGCATGTTAAATTTTTAGTATTAATAGTTACTACTCGTTTTCAATGCTTAATCCCACACATTAAAAAATTGGGTGAATAACTTAAAATTCACCTTTCCATCGTGTCAAAAATTTTATTGATCAACGACTTTGCATTTAATTGCAAAGATAAAAATTTATTATTGACTAAATTTTAATATTAAAAGATTGAAAAT
Organism: Platypus cylindrus; assembly: GCA_949748235.1. Taxonomy (NCBI): domain Eukaryota; kingdom Metazoa; phylum Arthropoda; class Insecta; order Coleoptera; family Curculionidae; genus Platypus; species Platypus cylindrus. The sequence continues at coordinate 41,836,221 of OX456488.1, forward strand.
CGGAAAAAATTAAAACATTAAAATTAGCCTAAATTATTGAAACGCCGAAACTGTCTCTCACAGAAAATAGCGAAATTTTATACTACGTGTGACATTGAACTCGTTATTGAGTTAAATTTTTATTCTACTTTGCAGGACCCAGTATTGCGTAGGTCAGTTACACTGCGGTTTACGAACGTTTTTGAAGATATCGGAATCTGCCGATTATCTCGGAAACTGTGAAGCTAGACCTACCCTTCCTTAACAATTTTCGGTGTGATTTTTAATGACCTATACGTGGTGTGACTCTTCTAGAACTCAAACTTTACACCCTGTATATATTTTCTCTCTTTATTCGCCTATAATTTTCTGTCAATTCAGACGTTCTCTACTCCTACCATTTAAAGTTATATACTCGAAGTATATATAATAGATTATAATTCTTCCAAATTTTGTTTCAATATCTTAATTTTTAACATTGTTATTAATAGTTGAAATTGCATATAACTCAAATTCTATGAAAATATGGTGCTTTTTTTGATTCAATACGACATAACTTTCATTAAAAAAAATATATAAGTGTATAACTTCACCATAAGATTACACGATGCATTAGCCACAGAATACATTTCTTTTAATAGACATAATAGTAGATATTTATCTTTTCTGTCCTCCATTTTCTTTGTTACCGTCTGGGAAGCATTTTAAATACTCCACATACTTTTCTGCGTATCTCTGTAAATATTTTTTTATAGCATTCCTACATTTCTTCTACACTTCCGTTTTTCCACATTTCAGTTATCTTTTCCATCTCCACGTCATTCTGGCATATTTCTTGCTAATTTCTTCTTCCCTCAGCCTATATACTTTTATTTTCTCTGGCCTCTGTGTTGTTTTTAACATTTTTCAAAATCTCAGCATTCGCTCGACGTTACTATTTCTCGCCTCCTCTCCGAATTTTCCTATCATTTTGCTATAATTCTCGCCCCGTCTTCCCACTCTACTATTAAAATCTCCCAACACATTTTCCTATCGTTTGTTCTATTACCGCCGTCAATTGATTCCAAAAATTTGTTTTATTCTCCATGGAATCATCTTCATTTGGCCCGTATACTACCAGTATAGTTCTTCTCTTCTTCTACTTTTTCCATAACTTTACTTCTATTAACCTTTCCGAGTGACTTTTCCAGCTTTCTATTTCCTTCTCTAGTCTTCTACTAATCATACATCCGACTGCTGCTGCTGCCATCTGCTTGTGATCGACTCCACTATATACCATGATATTTCTTCCTTTCAGTCTATCTTGCCACACTCCCTTGTTTTGTGCTTCCGTGATTCCAAAGATGCCTAGTCCTACCTTTTCGAATTTTTTCTCTAGTTCCCTCTTCCTTACCTCTTATACTTATTACATTCCATGTCCGTATCCTTATTATGTTCTCCTTGCTGCTAGTTCTACGTCCTTGGTCTCTCGGGTATATATAGATTCAAGGTCTCTACCTTGAATCTATTGCTTCTCTCCTGTGGTAGCCCTTAAAACCTCCTTCCAAAAAAGGCTAGTAAAAATTAACATAAAAAGCCACTCTCTTCAAATCAAATCAAATCAAAATAAATTTAATGACCACAATAACTAACTTGCTACTATATTCTCTATGTTGTTTTCCAAAAAATTGTTATTTCTTATTTACACAATTATTATTCACAAGGCTGTTTACAATGCTTTTGTTTTTCCTGTTAGAGGTCTCCCCGCATCCTCGTCTCGGAAGGCCGACTTCTCTATTATTTGTATTATTTTCTTTTAATTAAAATGCTTAAAACTTCCTCTTACCCTTTTTTCTTTTTAATCGATATACTTTGTCGTTTAACACATAACACGACTAAATCTGTCGCTCTAGCCCTTCAATTTTGAATCTAGCTAGGAGCTTCGAAAACACGTCTAGTTTCTACAACACCTAATTTTAGACTCAAAGTCTGCAAGAAAGAAGTTTAGTCCACTAAGATATAAGTCCGGTGTGAATAGTAATACTAGAAATAAAACGAAAAATATAAATAATCAGTTACAGACAAATTTAATAAAAGGTAAAAATAGATGTATTAGGAAATTTTGTGAAGGAAAAAGAAATCCAAATGTGATTGAACTGAGTCAAGAAGGTATTGCGAATCGGAAAAATACAAATAATCCGATGCGTTCTAATACGGTGTCCATCAATACGACACTGGTTTATTCGTGGACCTAGTTAGTGTTAATGGTGGATAGCATTACATTTAATATAGGGAATTAAAATAGACTAAATTGATTATCATTAAGTATAATAATTTTTACTAATTATTAATTAGTAAAACTAATTATAATTATTATGTTAAAATAACTAATTTTAGAACTCAAGTAACGTAAGTAGATGTTCACCAAACCTTGACCTCGCGTGATCTATTTGTTTCCGAGTTACGCCACAAACACTCTTACTACTTACGAATTATTTTATGCACTAGACAAAGACCAATTTAATGGTGGACGTCCAGAAAACGGGTTAAGAGAATAACCATAATTAACACAAAGACGGATAATGAAAATGAACTTGCACTTGAATATTGATATCTACTGGCATAATTCTGTTTCCATTTTAAATGTTTTGCAGTTAGCCAAACATTTGATTAATTGATTATTTTAATCTCTGATTTTAATTAAAAAACTAAGTATTGTCTTTAGTAAAATAAATTGTTTTTTTTAACAAATGCTGTGCTTTCAATTAACGAATAATTCATTGTAATCGACTTATGTTGTGCTTCTAAATGAAGAGAAAACGATTAAATAACCAATGGCAACAAATGGTGATGTATTTAATAAATAAGTTTAATATTGAAAAAGAGGACAGTGGTCCATTAAGGTCATTTAGCGTCGTCCGAGACGTAAGAAAATATTGAAAAATAATTGCATACTTATAGTAAATATTTTATTTGTGTGTAGAGGGTGGCAAATGCATTAAACATTAGTAAAACTACGGTAGGTCACTTTGAAAAACTCCAGAAAGAAAAAAAAACATCCAGCCGTACAAGACAACGCTTACGAAAAAAACCAAAAACTGATTTAGATGAATGAGTGAAATATAAGATAAGAAAAACGATTTACGATATGTGCGAAGATAGTAAGTTACTGGTTAAATTTTTAATTTTTGTTAAATAACGCTGGTACTGTATTATTTTAGCAAAACATATTACATTGACGACTTTAATGGAGAATTAAAGGATAAAGATGTTGTTCATTTTAGTTCAACTTCACTAGAGCGTGTGTTGCCTGAACTAAAATTCAAATTAAAAAAAGATGATGTACGTAGGTATGTAGTCGAGAAACCCAATATTGTATTGGTGTATTATAAGGCAATACACAGAGAATTTGAAATCACCCCACTCAAGGCAAATAGTTTTTATTGATAATACCTGGATATTTTCTAACGACAATCGTTGAAAATCTTGGCAGGATGATTCATTAATAAGCGTTAAGGGGACATGTGGATAGGATAGCAAACGCTTTATTGTCCATGCAGAAGGCCAAAATAGTTTTATTAACCATGCAAGTTTGGTATTCTCAAGAAAATCAAATATAGGAGATTACCATAGACAAATGAATAGTGATATATGCTTGATATGGTTGAAAACCTAGTTGTTGCTTAATTTAGAAGAGTCCTCACTTATAATTCTAGAAAACTCACCTTATCATTGTAATCTCTCTGAAAAGCAACCCAACTCGTTTACAAAACCATAAATTATAGATTGTCTCAAAGACAACTACATTGCATCAAATGCAAGGTGGATATTGTAGATAGATGTGGATAAATTGACAATGGGATAATTGTCACGAAAAGTCGCTGTATGGAAATTTCCTGTAATGAAAGCAAGTGTTCTCCAGAAGAATTTATAGATGGAATAATTGAATTATAAGACCAAATACATCGGCAAAAGATCAATTAGTGAATTGCGTAGTTGGTGTGTACTTATCTTACTTACTTACAATCATTTTTGGAAGAAATCTTAAAAGATAAGTATTCTAAATTATTTAATTATTAAGAATTCATATAGAACATACACAGTCTGAAAAGCTTTTTCTTAAATAAAATTATTCTTTATTTCTGTAATTGATTAACAGTATTAACTGTATTCTGAACTAATAACGCTCCAATTTCGCTAATTTAATTTATCAAAAGGAAACTTCCGAACTTTAATTTTCAAAAATTAAAATTTGGGAGAATTAATTTCCGCCGATTTGTTCACATCGAGAGGTTAGGCAACTGTTTGTGCACCAAAATGTAGGAAGTGATTTAATACTTGACAAATACGTCCTTACCTAGCTTCATACAAATAATGACTATCACTTGAGACCAAGGTATGGTGAATCAGAGTGTAAAGTAAATATTATTGAAACTTTCTATCACTATTTGGTATTATGCCAAAGTATATTATATATTTTTTAGTAGGTATACACTAGCCGAACCAGACCACGAGTTCAGAATTTCGCCACTAGAAGCCGCTACATTTGCGGGCCGCATTTATGTCATTGAAGCTCATGTGTTGTCCACTAGACGGCGCTGTGTGTAAATTTTAATTTTTCTATTTGTATGTTAAATGGCGGTTTGTGGTAATTGTCATTGTCATATTTTTGCATTTTGTGTGTTAGTTGTCAGTGTCATATTTTTTTGAAATGTGCCGCCATTTTGTGACTGGTAGAGTAAGTTCCAACGTGGTTACCAAGGTATGTTTTGATGTAATGTTTGAAGTTTAATGTTTTGTGGATAGATGTCGGTAACATCGAATATTGTCAAACACTTAATTTCGAAATAAATTGTGCTTCATATTGTAATGCAAGTACTAAATACTCCGTATTAGCTAACAAAAACTACGTGAAATGTTTAGTTTATTAAAAATGTTTATTCATAATCCTGTATGCAGAAATATCTATTTATTTAATAACATTGCACTAGCGAATTATCAATAATTATTTTTTTATTGAACTAAATGGGTTCATGTTATAGTGAGAGCTGAAAATAGTAAAGAAAGAGAAAAAAGATATTTAGAATAAAACAACCTAGCAACAGAAGCAATGGAATGGTAATGGATGGTACAAACCATTTAATTTGACAGAGAAAGAGAGAGAGAGAGAACATACTATGTATATTAGCAAGACATAAGTACCGAAATCTCTTTGGGATATATTTTTTTAAGATTTGTGTGCATGTAGGTGTATGTATGTGCATACCTAGCCACCTAATGGCTAATCAGCCGTCTGCCAGTAACTGGGCGCCAGTAAATTAGGCGACATGTCGAAGTTTCTAATTACACAGTGGGACGGGTATTACGGACAAATTGACACTATCCGTATCGCAGACAACGTCTACTCTTCGGAACCGCAAGTTTTACTGTTCAGAATACTGTATGGGCCGGTATTGTGGGGAATTAATCGATCGGTTCCTTTGTTTCACTTTTTCGTTGCACATGTATACTGTATGTATGACCTGTATACTGGAGAAACGTATTTGGAATTTTTAAGATATGTTTTAAAGATTTTAAGATATGTTTAAGATTTGATACTGAAGAGGCACTTCATACACGAATTTTTAAAGTTACAAAAATAATACATGGAAAAGGCTGCAGAACAATTCTCAAGAGTTCTTGAACCTTTTGTAAATCGGGCTCAGCATAGAATTTAAAAAAATGGTAGTCATATTGAACACAATCTGTAAATAACTAATAAATTACTAATGAATCGGTAGTGTGATGTTTTAGTGCATTACTACTCTAGATATTGTACTTTAGTGTAAGTTTAAGTGTGATTTGTATTGTCTAATGTAGTATTCATTGTCTAGTGCGGTGGTGATGTGATGATATGGATGATATCATCCATATCATCACATGCATATGTGATGATATGGATGATTAACTGCGGGCAATTTTTCTTAATAAAATTTTTTATTTTAATTTCAAGACATAAATAAAAAAATTAAAATAAACAAGTTCAACTTCCAATCATTTGCTATGTAGGCAAGTCATTCAACGTTTGTTCCATCACGTCTCTCATGGCTGTTTCAATAACGGTTTTCTACCGTTGCGTGGCGCAACGGTCGAAAACTCCGCATTACTCTGCCGCCGCAGAGTAATGCGGCGTAATTAAAGTTGATTTTTCGAAAAAAAGTTAGTAAGAAAAGTCTGTAGCGTTTTCTCGTTTTCTGTCGATGTTAGTTATTATAATATTATAATAATATAATAATTATTGATATCTTGTTCGGATGCCACCCTTTGATTTTTAATTTGCCTTACAACACCTCACCACTCCAAAGAGAAAGTGGGTGAAAATCCTTTAGGAGTAGCCTTTAGACAGTGGAGATGGTTTTTCTAAGCTTCATAGAAAATGGGTAGGAAAGACAAGCTAGCGGATCGAAAATATAACCTATATTCTAAATTGTAAATAATGTTTTAACAAAAAGAAATATAGAAAAGAATAAAGAATAATGTCGCAAAAGTTAAGTATATCAATCAATCCATTCGGGTTTAAACAATCGTATATAGTTTTTGCTCTTAGTTTTACTTTCAATAACTGTATTTAAAGAAATTAAATATACTATACTGTGAATTTAAAATACACTTTTTTTCCTCGAAAATAAAAGTTAATGTAATGATTAAACCTCATAACTAATAATAATGAAAACAATCTTACGGCAGCAACTACCACACCGCTATAGGGTGAAAAATACAGGAAATAAATTATATGATTAAATAATTCTCCAGTCTGCCATGGGCCTTTGCTTGCACATATGTAGGAAAAGGGAGCCGTTTGAGAACTCGATTGGTGACAGGAAACGAGATCTCGAGGCCTCGATCACCAGGTGGATGGAGAACCGTTCGAGAACTCGATTGGCGACAGAAATCTGGATCTCGTGACCTTGATCACCAGGGGACATACTAGCCGTTCGGGAACTCGATTGGCCAAAGCAACTGGATCTAGAGAACTCGGTCACCAATTTTGGGCGCCGCTAAGTCGTCAACATAAAAAATAAACTAACAATAATATCTACTTATCAACGTTAATAAAACGTTAACGTTGTATCGTTATCAAAAGTAACAATAATAACAATTTCCAAAGGAAAAACAACAACAAAAAAAAAACTGCGACGGGTATCTCGCCCAGGTCGCTCAAAGTCTTTTATTATTCGGAACCCATTTTTTGCGTTACTCCGTCAATTCCCCTTCTTCTCCGATAATAAAAATGCATATTTTTTTTGTCCGGTCGTTTAATCGGCCCATCAGTTTGGCCGGTAGGTCGACGGGTTCGAGAGCTACAAACACAACCATTAGCCCTGGCTCCCATAACGCTACACTTCGGGCAAAACAGACCCCGAACGCGACAATCTCTCCGGTTGTGATCCAGTTCGCCACATGTCCCGCAGTTATCAGAGCTTACCATCCTAGATTGGTTTTGCCATACCAATATTGGTGGTACTTGGCTTTGGCTCATGCTAGGGGAGAGTGGACTGTCTGGTTTGCTACCGTTATGATTGGACATTGTTTGACTATAAATACAGAAATATAAACTTTTACTCTAACACTCAGTTTTTAGTATTTTCCTATCTGTCGACGTGGTACGTGCTTGACCCTATCATTCTTACAGTAAACTTGTAATCTCAAATATAAAATAACCCAAACCAAAAAAAAATCAAGTAAGTACAATATTCATACAATTTTCCATAATACTATTTCGTAATATTATACCGATAATATGATATAAACTGATCCAACTGGCTCCGGCGAGCAGAATAGCTCCGACGGCCCAGTATGCGCTGGCTTCAGGTCTTTAATATGTATCCGTTTAAGGCGTCTTTCCTGATCAAATTACACACGAATTACAGTATAAGGGCCTGAATATGTCGGTGCTAATTTCGCAGCGAATCCTTTCAAGGCATCCGACAACGAATTTTCTCTTTTATACACCCGGTCACCTACATGACATCTCCACCCTCGACGGCGAAGATTATAATTCTTACTATGATTACTAAAAGCTCTACCTAAATTCAGTTTTACCAACTCATTCATTTTGTACATCTTCTTAATTTTATCCGCATATTCTGTTGGATTGCGTCATCGGGTATTAGTTTTAAATAATGTTTTGGTGCTTTCATTTGGAGCGCGAAATTTAACATTAACGGTGATAATCCTTTTGACCCGTGACGAACGCTGTTAATCGCGAATATTAAATCTGGTAATTGAACATCCCATTGTCGATGGTCAGTTTCACAATACTGCGTTACCATTGTTTTTATGGTCTTGTTTCTGCGTTCTACGAGATTAGCTTACGGTGTATACGGTGGCGTTAAGTGGTGTTTAATTTCCATTTCCTGCAACTATTGTTCAAAAATTTGGGCTATACAGTTGGTTACCGTTGTCGGTAATGACAGTATTCGGACATCCAAAGTGTGTATAATTTCTTCATATAACATTCTTACTACATTTAGTGTGGTGGCAGTTCTAATACCGCGACATTGTACCCATTTTGTAAACCGGTCTTGGACTACAATTATGTAACTATTACCCTTCTTTGATCGTGGTAGTGGTTCTACCATATCCATACTGAGGGTGTGCCATGGTTTGCCTATTTGCCGTGGTTGCATTTTTTCTGGAGGCTTTTCCGGTAGTGGTTTATGTCTTTGACAAGATGAACCATTTCGGAGATATTTTGTAATTCCGGCTCGGTAATAGATTCAGTAGTAGATAAGAATCTTTGCATTTAACATTGTTAACTTTTTGAAAATCAATGCAAAATCGGTTTTTACCATCTGTCTTTCGAACAATTACTACTGGAGAACTGCATGGGCTGTTACTGGGCTCTATTATGTCATAGTTTAACATTTGACGCACTTCTGCGTTATTGGTACCTTGCATGTGTGGATTTGTCAGTCGGTACCGCTGTTTGATCGGGCCTGGGTTTTCAGAGCAAATCTTGTGGTCGATCAAAGGGGTCGTACCCTTTATCTTGGAAAACGGTAGAAGTTTCTCTTTCAAAAATTCATCCAGTCGCCTTTTCTCTTTAAAGGACAACGATAATTTTACAAGAGGCTCCATTCGTCCTGTATACTTATGAACCTTCACACTTCGTGTTTCGTTTCGTAGTCGAAATTGCCTACACTGCCGATCCACACTAAACGGATACTGACTAAGTATGTCCATTCCAATCAAGAGATCATAACTCATAACGGGCAAATATGTAACCATCTCGTTGCTTTTCATTATGCATATCTCCAACGGCATTTCATACATTTCTGTACTATGCGTGACTTGCCCATTCGCACTTCGCGCATATGTAGTTGATGGCGGAATAATCGTTAACTTTCTATCGCGGCATAAATTTCGTGTTGTATAACCCATAAATGTACTGCTTCAATGTGTGGCCGATTGTCTCCAGCCTCGACTTTTTATGTAATTTCATTAATTCGCTGCTGTTGTCTTTCATTACTGATTGTTTGATTACATGGACAATCTCGAGGCAATACACTAGGCTTTTTCATCTCGAACAAAACAGTCTACGTTGTTGAAAATTTCTTCGCCTCTGACCTACTTCCCCACGATTCCAGCACGTAGGATTCACGGCCGTTGTGGTATGTTTTTGTCGTACTGGGAGAGACGCTTGTTGTTGTTGTACTGTTGGCCTACTTGCTGACGGTGTTTTTTGAAGTGTCGCTATAGTTGCGGTGCGATTCGTGGTATATGTCTTGGCGGAACGGATGTAGTCCGTCCTAATGACAAAGATGAATGACGTTATTCCTCTAATAATATATCTGTCTCTCTAATTCTTGTGGATAGTGACGGTACATCATTAAATTCGGATAGTCGAATCTGTTGCCGATACTCTGGTAACGAATGTCTATATAACCAATTTAGTTTTTGAACAGGTGTCATGGCTCCATGGGGACGAGTTAAAGTCTACAATTGTTAAGATATCGACTGGAGGGTTCATTCGGGCGTTGCAATTGACGACTAATAGCAGCTTCTTGCTCTTCCATTTAATTTACGGGATAAAAAAAGGTACGAAAATGAAGTATCCCAACTAACAAATTGCTGTATAATTTTTTAAAATGTGTGCAATTTTGCTTTATTAGTGCGGTATTATTACTCTGAGAAACGATTTTATTGTATAAGCATAGTCATTGTTACTAAAAAATAATTGATAGCTAAAAGGTTTTATAATTTAGTGGTAAGAACGTTCTTATTATAAAATTGTAGAATTTTTCTTTTAAAGGTCTTGCCAATGTTTTATAAAGGCTTATATAACAAATCTAAGTCTAAATTCGCTTATTCAGTCCCAAATTGTATTTTTATTATTTTGTAATGATGGATTAAATCAAAGTGGTTGAACGTCCTTAAAATCATTTTATGAAGACTTAAGTGGATTATAATAAAACAATTGCATTACTGTCTTCGTGGAAAATATATCGATACTGAGAAAACAACTTGTCAAAAGCGAAATTAAAATACAATCCTGTATTTAGAACCATCTCAATATGATTTGTCACTAATAGCATGTTATAGTTGTAACAACAATAATAGTTTTGTTGTATAATAAAATGGAATGCAGCCAATTTGCTCTATTAGTTATAACTGTCATTAACCATATCGATACTTATCGCGACTGCATCCTTGCTGCCGCCATTAAAAAGTAAATAGGCGTAACTTATGAAATAACAACTTATAGCATTATGCAGTGACATTAAAGCCATAAATTACCATCTGAGATGCAAGTTCCGAGTATAATAATATACTCGGAACTAATATAATAATATATCTTATGCATCTACGTGAGCCGACACCAGTTGATGATATAAGTCTTATAGACATATATATATATGCATCTACGTAATATTATAGAAATATATCAAATTTATAACTGCCATAGATGCAGAAAATATATATAGACATAGAAAGTATTACAAAACGCTTAGGAAACAAACCTGTTATTCTGAAAATAAAAACAGAACTAAATTGTCGTATTCCGAAGAAAAATATCCTATAGCAGCTTCACCCTGAAATTGATTTATGCCACATATTCGTATAAGCATTGTATAAATGTTTTCAGAACTGTTCTGTAGTAGCTCTGATCAACTTTATAAAATAATTATCCATTAATTATTACTAATAGATAAATTTATAACTTTATAATGTAATTATATTAGTACTATAAACTATAAGATAAACAAAATAAAGTGAGTACCAACGATAAGGAATAAAAACTTACTCTAATAAAATGATGGGTATCCAAAAGAAATCACCTTTTATTTTGTCACTGGTGCGCCACTGAATGCGAGTTACAATAACCGGCTGGGTTTACCGTGGGTTTTATGGGCGCCACTGGAATTTTATGAAAGATCCAGAACTTTTACGATGTTTTCACTTCAATGATTCCTCGTAGTTATGGTGAATCCCATTCAAATAGGTTGCTTATTTTGAGGCCAAAACCATAAACACTGAAGCAGTAGCCTAATTTTGAGGCTTAAAACACTACTTAGAAAATTACCTCACTACGAGTATGTCGAACGTTAACTCACGTGTACCGGCGGATTAATTAGGTAGCGAATCGAACCTCAACTAGTAGGAACTATTACTTAAACTCTTCCATAAATCTAACGGAAAAGACCCCGCCCGCACAGCGTACCAAATTTTTATAGAACCTGAGGGGGCCATCAGGAACCAATGACGAGTGAAAAGGGACCCTATGAACGAAGACCAGGAAAAGCTGTGCGAAGAAACAAAGAAAGTAGGATAGCGAGATAGAAGATAGTTTAATAATATGAACTTTTTTGAATGGAAAATATACGTATAACTAAGATAGAAATAGAACTGTTACAATTCCCCCTCTCCACCAACAGGGTGGAAATTTCACCGAAATTTTTCCGACGATAGGAAACAAAACATCCTACGATATTTAGAGAACATTGGATTATGGAACTATAAGAAGGCCTAAACTAAGCCAGAAACGCTTGAATCGATATGGGTGGCATGCACTAATACAGACTAAGACGTAAGGTAGAGAAGTCGGGGCAGGCTTATGAGAACTAGAGGGTTACCAACCCGCAGTCCAATCGACAATATGTTGCTGACAATCATAATTGTCGCTATGGAAATAAGAATTAATTATATAATAATAATAATTATAATACAATAATAACATAATAATAAAAATAATAGATGAAGAACAGGAGAGGAGTGTGGTCTACATAAATCTTTTGTAAAATTTAATGAATTGGACAATAGAGCGGCATTCTTAATATTGATAACAATTTCATATAATATTGAATTGATCTACTTTGAAGGGTACTTAATAAATTTTTATGGTTTGCAGCTACCTGATTAATTTTAATTGTGCTTCTAATTTTTTTTTCTGTTGTTTCACCAGTCATCGTCTTCCTCTGGTTCGTTGTTACTCCTCGGTGACTCACTACTTCTGGGATCGTTTGCATTATAAAAACTGTTAATAATCAACTCGCATCCACTTATGAAATTATCTAATTCTTTTGTGTCACCATAAAAATTTGGAACGCAATGTAAATATTCTGGTTTGAGAGCCATTGTGAATAGTGAATCAGACTATTTCTTAAATTATCTGTTACAGCAGAATTTGCAAAATGTGAGGAAAATGAGTCGTTTCCAGATTTTATTTGTAATTTTACAAAAATGGAAGTATTATCGCCAGTAGACATTAAAATGAATTGCGCTTACGTAAATATGCGGATTAGTTCTTCTATGAAAAATGTCTGTTCCAGCGATGCTTGTCTGGATGCAGCTCTTGATGAGATTTATTTTTTTTTGGGAGCGACTCATTAATTGGCTCGATGCAATTAATTTTGAGTTGTGAACAATTACCGACTGCGCCAGTTAACGTTAAGGTTAAATTTGGAAAATAACTTGTAATATTCTACACTTGTTTGTTCAATTCAAATGATACAGCTACTTTATGTAATTTTAACAGCCGTAAAAATATATTGATGATTATCAGTGCATCGGTACTATTCGGAAACGACTAGCCACTTCTTCTGCTAATCGTATTTATCGGTCAATGGTTTCCCTACCCATTTCGAACATCATTGACCGATTAGAATTTATCCAATTGCAATTTAAGTTCATTACCTTGTGAAGGAAATACCTAGAGGGTTACCAACCCGTAGTCCAAGCGACAATATGTTGCTGACAATCATAATTGTCGCTATGGAAAGAAGAATGAATTATATAAAAATAATAATACAATAATATATATATATATATGTATCTTAAAGCCTGTCTACCATTCCTGGTGTAGGCTTGTTAGTCTTTATCTTTTTTTTTTTTTCCTTCTTCCTCTAGGCCCCCGCGTTTTCGCTTCGTGTCACTGCGTCGCAAAACTTTCTCCATTCTCTCCTGTTGTTTGCCATCCTACTAGCTTCACTCATCGTTATTCCTCTTCTTTGCAATATCTTTTCTATCATGTCATTCCAAGTAGTTTCAGGTCTTCCCCTTTTTCTTTTCTGTCCAGGTTTAGCTTCCCATACTCTTCTCACTTGTCTTTCTTGTCCCATTCTTTTCAAGTGACCCCACCATCCCAACTGTCTCTTCTCTATGTATTCGTGTATCGCCTCCATTCCCAGTTCTTTTCTTATTTCTTCATTCCTGATTCTTTCTCTCTTTGTCACTCCCTTTACTCTCCTCATGTAGAGGAGAGTAAATTTCTACCGCTTGAACTTTACTTATTTTCTTTTTATCTGTTATCTATGTCTCACATCCAAATGTCAGTATTGGTCTTATTATTGTTTTATATACGTTTATTTTTGTTTTCCTTGTTATTTCTTTTTTTCATACAATCATATTGCTGATACTGTAAAACACTTTCATTGCTTTTTCTACCCGACTGTTAATTTCTTCTTCTTGCTTTCCTGAACTAGATATTTCTACTCCTAGATATTTCCATTTCGTCACTTGCTCCAATTTTACCTTATCTACCATGATTTTTATCTCCTGTTGTTCCCCAATTATCATTACTTTTGTTTTCTCCTTACACATTTCCATTCCGTTCTTTCTAAGTGTTTCATTCCATATATTTGTTTGCCTGCAGCTCTTTTTCATTAGATGCCACCATTATATCGTCTTCGAATGCTCCACTCTTTACTTCAACTCTTTCCATATAATTCCATCCCACTTCAAGTCCTCTAGTTCTTTCTTTCGCTTTCCTTATTATTTTGTCCATGTAGATATTAAATAATGTTGGACTTAGTCCTCCTCCCTGTCTTAGTCCGTCTTTCGTTTTAAATTTTTTTGATTGTTTGTTTTTGACTATTACGCTATTTGAGTTTTCTTCATATATTTTTTTTATTAAGTTTATCATTTTCGTGCTTATCTCTTTCTCTGCCATCATCCTCCACAATCTATCTCTTCCTACTTTGTCGAATGCTTTTTTTAGATCTAAAAATCCCATGTATACATTTTTTTTCTTTCTACTTGTTTTTTCCATTATCTGTTTAATCGTGAATATATTATCTTGGATACTCCTTCCTTCCCTAAATCCTGACTGTGATTCGTTCAGTGTTTTCTCAATTTTACCTCTTAATCTCTCCTTTATAATAATTTCCAGCACTTTCATATTGGTATTTATCAGTGTAATTGCTCTGTAGTTATTACAGTCCTTCCTGTCCCCTTTCTTGAGATAGATATGCACTATCATCGCATGCTGCCATTCTTTTGGTATTCTTTGCTCTGTCCATATTTTTCTATATATCTCAAGCATTACTTTCCTTCCCTCTTCCCCCATATATTTTATCATTTCTGTCGTTACTGTGTCGCTTCCTGGCGCTTTCCCATTCTTTAGTAGTTTTATGGCCTTTTCCATTTCCTCCATATTAAATTCTTCTTCACCGTCTTTGCTTTCTTTTCTGCCTATATTGGCTACCTCTCTTGTATCGGTCCTCTCTATCTTTTCTGACAGCAGCTCTTCAAAGTATTGCTTCCATCTTTCCATTATTTCCTTTGTTATATTGTCAGCAACAATATGTTGCTGACAATCATAATTGTCGCTATGGAAAGAAGAATGAATTATATAAAAATAATAATACAATAATAATAATAATAATCGATGAAGAGTAGGAGAGGAATCTGGTCTACATAACTCATGTAACATATGATTGGTAACAACAACACTTAAAACTAAAAGACTTATGCTATTTATACAGTCGTTACATCTACTCTTAGTACATCGTACGTGCCATCCTAAGTTATCTTGTTAGCTCATGCAATCCTAACTCGGTTATGGCCAGTACCATAGTTCGCATTTCGTGTTGGAAGATGTATTCCTAGTTAGTTTGTATTATCCTTCTTGCCTCACGTCTTTAGTGGGAGTTTTCCACTAAGAGTCGGGAAGACGAGTGACTTCGTGTCCAAGCAGAGGTATTGGGAGCAATGACTTCGTTGCTATTAAAGCAATACCTGAACGCGGATCTGGTTATTCGCTGTCGGATATTCTCGTCGGTTAGCAACAACTATTGTCAAAGGCGGTGCCCATTTCTCTGGATTTTTGTTTAAATCTGGTCCAGTAGAGTCTCGAGGAGTAGTGGGGCCGCAAGCTTGACGTTTGATTGGCGACACCATCAGTCATCTACCAAGAACAACACCAAATGTTTTCCAACCTTTTTATTGTTTTATTATTTCAATTAAATTTATTGTTACTCTGAAACCTGGCTATCATCATATAGTTTCATCGAACCACAGCGAGTTATTGGTTTAGGTTTATATCTTTTTTATTGTTAATTGCTTTTTGTTTATCATTAATTTTTTGGGGTTTTATGGGCGCTACTGGAGTTTTTGGTAAAATCAGTAACTTTCACGATGTTGAGTTAGCAGGTAAGCTCATCAGGATAAATATAAGTGATGATTAAAGAAAAACAAAAATGACATAAAATATACACTTATGCTAATGGGACGTTTAAAAGATTAAACTATTAATAATACAAGTCAAATTCAGGGCGGACATATGATGCTGTCCCATTTAGAGCATCGTGTGAATTATAAGAGAATATAAGTTCATTAAATTTTGCATATAATTTTACGCAAATAAAAGAGTTATCAAATAGAAAATAAAATCAGTAAATAATTAAAAAAATGTAGAGTTCTACTTGCGATTTCTGGTAGTAGAGTAGATGTTATGTGTTGGTGGTATTTTCCCACAGCTGACGGCACCGAATCATAGAAGGTGTTTCGCCAGACTGGAAGCGATGTTGTAAGCATCTACAAAGTTTTTCGAAGGCCGAACTAGTACTTAAGGCACTCCAAAACTATCTTCAGCAGTGAAAATAAATCACTCTCAAACGGGTTAAAATTGGTGGCCTATTTTTAGGCACTTTTTACACTTTTCAGAATTCGGACGGAAAGAACTTCGTACGCAGAGCGTACCAAATTTTTATAGAACGTTCCCCACCAAAAACCAACTGCGGGCGAAAACGAACCTTATGAATGAAAACTAGGGAAAGCTGGACGAAGAAACAAAGAAAGTAGGAAAGCGAGATATAAAATAATTCAATAATATGAAATTTCGTAGATGGAAAATATACATATAATTAAGATATAAATTGAACTGTTGTGACAAAACACTAACTTTTTCTGCTTCTTGTTATTTTACTAATTAAATAAACAACAACTTAAACGTTAATTGACGACAATGTCGTGCTATCTAATGTTACACAGAGTCATCACAAATACACTTAAAACTAACAGACTTATTCTATTTATACAGTTCTTACATCACCGACTCTTAGTACAGCGTACGTGCCATCCTGAGTTATCTTGTTAACTCATGTGCCCTTACTCGGTTATTCGCATTTTGTATTCGTTCTAGAAGGTGCATTCCTACTTAATTTGTATTATTGTTCTTGCCTCACATCTTTAGTTTGAGTTCGCTACGTATTATGCACATCATTGCTTAGATGCACGGATTAGCTTATTTTAATTCGAAACTGACGCTCCTGTTCTATAAAGAATGCCGCGCATTATTTAATTATTTTGGCACTCAGTTTATGTTGGCATTCAATTTATTCAAAATTTAATTATAACATTGTAGTTTATTAATTATGTTTACTATAAATAATTCAACAATTTAAATAATTTTTTAAACTAAAGAGCGTATTGACGCCGTGCGAACAAGCGAGCCAAGGCTCGCTTGTTCGCACGCTATGCGATGTTATGCTACTCTACCCTGCGACATCATGTATTGTCCATAAGTGAACAAGAGGCAACTTTACTCGACGATAATTTTAGAATGATTAACTTACTAAATGGGCTCTTCTCCATCAGAAAAATTATGATTTTTTAGTTTTATTAGTAATAATAATAACATTATAGCCTGCATTCCAGATGAACTCAGGCGTCAATTATCACATCTTTTTATTAAAGTCTTTATTGGTTTTCAAGTAGTATATCATTTAATCCACATGTTAACAGTATTAATTGCCAGCTAAGGAATGCAGACAAAACTAAAAGTTATTTGTGTAAAACAGATGAATTTTTATTTTATGTTTCAATAAGTTATACAAAAAAAAAGATAGCAAAATTTTTAATTTACTTAACCGGTCACTTCCATAATCGGCACTATGTGGTCTCCGAATGGTTTGTATAGGACTTCTAATATTTACAACCGCTCAAAAACGGCCACCTCCTCATAGCGTCCGCGGGCCCTACTTGCTGAACACTTTTAACTTATTCCTACGTAAAATTACCTCTTCATAACAGTATGTTAACAGTTATTTTATTGAAATCAGAAAATATATATTTTCTATGTTATGAGCTTAAAGGAATTCTTATAGTTTATTTTTAAGTCGTAAATACAGAATTTCATTTCGTGGATGGATCCAATTACGGTCATCGAGGTCAATACTAGTCCTAACGAATTCGCTAGACTAACAACCCGCATATTTTTCGTAAGCAAATGTATGTAAATACATTTAATGTATGTATAAATTAATGTATGTAATAAATTGTAATGTATGTAATAAATATAAATGTATGTAATAAATTAAAACCTGTAAAACAAACTACTATTTATTGGTATTTACAAAAAACATAAATGCATTGACTACTATCTCCCTATACTAAATATGTTTTAGCAATTAGTATGTATAATAGTAAAATTATATTCTACTGCAGCGTAAAAGAATATAGTAAGTGATCTACTTCACACATGCATTCATACAAATTTCGTAATTTTTTATGTTCTTTTTACATTGCGTTCAGTCCGCTATTATACTATCGTTCTATAATGTTTAGTAAATATTGTTTTTAAACTAGTTTATTTTACTGTTGTAATTTTATGCACTACTACAGCAAATAAGTATTTCATGGCTATTTTTTTGCAAACATTTTGACACCCTGGCTATGGCAGCCACCGTAGTATAAAGGCCTCTAAGGCTGACATTTAGGGTAGGCGTTATGGAGGGGTTTTGCTGTATTTTAATGGAACAACAGCAATCTAATATACATGTCGAACCAATAAATAAAATTTATTTTATGACCAGCTCAGTTTGGTACGGGTTGAGATCACTAAGTCCAACATTATAAAGATCAATTTCAAATATTTGTTAAAGAAATCATAAATTAAATTACTCAACAAAACCAAACAACATGTTATAAATTAGAATTCTCTGTAAGGCAGAACACTTAACGAAACCAAGGAACCCAGCATAAATTGGAATTTCTATAAGTCAGAACTCACAACGTAACAACCCTTCATAAATTGGAAGTCCTTCTCACACTCACAATTAAATAAAATTACTTAACATAAATTGAAATTATCTATAATGCAGAAATTGCAACCACACCAAACTGGACTCACCACCGAAACTCCAACAGATAGCGGCTTTTAGTTTCGGTCGGTTTTCTATTTCTTCTCAACATTTCAACATTAAACATGTAAAGGTTCCAAATGTACGTTACTTTTTAAATTATTTCCTTCTTTTTTTAAAAATGTGTTTTTCCGTCCCTTTGCTTTGATTTTCCTGTGACTCTTAATAGGTTCACATTCGGCTACTATGGTTCTTGGTGGGGAACCACCTATACAGTTTCAGTAGGCAATTTTTACGAAGAGACTTATTGTCCATCTTTCGGCCTGTGGAAAGTCCACTGTTTTGGCGTTTTTTTTACGGCAGATTACCGCCAGGTCAAGTTGTTTTATCAATTTGGTGTGAAATTGTTATCAATGTTTTTTTAATGATTCTTTCCGTTACATTTTTGAAGATTTGAAGTTCGATAGTTCTTGCTGGTTAAGGTTCACTTCGCGACTTATATTGTCCGACCGGTACGCGTTAGTACCACAACATTAATTATCTACTCTACCGCTAGAACCGCAATAGTAGAAAGTGAAACTGTACTTTTTTTTTGTTTACTGGTTTTTATATTCTCTATTTTATAAGTGTTTTATTTGCGTAAGAACATACGTAACGTTAATTATTTTATAATACACTGTATGCTGTAATGGGCATCACCATATGTCCGCTCCGAATTCGCCTTAGATTTTTATAATCTTATTTTAAACTTCCAATTGGCATAAGTTTGCAAATTATTGCAATTTAATAGTTTAATAGGTTTCTATTAAACTTTTTTTTTTCATTTATTATTTTTATTATCACTTAACAATTTTTCTGGTGAGTTTAGCTACTCACTCGTAGGGGTTCTGGATTTTTCTTCAAATGTCAGTGGCTCCTATAAAACCCAAAGCAACTCAGCCGGTATGTGTATCCCGCAATTCAGAGGCGAACTAGAGATAAAATATAAGCTGATTATTTTGGGTACCCATAATTTAGTTAGATCAAGTTTTTTTTTATTGTATGGTACTCATTTTATTTTATTTCTCTCTAAGTTGATAGTACTGATTTTGTAATGTTGTGTTTTTCATACTTTACGTTTCAAATACCATATGATCAACATTTAGGCATTAGGGCATCACAAATTTGGCGCCCAACGTGGGGCCAGAATAAAGCCAAAATTAGAGTAATGTAAAGCAAAGAGAAAAAACAAATTTTTTAAATTTTGTCTTAGAGCGAAATTTTTTCTACAAATTGTGCATACATAAATTTTTATCATTTGGCAGGATGCGCCACTGGCTATTCTACATATTTGCTTAATACTTTTATCTTTGCAGCTGAAACGTATTTCTTATCTTAGTTGAAAAAAAATCAGCAACAATTTTGTTTATACATTTTCTTTCCAGAATTTCATTATTATTGTTGTTATTAATAATTGTGTTCTACTTGTGTGGTAAAATAACATTGTTCATAACGCATTTTTTCATTCTCTATTATTTTTGAGTCGGTGACAAATTTTTGCATAGCATACTTTTGTTGTTTCCCGTATAAGGTACTGCGTTATAAACACACTGCTCTACGTAATTTTTCCTATTATTATTTACTAAACAAGCTTTTCTTTTGTTTAACGTTGATTCTCAAGGATTTGTTCTTAATTTTGAGAATTGTTTGATAATTTTGCAAGTTGCTATGCAAACCTACTCAATTTTTTATTATTTTTGTTATTCATCGCATAATTTTCACATCACATCACCTTATTTTTTCATATCGTAATTAGGTATTGGATTTTTATTTAACTAATTAACTAAATATGAATGTATGGATTTTTCGATTTAAATGTTAGAATTCTTATTTCAATGTTCTTGAAGGAAGTTTTTGGTTTGTAACTACGTTTTAGAAATAAATTTAAGTTCAAGTTCCATTTTTTCTCAAAGAGACGCTTCTTGTATAATTATTATTACAAAATATTTTGAAATCTACTTCTCAAAAAATATGTAGATTATATTTATATTGATATACATATAAAACTCATAATATTACACGTGTTTCAGATAAAACCATTATCAGATATTATGATTAAAATTACAATTATAATAAGAAAAACTTTTGATCCACAATTCGAATTAACAATTTTGAAAATTATGACAATATACGAATTTTGAATTTTTTTTTTTTTTTTTAATTTTCAAATTATTTTTGAATCAGCCTAAAATTTTTAATTACGGAAATTTAAGTTTTTGAAAATTAAATAGGTTTCAAAATTTGAAATTATGTTAACGCAACTGTAGTTGGTATTTTTTTAAATTTAGTAATCTCGCACGGTTACTAGACTCCATAACCACATTAAATTTACACTAGAAATGGAGGAAATTCGGGCAACACCATTCTTAGACTAAACATTAAAAAGCTAAGTAAAATTTAAAAAAATTCAGATATACTCACATTTGAAATCTATAGGAAAGCAACAGTAACAGATAATGTAATCCAATACCAATCAGCAGCCCCAATGGTACATAAAATGGCGGCATTCAATGCCATGTTTTACAGACTCTTTAACATACCACTGTCCCACACAGCTTTTGAGAAAGAACTTCATACCATCAGAACGATTGCAGCAAACAACAATTTTCGACCACAACTGATTGAATCTACTTATGAAAGATACACTATTAGCTAAAGATGGTCCTTCAATATAATTAAATCGGCTAATACAGAAAACAAATCTAGTAGGATGACATACTATGGAACATTCTCTTACCTGATAAAGGAACATTTTAAAAAACAAAATATCACCGTTTAGTTTCAGGGCCAAAACCAAGTTTAACATATTTATGAAGAGTATCATAAGCACACGGTTGGATAACTTATAAACTTAGTTCTGGATTATGTAATACAATGTACATTGGAGAAACTAGCTGAAATATAAGAACACGCATAAAGGGGCATATGGCTACATACAACAAAAATAGAAATACCAAAATAACGGAAACTACACCAGCTTTTGCCAACCAAAAGCAAAAGTTGGATATGTGGGAGAAATATAAGATCACCAAACTCTGGACAGATAACACACTAAACTGGGTTAATGACATCACAGTCAATGAGAAATGTGCTATATAACCATCGTCAAAGAAATCCACAATACAACATAGCCGATAGTGAAAATATCTAACTCAAGCGGACACAGTATGACCGAAAAAAGGAATAATTTACATACATATTACCATACATCTAGGCAATCCAATAATAAGATAGCAAGCTTGTCGGAACCAATAATAAAACAAGAAAACAATCATAGATAGTTCTAGAAATATGAATATATAAAAGCAGCAAAAACAGATAATTGCAGTTATAGACATAGCGCAATATATCTATTTTTATGACTCGATATATCGTGTTTTTATGCTGTCCAAAATAAGGTCTATTTTTAACCTTTTAAATAAGGTTATTTGTGATAAAGATAACGTTAACTACAGACAAAAAATAACGAGTTTCTATACCTAAAATAGAAATAAAGGAATGTGACAGTTCGTTATAATATCACAATCCCAAGCGTGTTAATGGTTACCCTACGCTTTTTATTCTAATTTCTAGACATAAATAAGAAAATAAAAATAATCAAGTCTGGCCTTCAATCATTTGCTGTGTGGACAAGTCATTGAACGTTTGTTCCATCACGTCTCTCATGGCTATTTCGATAACGGTTGTTTACCGTTACTTGGCGGAAGCCGCCGCGAAGTACAGTGAATATCAAACGTTTTCTAGCCGTTTTTAAATGTTGCGCAATATTGTGATAAAATTAAAGTTGATTTTTCGAAAAAAAGTTATTAATAAAAGTTGTTTGTATTGATGCCAGTAGTATGTGGTTTAATTTTCTGACAACCTTTCGCGAACACCCTGTATACATATGTAATTGGTTGAGTTTTTTTTTTGTAAAATGGTTTTGTTTTTACGAAAACGGATTTTAGTGAATTTTTAGCTTCTTCATGACTAACTATTATATAATTAATTTGAATTTTTATATCATGAAAATAGATTTAAAGTATTCCTTTTTTAAATTATAGGTTGGAAAAGAAATGTTGACTGTAAAATCTAAAGACGGCGATGGACCAAGCTTCAATCTCTTAATGGAACTCCTGAGGGGGGACCACTGAATATGGCAGCTATACATGAAGACTTATTTGTGCCTTATGGTAAAAAATATATATATTCAATGCTAAGGAAAGTAAATAAAACTGCCAATTATTGTTAGTTTATTTTATTTTATGTTTAATTTGTATTAAACATGTATTCAAATCCAACTCAATAAATAAGAAGCTTATGGTGGGGGGCTCATTGTACAACTAAACAGCCAGTATTTCGCTTTTAATTATAATTCCAAATAATGTCTAATTTGTAATAATTTAGATTAAGGTAATTTATATTAATTGAATACAAACTTTGATAATATAGAAGATACTTGACTGTTGAACACAATTCATGCAAAATTGGTCATCAATTTTTGCTATCTAGTTAGTTTTGCAATTCTGCTTTCAAATAGCATTTTAAAAACATTCATATTTACAACATAACAACATATGTTACAATTTATATTACAATAAAACAACATATTTACATTCTACTGCGACATGCTCTCTTGTTGTTTGTAATTAATTAACTACGCATAAATTATATATTTAGTGCAATAGAAAAATTGTCATGAGTTAATGCGAGAGAATCAATTCGTTTCAGCGGTCCATCCTTTAAGGTGGATTTTAAATAAATCAATTTTTGAATATTGGTTAATGAAGTAGTATCATGAATTAATGAGTTAAATAATTGATAATACGAGTCCCATTGGGTACAATCTCCGTCAGATGTTGGGATAGTTATTTTTGAAATTTTTATATTATGGCAAGTGTGCATAAATTTTTCTTGTACTACCAGCTCAGAGCTGTTACGAGTATTTTGTACCTTTAGGGAATCTATTTTAGTTTTGATTTCGACTAAAGTTTCAAAGTAGTTAGATTCAATTGCATCACGATTATCGATATCAGACTCATCTAATTCTTCTATTGCATCCTGGACATTTGTGTACTTTGTACAAGCATCATTCAATTAACTTTCTTCAAATGTATATGCGTGAATACAAGATTCTGATACCTTATTAACTGCTAACCAATTTGAAACTTTAGTAAGAGCGGCTTTTGCAGTTTTGCGATTAGGTTTATGAAGTTCCATTTTTTCGAGTAGTATAATAACGGCTTAAAGTTAATATAACGTTTATAAGAGAGTACTTAAAATTATCTGACCGTAATTAGAACTATGAAGTCCGCAAAGATCTTATTAATTTCTTATTTATAAGATCTTTATATATATAGATTCTTATAAATCATCAATGGATTGAAAGCTGGGACTGTAGCTTCAAATCGTCGTTACTCATTGAAATCAACTTGAATAGATTTCTGTTTTTGGAATTTCATCTATCCGGCTCGATGGACCATAAAATGATGTGATAAGTTTAGTTCCTTATTCACACACTTCAAAGGGTACAACTTACAAACGTTGTAAATCAGTTGGACATGTAAATGTTTTAATTTCCTTTCTTCTTTTTGGGTGTAATACCAGTAGTAATACTTCACCGTATTATAATTTAGAAATAAAATGGTTCAATAGCGCTGTGTCACTTAAATTTATTTATTATAACACCTTTTCTGTCACCGATAATTAGCACTTATTTGGTTATTAATTTGTACTTAAACTTATTTACAGAGAACTTACATTTAACTTATTAGAGTTGAAGGTGATCTTTAATGATTATTCTACGAAGTGAAAATGTTAGAGACAGGGAGTAGATTAATTCACATCAGAGATTGTTACTTATAAGAGATTCGAGTGATACTAATACTCGTGGTAATACTGTACATATCTCCTACCCTTAATTTGGCCATAGAAAGTGGGATGTACCCCTTTGACCAAATAACTTGGCAGGTACTTATCAGTAATATTTAAGAAAAAAAATGCAAGAAAAGTATGTAAGATATAGATACATTATAGGAGAAATCTATATTATTATAAGTTCAATAATTTCATTTTTATCACCCGACTTTATCAGTCAACCTTTTTCAGTATAAACGACTAATTGCCTTTCATACCCGACAAGAAATAGAATAATAGAAATGACAAAAAAATTGAAAGTTGACAAAAAAAACTCTAAATCTAAATCTAAATTATATTTGAGAAACATTAACAAGTTTCTATGTATTTACATTCATGATAAAAAGGGGACCCGGCATATATGGACTTTGAAGTGAAAGAAGTAAGGGAATACACAAGTACCAGTGTGCCTACATTGTTGCAGATATGACCATGATGCTAAGCACTGCAGGGAAAAAAGCGCATGCTACAATTGCGGAGCCGACGGGCATCAAGGAAATAAATTTAGGGAGGAAAACGAAGCATGTGTAAACTGCAGGAGGGTAACAAGAACAGACAATATGCGTTCGGCAACAAGTAGGAAATGTCTGATATACATGATGGCTATTCTGTTGCAAGCAGCGGTATAGCGATACAGCGTCGTCGAAATTAATCCTTTCTTTCAATAAAAGCCGAAATTAAATGAATTGAAGTTTTGATTTATGGAATGTTAAATATTTAATTATAACTAATAAGTTTAAATTATAAGTTTAATTATAACTTATAACTAATAATTAGTTAATATTCAGTTTCAATGCTTAATATGACACATATAAAAATTAATCGAGTAACTCACATATTCACATTTCAATGTCGCCAAAAATAATCTAGATCAACAACTGCATTTAATAATCCATTTAGTTGCAAAAATGAAAATTTATTATTGATTAAGTTTTAATATTAATATTGAAAATCTGAAAAAATGTTAACTTTCATATTCGCCTGAATTATTAAAACGCTGCCACTGTCTCAAAAGAAACCGAAAAATTTTATGCTACGTGTGACATTGAACTCGTTAATGAGTTTAATGTTTATTCTACTTATCAAGATCCAGTATTTCGTATGTCAGTTACACTGCAGTTTACGAACAGTTGTGAGAAAATCAGAAAATTCTGATTATCTCGGTAACTATTCAAGATAGACCCATACTTCCTTAACAATTTTTTGTTGGTTTTTTAACGACCTATACGTGGTGTGATTTTCCTACAACTTAAAATTAACACGCTGTATATGTTTGATCCGTCAAAATTGTGGTATTAAAATTAGCTTAGTTTGATCCATGATTTATCCCTCATTTTGTTTTCAGAAACGCTTTACTTCCAGCGTTGATCCGGCGGATCAAACTGATCGACGATTTTAATCGGATCAAATTAATTGTTGCTTCAGCAACCGAAAATCGAGGATAATCATCGAATTATCCGTCAAATTTGCATCTTCATTTATGTAACCGGCGGTTTGGTATGGTTTGGTTTGAAAAATATCCGCTTTTTTTTTCGACCATCGCTAATGAATTGAGCGAAGCTCTCGGTTTTCCACCTTTTCAATTACTTTTAGATGTAGCATTCGGTCGATTTCTATCTTTAATTGTTCATTTAAGGCAAGGGGGACATCGTGAAGGATGTATAATAAAACATTTTTATTAACCGTAATATGAAACTTACCAGGTAAACACCCTAGACCATCAAAAATAGCAGCATTTTCAGCAATCAGCCTGTGCTTCACGAATTCTACTCTTTTAATGAAATTTAATTCCTAACAAGTAAATATACCTATTATAGTTTGACATACGATATCTACTATGACGAAATTAATAAAGACCACTTTATTATGAACGAAACACTTATTTTTGACTAACCTTGAACTACAATCTCAGGCGAGTACTGAGATTGTGCTATTCAAACACCAAATTATTGGGCCTTCCATTTATGAGGGAAATTTAACTGCACGTATTTATTTGAATTTATTGAGAACTCTTATACAGTTTTATACTGTTTTAACGGTTTCCAAAGCACTCTTCGATAATAGTTTATTTTCTTGAGATTCACTCATACCTTCATGATGAGTTGTATGATGTGATACATTGTTGTATTAAAAAAAAATAAATTATTTTAGATATGTGAATCCAATATGGCCCCCATAAAGAAAACTAAAGTTAACTGCTATAACATGAAAATCGCTTGTGCCTTGAAAATGTTGATTATAAATTTAGAATCTACTTAAAAAAGTGCTTGTATAACGTGCAAATTAAATTAGTGCAATATTACGACTTTTTGAATGAAATGGAAAAATCAAAATTGCTTTTTCTCGTTTTTTTCTATATAGTTCAAAAACGATTAGAGTTATATCAAATTTTTTTTCAGATAATTAATCAGCATTAAAATATGCAACTTTGCCCCAATTTAACTAACTCTGTATTTCTAATAATAACTGAAATCCCCATGCTTGCGCTAGAAAAACGGACACCTTGTATAGGTAATGAATATAAATGATAATGATTAAAATAGTTGAGATAGGTAATAGGAATATGTAATAGATAAATTATTTTATTTATACCATGAGTCTTTCCAAGCTTATCATAATTTTATGATTTATTGTCCTAACCTATAATTTTTCACCTATTTAACCTATATTTTTGAAATCGTTCATTATGTCAATAATTCCCAGACTCGCTATAATTTCCAACAAACATACTCTGAGTACTGAATAACAAAAAATGTTCGATTTTTATGGTACGTGAATTTCAATTACAAAGCTAAAACATTTCCCTTGTCTTACTATGTAATTCGATTAACTTGTTTACAATATTGTAGATTAAAATATAAAAAAACTACACAGAAAGAAGTTTTTAACAATATTTTTATTCACTTCATATTGTAGCACCCATCTGTCGGCTAAACCATTTCTTCAAATATATCAGCTTCTGGTTCGGACAGCACCCTTTGATTCGGATGCCTTGCTGCTGCTTCACAACACCAAAGAGAAAGCTGGGTGAAAAGCCTATACGAGCAGCTTTTAGACAGTGGAGAAAATAGTCTATGGTTCAAGAGACAGTGATAGAAAAGCCAAAAGAAATTCTAAAAACAACATGTTATAAAATTAAATAAAATAAAATAAAATACAACCCTTGTAAATAATAAAATAAGCATACACATAATTGGTAGCTGGAACCAGTAAGAAAAGCGAAAATCAATCGAGTAAAATAAATATCCAGAAGAAATGCTAAAAGCAACATGTTATAAAATTAAAATAAGATAAAATACAGCTCTTGTCAATAAGAAAATAAACATACTTGGTAGCTGGGACTAGTAAAAAAGGCGAAAATCAATCAAGCAAAATAAATAGGAAAACATAAACTTAAGAAACTTACGCTACACTGGACCGCAGCATAATCACCCAATACTAATGCCAGCCGGCACCACAACTTTACACAGAAACATATAAACGGCATATTTCGTGACTACCGGTGGTGATTGATTCTTAAACTAGCTTCACGTAGTTTTCAGAAGACTTATCGTAGATTAGCTAAATGTTTTTCGAATGTTGTACTTAGCACAGTAATATCGCCTAAGTATGCGATGCAATTCGGTTCTAATTCACGGCCGATAATGCGGTTCATAAGTCGCTGAAATGTGGCGGGTGCAGAGGGTAAGCCGAATGGCATTACTTTAAATTGAAAGAGTTCCATTTCAGGCACGGTGAAGGCAGTAATAGGATTACTTTCGGTGTCGAACAGTATTTACAAATATCCTTGTTTCAAGTCAATACTTGAAATGTATCGTCCATCTCGAAGTTTATCGAGAATCGCATTTATTTGTGATAGCGGGTACGCATCTTTTCGCGCAACGGCGTTCACTTTCTGAAAGTCTATACAGAATCGGGTTTTTCCGTCTTTTTTACGCACAATAACAACTGGCAAGCTCCATAGACTGTTGCTTGGTTCAATAATTCAGTCTGTCAACATCTGACGGACTTCCGCATTAATATTTGCTTGCATATACGGATTTCTGGGACGGTACGGTTGTTTAATGGGTTTTGGGTCCTGAAGATGTATCTTGTGTTAGATTAAAGCTAGACTTCCCTTTATAGTGGAAAAAGGCTGGAGTTCTTGCTTTAATAATTCTTGTAGCTGTTTCTTCTGTTCGGAAGACAATGCTAGGTTGGCAAGAGGTTCCACTGGTCTTATAGCTTCATGTACCTTGACATATCGGAAGACCTTGTTTCCTACTCGAACTCACCCAGCTTTTAAATCCATATTGAATGTAAACTGTCCAATTATATTCATACCAATTAACAGATCGTATGACATCTCGGGAAATAGTGCACTAACTCGTTACATTTTTTAATTCTTAATTCGAACAGTATTAAACACATCTCGGTGATCCTGTCCATTTTCACTGCAGGCGTAAGGAGTATATGGCTTAGTAACCTGTAATTTCTGTCAACGACACAGATTCCGGCTTGAGTCTCTCATAAAAGCATTTACTGCTCCTGTATCTATCAGAACATGTAACGAACGGTTGAACAATCTTACTTCTACATATGGGCGATTCTCGTCGGGCTAAATCTTCGGTGTTATTTCGTTAGCTTGTGCTTGGGACGATCTCTTCTGAGGTTTTCGGTTGAACGGACAATCTCTTGACATTACACGTGGCGTTCTACATCGTGAACAGAACAATCGGGCGGTCGCTAGCAGTCCTTTTCCGAATCTCCAACATATAGGTCTTGTATTTGCTGGATTCAATCGTTGATTGGACGTACGGGGCCCTGGCGAAGTCGGTTCCATTGCAGGCAATTGCGAACGTCTTGCTGCTGGTGGTGTGGTTATTGCAGGTGTCGTCTGAGAGAGAATTCGATTTCCTGGATGGTTTCTATTTATAGGTTTTGTATTCCGTGCATGTGGGTGGCTCACGGTATTCATGCGCGCAGTTGCAGACGATTAACGTAGTTCTTCCAACTGTAACGATTCAAAATGTTCGTTCCATTTGAAATTATTTCTTACCTTTTTTTAAAATATTTTCTCTGTCACTTTGCGCGAGTCGTGCGTTGACAGCCAAGGTAAAAAGACGTGTGTGCGTAACCGGAGAGATTCTTTTTGCGAAAATTAGTGGTATACCGGTATACCACTGGTATTGGTGTACCATGACTATATATAGTCATATATAGTAGTATAAGTCGGTAATTAGTAATGGATGGAAGTTGGAAAATGATGGACTATCTGATCCTGCATTTACCAATACCAGAGGTTTGGTAAGTTTAGTAGATATCACAATAAGTAAGAATTTAATAATGGAAAATTGGTCAGTTAGTGATGAAAGAAACCCTAAGTGATCATAAGTATATTACATGTGAAAGCAAAGGAAAATGGAGAGGATACAAAAGGAAAGAATATGGGATTTGTAAAATACTGATTGGATCAAATTTCAAGAAGTATTAAAAAGTTCCATAAAAGATCAAAATAATAATATTTAAAGAGAAGCAGAAATAATACAGGATTGTTGTCAGGAAGTTACAAAAAAGCATGTAAAAAAAACAGAAATTAATGAAATAGGAAAAATAAGCTGGTGGCATAATAATCTAAAACAAATAAGAAGTTTAGAAAGAAACAAAAGAAGGAAATATCAAAATGAAACTAGGAATACTGAAAGATGCAAAAGAGGAAAGTATTGAAAAGCAAATACAAGAATTACAAGAAGAACAACCTTGGAATAGGTTTTGGAAAATAATGAAGGTTGGGGAAAAATGGGAAAATAGAAAAATAGAGCAGTGATGGAAGTATGATAATAGATGAAGAAGAAGAAGAAAAAGGATTAATTAAAGAATGCTTTGTCATTAGTAATAAACAAAATAATGAAGATGAAGTTAGATTAAATAATAGAAATAGAAAATGGTATGATAACAATGACGAGTTGTTGCCAAAACTTGCCAAAAAAGAAGGCGGTTGGGAAGGATAGAATACCTAATAAAGCATTAGTATATATATTTGAACGTATAGGCGATAGGAACATTAGGTTGTATAAGAAATGTTTTAGTGAAGTAGTATTTCCTAAGATATGGAAATATGCTACAGTGGTATGGATCTCAAAGCAAGATAATGGATATAAGCCTATAAGTTTATTACCTGCATTGGGAAAAGTATTGGATTTATTACTTACCATAAGAATGCAGTATGTAATTGAAAATAGAGGTTTATATAATGAAAGACAATATGGATTCAGAAGTGGAAGAGGAAGAGTAATGGCGGTAGAAAAGATTGTTAAAGAACTAAAAGAGAATAAAGAAAATAAATTACATTCATTGGTGATAGCGTTGGATTTGAAAAACGCTTTTAATACAGCTTCGGTGATTATTGTGGAACGAAATAAAAGAAGCAGAAATAGACATCATACAGATAATTAACCAATGGGCCGACGAAGTTGTAGAGGAAGAAAAAGTATAGAAAATAAACAGAAACCCTGGTAGCAAATGCAACAAAAAAAATAAAAAAACCTTGCAATAAGTCTGTCATATGTTTAACCATTTGTTGTAAATCGTGTCCTTGAGCTTCACATAATTCGGCTAATCTTTTTATAAATGCGACGGGATCGGTTTGGCCATTAAATGTTAATTTCCATTTGTATATCTTAATCGGTCATTGAGTCGGTGAATTCGGTTCGGTGGGTATCCTCAAGCTTGCATTTGTAATATTAGGGTTGACTGTAGAACGTATCGGGGTTGATGATAGTACTTGTGGTTTGAGTTGGCGGTGGGAAATTAAATGTTTAGGTGCCTATAGAAAGTGACTTCTTCCCATCCTTTATGAACGTTAACAGGCGTTAGCTCAAAGTTTCCATATTTCCCGTTGTATCTAAACCAAACTTTGCCAATTCTGAAATCACTGCTTCTTTCTTTAGATGGTATATGTAAAAATGTGTAATGGTAACGTCTCTTTGAGATTGAATACAGAATTTATTTCTAAAAATACCATTAAGTTTCTACAGTTTTTCAATAGCAAATTCAGTTGATTGAAATTTAAATGCAAGTGTAACAGCAAAATTTATTGCTGTAATAAATAAAGTAATAATATAATTTTAAGTTATCGCAAACAAGTACATTAAAATGTACATATAATTTTTAACACCAGTGTAACCCAACTTACATCATTTGTAATTTATCATTGTTAATTTATCTACATCTCGGGGTCTCGAGTCGGTAGCAGTATTAAATTCATTTACAACGTTACTCTATGCTTGGTTTTTATTTATACCCACTAGTAGATCCTTTACCCGATGATAACATGGAAGATGAAACGCTTAAGAGTAGTTATAGAACTACAGAACCAGATTTAAAATTTCGCCACTAGATGATGCAACGATCGCGGTGCCCAATTTGTATGTTATTGAGGTTCATGTGTGTCCACTAGATGGCGCTGTGTGTGTCAATTATCATTGTCATATTTTTGCAGTTTCATATGTTTATGCCAATAAAATGTCATATTTAATTTTGGAATGTGGCGGCATGTTGTGGTCGGTGGAGTAAGTTTCAACGTGGTTTCCAAGGTATCTTTTGACGTAATGTTTGAAGTTTGATGTTGGGTTGACAGATGTGGGTAGTATCGAATATTGTCAGCAATTCGAAAAATGGTTGCTGGCTGTTACTTGCCTACCACCTGAATAAGTATGAAGATGCCATCAGGGCGCAGTGACAATAGGCGTCCTTACAGCTATCGTTAATGTGGTAAGCAAGATCGTGATTGCAGCAGTAAAGGAGAAGAGTGAAGAAAAAGGAGAGAGAGAGACGGATGGTGAAGAAGATTTTTAAACTTGAATGTTTAAGATGTGAATAGGAATCGAGCGTTGAAACTTTTATGTTAAGCAATTATCTTACTACGACACCACAAAGCCAATCGAACTCCATTATGTTGGAATAGGTATATAAACGGAATTTTTGGGGTGTGCAAAGTAATAATCTGAATGTTTAATATAGGCTGTTATGTGTATGAAAGATTATAAGGTTAAAAAAAATTCGTAGAAATAAATAGAATCTGTATTAAACCTAATAATTAATCATGTATTAATCATATTTAGCCGTATGCAAAGTATAAAATCTGGCCCTTTTCATTTTAAACATTTAAAGATATTAAAGAATTTCTTATTAAGGAGATTATAGTTTCGAAGATACTTGTGCCAATCAGGCCCTTTTTCTTTAAAAACATGGGAGAATTTCTTATTAAAGTGATTTTAGTTTTTGGTGATGGCGATGGTACTTGCATCACATATTTGAAGTCCGCTTATAATAAATATTAAAGTATTCGTATTAATTAGATAATTCTGCATTTGTTCTATAGTGTCTGTAAGAGTGTCAAAAAAAAAAAGAAAATTTAAATGTAAGCAACTATATTATTCCTTAGTACATTATTATCTTATTCTTCTTATCTTTTTCTTCATAGGTGCTATAGATTATAGATTATGTATTTATTTTTTCTAGACGGATTTGGACGTTTTGAATAATTCTGCTAAATATGTTCGAAAGGAATTAGTAAAATTACAAGATTTTGCACCAAACCAGAAATATGTAATAATGAGTGCTAAAATTTTTAGAAATCGTTATGGAGAAGTGGTCCAATTGGATCTTGGATCTCAGACAATAAGATTCTGTTTCTGCTTCAAGGAGTAACTGAAACTTTTAAAAATTTGCACCATTTTTTGGTACAAAGTTTTTTGGTTTGGTTTGGTTCAACATTATTTTGAAGGAATTGACTATAGTTAATAATTTAAATTCGACTCCGGTCTTTGAAGTGTCTCTCAGTTAATTCAGGTAATACAAAACTGTAAAAAAGGTTACAGTTACAAGGCTTCTAATATGTATGAAATTATATGTTTTTTTCTTTAATGGATAAAAGACAATATAAACAATTCATATTTGACAAATGTATATTTCAACAAGTATATTATTGATAATATATTAAATTTTCAATTATTTTTTTCTTTAATGAATAAAAGAAAATAAAAACAATTCATATTTGACAAATGTATATTATAACATGTATATATTATTGATAATATAATAAATTTTCAATTATGCAAATCAACAAATATATTTTCTTTATTTAATAACACGCATGCTTTCAGACAAAAACAGCGTTCATTGTAGCAATTACTAAATTACAATATTCATCTACTATACTTTCTACACTTATTGGATAAATTAATTTTGATAATAATTCCTTAAAAGCTTTTATAAAATTATTATAATTGTGTTAAGGTCAATTAAATTTAGCCTATTGATTAAGGGATCGTCATTATATGTTTTGATGAATATTATGTTAACCAAATCAGATTCTGTTAAGCATATAGTCATTTCCTGCCTAGTAATTCGCATAATTTTGAATTATTATTACCTGTTATGTTTATATTCTTACAAGAAATAAAACGTATCTTACGTTTTATTTCCATTTTTTTTTTCACATCCGCATGATGATGTCTTATGGCATACAAGTATTTGTTGATGGTGCCAAATTTAAAAACCGGGTTTGGGGCTGGAGTTTTCTCCTCGCAACTGCACTTGAAAATTAGTGCGAATCTAGGGAAGCACACCACGGTTTTTTAGACAGACATAGTAGCGCTGACTATGAGCGCAATTGAAGTGACTAAGATGGAAGTCACAGGTAAGAACCTGCTATTCGTCACAGATAGCAGGGCATGCTTTTAATGTCTCAGAGGTGGTAAGCTCACATCTAAATTGGCACTGGACGGACAGATGGGGAAATGACGATGCAGACAAGCTGACGGGGCGGGGAAACCGGGGTTGCTTGGGTTCTGAACCTGCTATACCGCTACCTCTTGGCCTGCATCTATGAACTTTTAGGTCGCAGTAGCGCTATGCAGGCAGCAGCGGTCTGGGTACAGACTTCTGGCTGCTTACATGCAAACGCAGCATGCCATGCTCCTCTCATAGGAGGACAAAATACCTACTAAACCTAACCAGGAACAAGCTGCGTATAGCGGTTTGTATCCTGACAGAGTACTGTGGGTTAAACTATCATCTCCATAAAATTACGCTAAGATCTATCCCGACCTGCTGGAGATGCGAGTATGATGACGAGACGACCGAGCACGTACTATGCTACTGGTCGACGCTCTCCGATCTGTGCCAACATATCCTAGGAGCACCGCGGCGTAGTATTGTCAGTATCTTTCCTGTCCCAACCGCCTTTTGCTGAAAGCCTAATGGCGGGTCAGTGCAGCAGCAATTAAAAAACATGATTTTATCATGTTAATTGTTGTAAAAAAAATTGTTCTTGTCCCAACCGCCTAAAACAGCCAAGGAGAGTGGACGCTTGGGCGCAGACAGAAATAGATTTTGTGAAAATTGGTGGATTTAAAAATTTAAGCTTTCAAAAAAAAATTAATAGTACGGTCGTGTGAAGATTGATTTTCTGCTTAATTTGACATAAAAGTCGAGTTAATCAGTTAATTAATAAAAAAGTTATTAATAAAATAGTGAAAATCCATTGTTCTTATTAGAACAATTTCGGGTGGAATTTTCCAGTGGTTGGTGACATCTGAGGTAATGTAGATAAAAGAATATTCAATAAGGGGTAAGTCTCTGCATGATTTATACATTTGCATGGTTTAAATAGTTATTATAAAGGTAAAATCAAAGTTAAAAATTAAAAAAAGGCACGTCACCTTGTTATAGGTTAGCGACGTGTACTTACGATAAGTAAGGGGCGCTATGTCGACATCGAAAATCGTTGATTGTCGATATAACGGTTATTCGGTTTTTAGATAACGGTTATTTTTATATTTTTATTTTATTTTCGAGTTACAGGTAGTAGGGTGATAGTTTATAGTAGAATTATAAAAATTATTTATTTTTATAATTTTCAATAAACAGTTTTGGTAAGAATATATATATTTTTAGGTATTTTTTCACAAATTAAAATTTTAGAGGTACGTATACATAATAAAGTATACGTTTAATATGGGTAGGGAGAAGGTAAGATAGAGAGTGAAAGAAGTGTCCTCCGATGAAGAGTCGGTTGTAAGCGGCATGTCTGCCGTTAGTGACCGGCAAACGAGGGGGGAAAAAAGAATGAAAAATAATAAGGAATTAGAGATTAAATTGTATAAGAACGTTGAAAAAAAAGGGGATTTAACTGGGCGGGAAAGCAAAATTGATAGTAGTCGAATAATGGAGAGCAGCATGGTGGAAAGCGAACTGGAGGGAGAACGATATGGGAAACGGGGAAATTCCCGAACAATTGAAAGGGGGGGGGAAAAGTTATGAAGATAATGGGAAAGTATGTCCAGGGGAAAATGGAATTTGGTAAGATCGACCAAATGATGGTATGCAGGGAAGTGCATACCATTATTGGGTCGGTAAATAGATGGTTATTGGAGGAAAAAGATGATGGGATGTCAAAAATATTAAGCAGAATGGAAAAATTGGAAAAAAGAATGGAAAATGTTGGAAGAAATAATTTGAAAAATATAGATAAAAGTTTGAAAAAAGTAGAAAATAGAAATAATATGATGGAAGAATATGATGGGAGCGGAGAAAAAAGGGTCTTTTTAGAGGTTGAAAGTATACGAAAAGCATGGTCAATGTCCAGCAGAAGGACGAAGGTTAAAACCTTTGCCCAAGTTCCAAAGGATTCAAGTAGGCCAAGAAGAGAAAAAGAAATTAAAAGCGATTGGGTTAGGCCGGTTGGCATCAAGAAATATGATGTCATAGTTAGCAAAGAGGGAGAGAATAATAGCCAGCAAGTGGTTAGGGATGTTAAAAAACTGTTGTTGAATAACCAGGTAAATGAGATTAAGGGAATTAGAAGGATCCAAAATGGAAGAATTATTTTGGAAATGAAAATTGAAATGGAACAAAGAAAAGTGGAAAATATTTTGAATAAGAATAAAGAAATTACAGTGAAAAAGGGGTATGAAAAATTACCAAGATTTAAGATTAGTAGTGTCTACGAGGGGTATAAAGATGAGGAATTGATAGAGGCAATTATAAGCGAAAATGAAGGGTTATTAGGAGAAACTAATGGAAATGCCAAGAAAAGCATGAAGGTAGTTAGAAAAATGGTGAATCGTTTTAATAAAATGAAAGCTACGTGGGTTATTGAAGTGTCATCTGATGTTTTTAGCAATATTATGAAAAACGGGTATATATTGTTAAAATTAGAGAGTGGCAGTGAATGAGTATATTGATGTAAGTATGTGTTACAAGTGCCTATAAGTTACTATAAGGCCTTTGGTCATATAGCCGAATATTGTAAGTGGGAAGTTGAATGTTATAATTGTGGAGGTAGACATGAAAGGCGAATGTGTACGAAAAAAGTTAGGTGTTGTTCTAATTGTAAAAAATTAGGAAAACAAAGCGAAAATTGTGGATATGCAGCAAATTCGTTGGAATGTCCGGTATATCGTAAAAAGTTGGCAATGGAGCGAGGGAAGATTAATTATTAAATAAATAAATAATATTAGAAATGGATACCATAAAAATTTTACAAATTAATTTAGGAAAAGGAAAAGCGGCGACAAGTTTAATGAGCGAAATGGTGAAGAGGATGAAAGTAAGTAGTGTAATGGTACAAGAGAGATTTATGTATGAAAATGAGTGGAAAGATTGGAATTATTTTGGTGATGGAAAAGTGAGAGTGTGGGTGAAAAAGATATTAAAGCCGAAGTTGGTGGATGTTGATTGTAATGGTAATATAGTGAGTGTAATGTGTGAATATAAAAATAAGAAATTAATATTGGTAAATGGATACCAAGAGCCAGGAAAAAATAATAAAATAAGGTCTATGGTAGAGAAGAAAGTAAAGAAGTATAAAATGGATGTGATAATAGCAGGAGATTTTAATGCTAAAAATGAAGTATGGGGAGGAAAAGGAAACGGATAAAAGAGGAGAAATAATCGTGAAATCGGTAATGAGTAATGGATGGAAGTTGGAAAATGATGGACTATCTGAACCTACATTTACAAATACCAGAGGTTTTGTAAGTTGGGTAGATATTACTATAAGTAAAAATGTAGTAATAGAAAATTGGTCAGTTAGTGATGAAGAAACCCTAAGTGATCACAAGTATATTACGTATGAAATAAAAAGAAAAAACAACAAGATGAAAAAGAAAATACAACAAGTATTGAAAAATTCCATAGTAAAACAAGATGGTAGTATTGAAAAAGAAGCAGAAATAATACAGAAATGTTGTCAAGAAGCTACGAAAAAACATGTAAAACGGAGAGAAATTAATGAAAAAGAAAAAATTAGTTGGTGGAATAAAACTCTAAAGAAATTGAGAAGTTTAGTAAGAAAGAAAAGAAGAAAACATCAAAATGAAACTGATGATGATACCAGAGAAAAATATGAAAAAGAATATTTAAAATTAAGAATGGAATATAAAGTAATGATAAAAGATGCAAAAAAGGAAAGTATTAGAAAAGAAATTTTAATACAGGAATTACAAGAAGAACAACCTTAGAATAGGTTATGGAAAATAATGAAAGTTGGAAAAAAATGGGAGAATAGAAAAATAAAGCAAAGAAGTGGAGGAAGTATGATAATAGATGAAGAAGAAGAAGAAATGGAATTGATTAAAGAATGTTTTGTTATTAATACTAAGAAATCGAATGAAGGTGAAGTTAGATTAAATAATAGAAATAGAAGATGGCATAATAACAATGATGAGTTGTTTAGCAGAAAGAAGTAGAAGAACGAGTTGGAAAAATGCCAAAAAAGAAAGCCGTTGGAAAAGATGGAATACCTAATGAAGCATTAATATATATATTTGATTGTATATTTGATAGAATCATTGACTTATATAATAAATGTTTTAGTGAAGGTGTATTTCCTAAGATGTGGAAATATGCTACAGTAGTATGGATTCCAAAGATGGATAACGGATATAGACCTATAAGTTTACTACCAGCATTGGGAAGAGTATTGGATGCATTACTTACTGTAGGAATGCAGTATGTAATGGAAAAACGAAGTTTATATAATGAAAGGCAATATGGATTCAGAACTGGAAGAGCAACAGTAATAGTTGTGGAAGAAATAGTTGAAGAATTGAAAATCAATAAAGAGAATAAATTACATTCTCTAGTGATTTGAAAAATGCTTTCAATACAGCTTGGGTAATTACTGTGGAAGAAAGATTGGAAAAATATGAAATCCCAGATAATTTGCGAAAAATAGCTGTGAATTTCATGTTAAATAGAAGAATATGGCTAGGGAAAGAAGATAATAGTATAGGTATAAGTAAAGGATGCCCTCAGGGATCTGGATTAGGACCGATTCTATAGTTATTAGTAATGGAAGGATGGTTTGAAGCAATCAAAAAAATGAAAAAAGAACATCATATATCAGTAACATATCAAGCTTATGCTGATGATCAGATAATTATAATATCTGGTAAATCAGCGAAGTTTATAGAAAAAGATTGGAAAATTGTTAAAGAAACAGTAGATTCATGGGCTGTTAGAGAGACGTTAAAATATAATGGAGTTAAGACAGAAGCAATGTCTGTTTCTTGTAGAAAAATATTACGAGATCCTGTAATATATTGGAACAAAGATAAAATAATGATGAAGAATCATATAGAATATTTGGGTGTCGTAATAGATACCAAAATGTTTTATATTGAGCATGTTAAAGAAATAAGAAAGAAGATCGCAACCGTATCGAGCAAATGGATTGGAGTGATGAAGAGAAAATATGGTTTCAATAGAAACACATGTAAAGTGGTATATGATAACGTGATACAACCAGCGGTGTTATATGGAGCTGAAATCTGGGGTGAAAGAGCTTTGAATAGTATAGTGAAGCAGCAATTGTTGGCAATTTAAAGAATTTGGACAAAAACAATTGTGAAGAGTTACTCAACAGTTTCCAATGATGCGTTAAATGTGTTAGCTGGAACTCCGTCATTAAGTATAGAAGCATATGCTAGATGGAGTTTCAAGAAAGTGAATAAAGTTGAAACACATATAGGTAGAGGAGCACATCCAGTGACGGATTAAATGAAAATGATGAAGAAAGTGATGATAATAGAAGTATATGGGTGGATGCTGGTGTTACAGAAAATAATGTAGCATATCTAGTATCAACAGATATAAGGATGATGGAGGGAAACACAATACGGATGGAGTAGAAGTAGAAGGAAAATATAGTTCGACTATAGCTGAAGGATTAGGAATTATATGGGTATTGAACTGTATTGAAAAATGGAAGTGGAAAAACAATATCACTATATATAATGATAACAAAAGTATGGTAGAGAAAGTGAATAGTAAATGGGCAGAAGACATTATAGGAAGAGAAATTCAAGAATTAGTAGAAAAATTGAAAAGTTTAAGTTTAAATATACAGATAAAATAGCAAAAGGGGCATGTGAAAGAAAATAAAGAAATGGTAATAGTTGATGAAAAAGTAAAGGAAATGATGAAATTGCCAGATAATTTGGTAAATATATGGGAAGGAATACCATACAGACAGGAAGATAAGCTGAGGATAAAGGAAAGAAAGTTGTGGATAATGGAAGAATGGCAGAGTGAATGGATTGACAGTAAAAAAGGAAGAGAATTGTATAAGTGGTGCAAGTATGTTGGAAGAAATAGACTGCCACTGAACGTTAAAGCCGTACAAGCAGTTACTGGACATGGTAACTTTAAACCTTACTATTTAGGAAGGTTTAAATTAAGTGAAGCCAGTACGGTATGTGATTGTAAAGAAGAAGAAGAATCTGCTGAACATGTAATATGGAAATATAATATAGAAGAAAGAGCAGATATAAGATATAAGTATTGTGAGAAATTGGATGGAAAACGAATAAGACTTCGAAATGAAATGAATGAAGAGGAAATAGATATTATTGAAATAATTAATCAGTGGGCCAATGAAATTGTGGAAGAAGAAGAAATGTAGAAAATAATTAGAAATCCCGGTAGCCAATCCAACAAAGAAATCAAAAAATTAAACAACCAAAACCCGGTAACTAATCCAACAAAAAAATTAAAAAATATATAAAAAACCTGATAATCATTCCAGAAAAAAAAAAAACAAAAATTGGTGCGTTGTGGTATTTGAGTGAAAGTGTGTGTTGTGGTGTGTGAGTGTGGGAGGGTCTTCTTTCCCCGGTAATTTTTGGGTGAGTTGGAGGTGGAAGAGTTCTCTTGCCAGTGGTCTCAAAGGCTAGTGGGAAAACTTGCCGAAAGCCTAACGGCGGGTCGGTGCAGCAGCAATTAAAACATAATTTTATCATGTTAATTGTTGTTGTAAAACAAATTGTTCTTGTCCCAACCGCCTTGAGCTGCGAGGGGACGCAGATTTTTCTCCCACGGCCTCCTAGTGGCGTAGCTCATCAACGGTTCCCCTGAAACGGCTAAGAGTTGGTATTTAAAAATATATCTGAGTTGGACACAGATGGGAAAATGAGTAAATTATCGATGAGTAGAGGCAGATTCTGCTCGTAGTTGATAAAGGGAGAAGTGTAGGTTGTTTGCAGCAGGGGGTGCAGCAACAAAAAGCGGGACATTGGGATGAATAGAGAGTGATTGCTAAAAAGTACAGATTAATAGCATCAAGCTAGTCAGTTTAAATCAGGGATTTAACACCTGTGGTAGTTAATCGAGTGAGGATCACTGTAATCTTTGATAGAACCGAACATCGTTCTTCGCTAATGGAGTGCGGTGATGGTTAGGGTGTGAACTTAGCAGTGGTTCGCAGTGCTAGCAGAGTTTGGTCTGTAGAGTCCGTATGCCTTTTGGTTGGGCGGAGCCGCAGCAATATAAAACATGTTGATGCTTTATCATCGATATGTTAATCATCACACCGCCTCCTAATGGCGTAGCTCGTCAACGGTTCCCCTGAACCGGCTGAGAGTGGGTATTTAAAAATGTATCTGAGTGGACACTGGTTTTTGGTATAGAGTTAATCAACGAGGAGTAAAGGCAAGTACTCTGCTCGTAGTTTGATAAAGGGTTAGGTACGGTTGTTGCAACAGGGGATGCAGCAACAACACGTGGGACATTGCGAGAGAAAGAGAAGTGATCGAGTTAGATTACAGCTTAGTACCAACAAGCTAGTTTGTGAAAATCAGGGATTTAACATCTGTGGTAACTGATTGCATGTGGATCACTGCGAATTGACAGAACCGAACATCGTTCTCCGCTAATGGAGTGCGGTGATGGTTAGGGTGTGAACGTAGCAGCGGTTTGTAACGCTAGTATAATGAGTTTGTTCGTTCCGTATGCCATTCGGCGGGGCGGTGCTGCAGCAAATTTAAAACGTGTTTTATCATCATCGACATGTTGATGCTGTAGTATACAACAAATATAAGCAAATGATATTACACTAGGCTTCCAAGCCTAGATGCATATCATATGCACAAATTTGTTGTTCCGATTTGATTAATGCCCCAACCCGCCTTGTGGAGAAAACTTGCCGAAAGCCTAATGGCGGGTCGGTGCAACAGCAATTAAAACATGATTTATCGTGTTAATGGTTTTTGTGAAACAAATTGTTCCTGCCCCAACAGCCGCCCTGCTAGAGTTCATTCTAAAAACGGGCTGGCTGGATATAAAGATGCGTTGAGAGATACAAAAGAGGCCAGCACAATGGGCCAGTTGGAGTATGAGCGCACAGGGCGTCCACACCTGTCGATACCCATCCCTGCAAAACTAACTCCAACTCCATTAGTCTAGGACATAGGTGGGGAACCTGCGGCCTCCGCGAGAAAGATGCAAAACGACATATGCGGCGATCAGTGAAATGAAAAAAGAAAATGGTACAAAAAAGATACAGGGATGGAAATCACCAGAAAAAATAAGAGAAATCACAGTGAAAGCGGCAGAAGGGGAGAATGTAATGGAAAAAATAAGAGAAAACCTTACGATAGAAGCAGTAGGTGAAGAAGGTATAAAGGAAATAAAAAAATTTAAAAGTGGATTGGTAGTGATGAAGTGCAGAAACGAGCTGCAACAGGAGCAAATAGGGAAGAAACTGGAGGAAGTAAAAGGAATGACAGTGAGGAAAATGAAAGAAACAAAGCCGTTGTTTATAATAAAACAAATTGAGCAAGGATATACTGAAGAAGAAATAGTAAACGAAATATTAAGAGAAAATGAAGAAATAAGGAAAATAGTGGGGATTAGAGAGGTGAAGACAGTAATGAGAGCAGTTAAAAAAAATACCTTTAGGAACAGTAAACAATATGTGGCGGACTGGGTAGTAGAAGCTGACAAGCAGATATTCAAGTACGTGTTAAAAAAAGGAAAATTATGGATAGATTTTAATGTAAAACAGGTAGAGGAATATGTAAAGATCACGATCTGCTATAAATGCTGCTGCTATGGGCATGTAGCCAAGTACTGTACAAGAACGGAGGTATACTACAGATGTGGACAGGAAGGACATGAAGGGAAAGATTGTGAGAAAAATGAGATAAAATGCGCCAACTGCACAAGAATTAAAGGTAAAGATATAGAGCACATGACCACCAGCAAAAAGTGCCAAATATATAAACGAAAGGAGGAACAATATAGAAATAGGTTAGATTATGGAAGCTGGGAAGAAAAGAAGAAACAAACATAAAACTGAACAAGAATTGGGGAAAGGAGCAGGAAACCATGAGAAGAAAAAAAGAAGAAATATAGAGATTAGCAACATGGAATATACGAAGCATAAAGGGAAAAGAAATAGAACTAGAGGATGAGTTCCTGGAAAATAAGATAGACATACTTGCAATAACGGAAACGAAAAAAAAAGGGAGTGGATTACAAAAAATGATGAAAGGAAGTGTATTTATATATAGCGGAGTGGAAAGAGAGAAAAGAGCAGTTGAGGGAGTCGCATGTATGATAAAAAAGGAATGGGCACACAATATAGAAGAATGGGAGGCGTGTTCAGAGAGGATATTGACAATAAATATAAAGGATGATAATGAGAGCGTTAAAACGATAATAAGTGTGTATGGACCAAATGAAGACGACAAAAACGAGAACAAAGATAAATTCTGGGAAATGTTAACAGAGACGGCAGAAAGAGCAAAAGGGGAAATATACATTGCAGGAGATTTTAATAGTAGAGTGGGAAAGGGAAAAACAGGAAAGAGCAGAATATTGGGCCAGAATGAGGAGACTATGCTAAATGATAACGGAAAAAGATTGATAGAGTTTTGCCGAATTAACAATATGTTTATAGCAAATACTTATTATAAGCACAAGGACATACACAAGTATACTAGAGGGATGAGCAGCAAAATGAAAAATCAATAATAGACTACATAGTAGCAGGAAATGAAAATAGAAAGAACATAGTAGATGTAAAAGTATCAAGAGGACCGGAAGTGGGAAGTTAACATTATATGGTTATATCAAAAATAAAGAAGCCACTAAAATCAGACAACAGAGAGAGAAAAGAAGATAAGATAGAA
Source organism: Platypus cylindrus (assembly GCA_949748235.1). Classification (NCBI taxonomy): domain Eukaryota; kingdom Metazoa; phylum Arthropoda; class Insecta; order Coleoptera; family Curculionidae; genus Platypus; species Platypus cylindrus. The sequence continues at coordinate 41,880,415 of OX456488.1, forward strand.
TATGAGAAAATAAAAGCATATAGACTAAAAGGTGGCAAAGCAATATAGAGAAAAAATGAAGAGGATGATCGAGAGTAGAAATGAGAAATGGAAGGCATTAAGTTTGGAAGAGAGTTGGGAGGAATTCAAAATGACGATACTACAAATAAGCTCGGAAGTGTGTGGAAAAATATATATATATATATATCTTGAAGCCTGTCTACCATTCCTGGTGTAAACTTGTTAGTCTTTATCTTTTTTTCTTTATTTGTCTAGGCTTATACGTTTTCGCTTCGCGTGACTGCGTCGCAAAACTTTCTCCATTCTTTCCTGTTGTTTGCCATCCTGCTAGCTTCACTCATCGTTATTCCTCTTCTTTGCAATATCTTTTCTATCATGTCATTCCAAGTAGTTTCAGGTCTTCCCCTTTTTCTTTTCTGTCCAGGTCTAGCTTCCCAACTATATGCAATACTACAAGCAAGCTCGGAAGTGTGTGGAAAAATAAATAGAAATAAGAAAATAAAGCAAACTGCATGGTGGACAGAAGAGATCAAGAGAAGAGTTGGATTAAAAAAGAAAAAATTGAAGGAATATTTACAAAAAAAGGAAAGGAAAATAGTGAAGCAATTAGTATTAGAGGAAAAAAGAAATGAATGGGAAGAATTCGGTAATAATTTAGAAAACGAAGCTGCAGAGGGATAAAAAAATTCTATAGTAGACTAAGAACAATAAAAAAAGGAAAGACCAACAGTGCTACATATATAAATAACAAGGAAGGAAAAGTATTAAAGCAGGAAGATGAAATAATGGAGAGATGGAAGCAATACTTTGAAGAGCTGCTGTCAGACAATATAGAGAGGAACGATGCAAGATATATAATGATATATATATAAATGACAAAATATATGGGAGAAGAGGGAAGGCAGGTAATGCTGGACATATATAACAAAATATGGAAAGAGCAAATGATACCTAAAGAATGGCAGCATGCACTGATAGTACCAATCTTTAAGAAAGGAGATAAGAAAGATTGTAATAATTACAGAGGAATTACTCTATTAAATACAAACATGATAGTGTTGGAAATGACGATAAACGAGAGAATAAAAATTAATATAGAGAAAACTCTGGACGAATCGCAGTCAGGATTTAGGGAAGGCAGAAGCGTTCAAGACCATATATTTATGATTAAGCAGATAGTTGAAAAAACAAGTAAAAGGAAAAAAAATGTATACATGGGTTTTTTAGATTTAAAAAAAGCATTTGATAAAGTAAGAAGAGATAGATTGTAGAAGATGATGGCAGAGAAAGAGCTAAGCAGGAAAATGATTAACTTAATAAAAAAATATATGAAGCAAACTCAAATAGCGTGATAGTCAATAACAGACAATCAAAAAAATTTAAAACGAAAGACGGACTAAGACAGGGAGGAGGACTAAGTCCAACATTATTTAATATTTACATGGACAAAATAATAACGAAAGCGAAAGGAAGAACTAGAAGACTTGACGTGGGATGGAATTATATGGAGAGAGTTGAAGTAAAGATTGGAGCATTTGCGGACGATATAATGGTGATAGCATCCTACGAAAAAGAGTTGCAGACAAGCATAAATAAATGGAATGAAACACTTAGAGGGAACGGCATGGCGATGTGTAAAGAGAAAACAAAAGTAATAGTAATCGGGGAGCAACATGAAATAAAAATCATGGTGGATAAGGTAAAATTGGAGAAATTTTTTAGGTGTTTTACAGTATCAGTGTTTTACAGTATCAGCAATACGATTGTGGGGAAAAAAGAAATAACAAGAAAAACAAAAATAAACGTCTATAAAACAATAATAAGACCAATACTGACCTTTGGATGTGAGACATGGATAACAGATAAAAAGGAAATAAGTAAAGTCCAAGCGGTAAAAATGAAATACATGAGGAGAGTAAATTGAATGACAAAGAGAGAAAGAATCAATAATGAAGAAATAAGCAAAGAACTAGGAATGGAGGCGATACACGAATACATAGAGAAGAGGCAGTTGGGATGGTGGGGCCATCTGAAACGAATGGTACAGGAAAGACAAGTGAGAAGGGTATGGGAAGTAAAACTATAAAACTTTAGAAGTAAGTGTATAAATATTTATGGTTTAGAGCCGGCTTTCTACCATACGCTACCTGGGTATGCTTGGGATTGCATGGTGAAAATAACAAAGTGTAAACTTAGGCTTCTCAAAGACATAGATCAACTTTTATTTATAGAAAAAGGTCTTAGAGGAGGTATTTCTATGTGTTCTAATAGATACTCCGCGGCAAACAACAAGTATATGAAGAATTTTGACATTACAAAGCCATCTAAATATTTATTGTATTTAGATGCCAATAACCTACATGGTTGTGTCATGTCTCAGTATCAACCTTACGATAATTTTGCTTGGCTAAATAATGTAAATAAGGAAGATATTATGAATGCTCCTGATGATTCCGATAGTGGTTATATTCTCGAGGTAGACTTAGAATATCCAATGTCGCTCCATGACAAACATAAAGATCTGCCGTTCTGTGCAGATCATGAACGACCACCAGGTTCTAAATCTGTTAAATTATTGAATACAGTTACTAATAAAAAAATTATATTATACATTACCGAAATTTAAAACAAGCCTTGCAGAACGGTCTGGTCTTGACTAAAATTCATAAAATATTACAATTTAGCCAAGCCGCATGGCTCCAACCATATATAGATTTAAATACTAAATACCGAGAACAAGCTAAAACAGATTTTGAGAAAAATTTGTTCAAATTAATGAACAATGCCGTATTCGGAAAAACAATGGAAAAAATTAGGAAACATAGGAATATCAAGAAGGTTCGTAAATGGGAAGGCCGTTATGGTGCTAAAAATCTAATATCGAGCCCATTATTCTATAGCCATAAAATATTTGATGAAGGTTTAGTTGCTATAGAGCTAAACAAATCACATATAGTGTTTAACAAACCGGTTTATATAGCAATGTGTATTCTAGACATATCTAAAACTCTTATGTATGACTTTCATTATAATTTTATATTAAAAGAGATTTCACCAACTGAAAATTGCAAATTAATGTACATGGATACAGATAGCTTCATATATGAAATCATATCTGATGATGCATATTTAGATATTATTAAAACGCATATACAAAAATTCGATACAAGTAACTATGCTGCAGATAATCAATACGGTATACCATTAAAAAACAAAAAAGTTTTTGGTCTGTTTAAGGATGAGGCAGCTGGCAATATTATTACCAATTTTATCGGATTAAGATCAAAAATGTACACTTATAAAATAGATTGTTTGAATAAATGCATAAAAAAAATTAAGGGGTGAAATACAGCATAGTAAAAAATGAAATAGATTATAATGATTATTATGAATGTTTAATGCTACCTAAAGAAAAAGTTATAAAGTAGCGTTCCATACGTTCGTATAACCATAATATGGTTATTACTGCTTATTTAGTGTAGAGGAAATTAAACTAGCTCTTAATTCATTTGATGATAAACGTTATTTGATTGCAAACAGTACAGACACGCTTCTTTGGGGTCACTATAAAATTGAATCTAATTAATGACAATAGTAATGATATGTATATAATTTGTATCTCAAATGCATGGTAGTATTACTAAACATCTATAAATTTATTCATTTGTAGTACAATACTTTGAAATAGATAATTAGAAATATATTTTATGAATAGGTATATAATATGTATGTAAGGACTTTCTCATTTTTTATGTTTAAAATTACTTTTACTTAAACCTTGTGTGTTTTAAATAAATGAGAATTACGATTTGTCTGTGTCGTTTGTTATACTTAGCATCACTATACAATGTACGCTACCAACTAAACTGGCCCTTTTCAAGTTCAAACAAGTTCAGATCTGTTGATAGACGAAAATAAGAAAGTAGGTAAAATAAATAACTTATAGTTATTAATAGGCAAGTAATAAATTAAAATAACTAATTCCGTAATAAATTTATTATTTTCTATTATAAGCTAATATAAAGAAATATATATATATATATATATATATATATGTATCGTAAAGCCTGTCTACCATTTCTGGTGTAGGCTTGTTAGCCTGTATCTTTTTTTCTTTATTTCTTTATTTGTCTAGGCTTATACGTTTTCGCTTCGCGTTACTGCGTCGCAAAATTTTCTCCATTCTTTCCTGTTGTTTGCCATCCTGCTAGCTTCACTCATTGTTATTCTTCTTCTTTGCAATATCTTTTCTATTATGTCATTCCAGGTAGTTTCAGGTCTTCCCCTTTTTCTTTTCTGTCCAGGTCTAGCTTCTCATACCCTTCTCAATTGTCTTTCTTGTCCCATTCTTTTCAGCTGACCCCACCATCCCAACTACCTATTCTCTATGTATTCGTGTATCGCCTCCATTCCCAGTTCTTTTTTTATTTCTTCATTCCTGATTCTTTCTCTCTTTGTCACTCCGTTTACTCTCCTCATGTATTTCATTTCTACCGCTTGGACTTTACTTACTTCCTTTTTATCTGTTATCCATGTCTCACATCCAAATGCCACTATTGGTCTTATTATTGTTTTATAGACGTTTATTTTTGTTTTTCTTTTTATTTCTGTTTTCCCCACAATCGTATTGTTGATAGTGTAAAACACTTTCATTGCTTTTTCTATTCGGCTGTTAATTTCTTCTTCTTACTTTCCTGAACTAGTTATTTCTACTCCCAAATATTTCCATTTCGTCACTTGCTCCAATTTTACCTTATCTACCATGATTTTTATCTCATGTTGTTCCCCGATCACCATTACTTTTGTTTTCTCTTTATACATCTCCATTCCGTTCTCTCTAAGTGTTTCATTCCATTTATTTATGCTTGTCTGCAACTCTTTTTCGTTAGATGCTATCACCATTATATCGCCCGCAAATGCTCCAATCTTTACTTCAACTCTCTCCATATAATTCCATCCCACGTCAAGTCTTCTAGTTCTTCCTTTCGCTTTCGTTATTATTTTGTCCATGTAAATATTAAATAATGTTGGACTTAGTCCTCCTCCCTGTCTTAGTCCGTCTTGCGTTTTGAATTTTTTTGATTGTCTGTTTTTGACTATCACGCTATTTGAGTTTTCTTCATATATTTTTTTTATACATTTTTTTACCTTTTACTTGTTTTTTCCACTATCTGCTTAATCGTAAATATATGGTCTTGAATGCTTCTTTCTTCCCTAAATCCTGACTGGGATTCGTCCAGAGTTTTCTCTATATTAATTTTTATTCTCTCGTCTATCATCATTTCCAACACTTTCATGTTTGTATTTAATAGAGTAATTCCTCTGTAATTATTACAATCTTTCATAGTTCCTTTCTTAAAGATTGGTACTATCAGTGCATGCTTCCATTCTTTAGGTATTATTTGCTCTTTCCATATTTTATTATATATGTCCAGCATTACCTGCCTTCCCTCTTCTCCCATATATTTTATCATTTCAGTCGTTATTGTGTCTTTTCCTTTCTTCAGTTATTTTATGGTCTTTTCCAATTCCTCCATATTAAATTCCTCTTCCTCGTCTTTGCATTCCTTTCTCTCTGTATTGTCTGCTTCTCCTGTCTCATTCCTCTCTATATTGTCTGACAGCAGCTCTTCAAAGTATTGCTTCCATCTTTCCATTATTTCATCTTCCTTCTTTAATATTTTTCCTTCCTATATATGTATGTAGCACTGTTGGTCTTTCCTTTTCTTATTGTTCTTAGTCTACTATAGAATTTTTTTTTCCCTCTGCAGCTTCATTTTCTAATTTATTGCCGAATTCTGCCCATTCGTTTCTTTTCGCCTCTAATACTAATTTCTTCACTATATTCCTTTCCTCCTTGTAACACTGATACGTTTCTCTACTTTTTTTTTGTAAATATTCCTTCTATTTTTTCTTTTTTAATCTCACTCTTCTCTTGATCTCTTTTGTTTGTTTGTTTTATTTTCTTATTGCTTTTTATTTTTTCCACACACTTCCGAGCTTATTTGTAGTATCGTCATTTTGAATTCCTCCCAACTCTCTTCCAAACTTAATGTCTTCCATATCTCATTTCTGCTCTCTATCATCCTCTTCATTTTTTCTCTATATTGCTTTGCCACCTCTCCGCCTTTTAGTCTATACGCTTTTATTTTCTCATATTCTATCTTATCTTCTTTTCTCTCTCTGTTGTCTGATTTTAGTGGTTTCTTTATTTTTGATATAACCATATAATGATCACTTCCCACTTCCGGTCCTCTTGACACTTTTACATCTACTAGGTTCTTTTTATTTTAATTTTTGCTGCTCATCTCTCTAGTATACTTGTGTATATCCTTGTGCTTATAATAAGTATTTGGTATAAACATATTGTTGATTCGACAAAACTCTATCAATCTTTTTCCGTCATCATTTGTCTCCCCATTCTGGCCCAATATTCTACTCTCTCCTGGTTTTCCCTTTCCCACTCTACTATTTAAATCTCCTGCAATGCATATTTCGCCTTTTGCTCTTTCTACCGTCTCTGTTAACATTTCCCAGAATTTCTCTTTGTTCTCCTTTTTTCGTCTTCATTTGGTCCATACACACTTATTATCGTTTTAAGGCATTCATTATCGTCCTTCATATTTATTGTCAATATCCTCTCTTAACACGCCGCCCATTCTTCTATATTGTGTGCCCATTACTTTTTTATCATACATGCGACTCCCTCAGCGTCTCTTTTCTGTTTCCACTCCACTATATATAAATACACTCCTTTTCATCATTTTTCATCATAATCCTCGTCCTTTTTTTTTTCATTTCCGTTATTGTAAGTATGTCTATCTTATTTTCCGGAAACTCATCTTCTAGTTCTATTTCTTTTCCCTTTATGCTTCTGTGCAGAATGCGTCTAGCACGTTTTCATTTTGCATGTCTTTGAAAAGGTACGTAGTTGGGTGTGTTAATTGGACTTTTCGAATTACAACTACTTCTGGAGACTAGTTTGGGTTGTAATTTTTATCGAAAACTTTTCGTATTTTCTGATATTCGCAAATAATCATTAACATTAAATTTATTTTGTAAATTACCTATTTTAATACTGTATCAACTAAATGTTTTTCATTTTTATTTTTTACGTCACGAGGGTTCATTATTATAGCTCTGTGTTTTGTATTATTTTAACGGTTTTCAAGGTTTCGTAGAACTTTAATTCATTTATAACTTCCTTGTATATTAATTAGCTTCCACATCTAATTTTTCAAGGTTCTGTTAACTCTTACCACTATAAAAACTTTTTTTTCACTAAATACATGATAATGATTAATTTTATATTGTTTTACAAGTCTTTTCAAATCTTGATTGAAAAATTCACGTCCAGAGTCTATTTGTAGGTTTTTGGGTGATTATTTTTTGAACACTTGTTTAATGGTTTTCCTTACTTTAAGATCAGTTTTGTTTTCTACTGGCAACGCTCATACAAATTTTGAAAAACAATTTATAACAACAAGTATGTATTTGTATAGTTGATTTTCTTTAACATATGGAACCATTTCTACCAAGTCAGCTTGAAATAAATCATTAATTGATTTTATAATCACTTTGCGTCTTTGAAAATTAATCCTAGCGGTGATGAGCTTTAGCTTTAAATATAATATGTCTATAATTTTTCTCGTCTTGACTTGTAAATTTGTCTGGAATTGGTCGTTTTTTGAATAATAATTAATATAAACCAAGTGTCTCTTTATATCGTTTGTTTTTAACAGCAATATTGTTTCCATCAATGTGCATTTAAGAATCTCCGACATAAAATTCTTCCGATTCAAGAACAAATCTAACGCCATATTTATGATGGAAATTGTTTTTTTCATTTTGATGCATTTCCAGAATATATTTTCTAGGTAATGGATAATACTGCTCTAAATAGTCTTGTAAAGATTCTTGTTCTAAATTATCAAGACGTGATGAATCGTCATCATCATCGTCTTCATCATAATTACCCTTATCTGTGATTGAATCAAGTATTGATTGTTTTTCATAACTTATATCATTATCATCATCATCATCATTATTATCTTCTTCTTCATTATTTCCTAAGCGACGAAGTTTTCGCAATGATAATGCTGTTCTTTTTGGAGTTTTTATAATAACGGAGTTTTCTTGATTAAGCTTCAACAATGATGATGATGATGATGGTTCATTTTTCACTAAAGTCTCTTTGATTTCTTCTGGGTATTTTACTAGTGCTGCTGATGATGATGATGATCATCATCATCATCTGTTATTGCTCTTTTGTTTTTTCAATTCATGTTGAATATTTTCCAATTGTCGCGTTATTGGTGAAAACATATGCTCATGACCATTTCACCTTCTTTTAAAAACTTCAAGTTTTTTTCCAAATTTTTACGTTTTTCAATTAGCTTATTTTTTACACTTTTTTCAATTGATTTCAGTGTTGTTTTCTTTTATCACACTAGAGAGGTATGCTTCGAAACAAGTATGTAATCATTCTATTAATAAATATAGTTTACACCAGAGATATATAGTGATCAAATCCCATTCTGTACCGTCCATGATTTAATCCTTCCCTTTGAAAATTGTCAAAAATCCATAGGGGTTTCGCCGACAGTGAGAACATATGCTTTTTAAATCTTCAAACGACATGTCTGTTCCAATATGATCAGTATAAACATGTTTCAAATTTAAATCGTCCTGTTTGAATAAAACTATTACGATTGTGTTATCGCGAATTAGATGTTTCGGAATTTTTGCTTAACTTTGACAAAGATAAAATGAATCAATATTATTATGGCGACCTATACTAAAATATTCTCGAATTACATCTTCCCAAGTAGCACAGATACGTCATAATAATATCATATTCAGGTCATGCAATGATCAGATATGACGTCTACAATGACGATAAATGGCCATGTCTTAATGGCCTCCTAATGTCTCGACCACATGACGTCATTTCATAACGTCTGTATCACGTCATCAATAACGTTTAAATGACGACATTATCTACATGAAATTGACGAAATTTCTACGATAAGTGATATCACATGCAGGTTTACTAACAAACTAAAATCTCAATTTCAAAGGATATATATTTATTTAGCATAAATAAAAAACTATAGGTTCAAAAACAACATGAAAAAAAACATACTGCAGTATAGAAAAAAAATGTTAATCGTTATCTTATTAGTATATGAATTCTTAAATTGTTAAACAAGCATTGGCTTTTGTTCTTTGAGTAGCACGTTTCAACCGATTTTGAATGGCATTTTCTGTCTCACTTTGAGTTGCTCCAGGAACTCGGGTCTGAACAGCGCCTAAAACACAAAACTCAGTCAGCATTAATTACTCAAACAGCTAAATGGTTATTGTTAATTAAATAGACTAACGGATAATGACGGAATCTGAGTTTCCCCAAATGGAGTTTTTCAAATTTCGCTGTCTCGCAAAAACATATTGTGCTATATTGTTGAACAATCATATTGTTGGTCAACTTTTAACCTTTAAATTTTATTCGTTTGATTAGTATTTTAGATGCCTCTTAGAGATGAAAGATATGCTGCGTAAAATATATTTAAAAGATAAAAAATAGCACATTTAATTATGTCATCTACTTCATTTCTTACTAATTGCAATCACCTCGTCTTCATTAAAGTATAATTCCAATAATTGCAAATCCTCAGTTATAATTATCGTGAATTTCATTGAAATATTTCTAGATATGTCTGAATATCTTGTTTGATCAAATATTTTATTTCTTTAATTTTTTCTCTCCCTTTTTTAATACCTTGGGAGTAGATATACAACAGCAGAACTAGACCACGGGTTCAAAATTTCGCCACAATCGCGGGGGCCCCATTTTTATGTCATTGAGTTTCATGTGCTGTCCGCTAGGTGGCGCTGTGTGTAAATTTTCTTTTTCAATGTTTATGTTATATGGCGCTTTATGTGTCAATTGTCACTGTCATATTTTCGAATTTTGTGTGTGAATTATCAGTGTCATATTTATTTTTGAAATGTGGCGCCAAGTTTAAATGTGTTTTCCAATGGCGCTTTATGTGTCAATTGTCACTGTCATATTTTTGAATTTTGTGTGTCAATTATCAGTGTCATATTTATTTTTGAAATGTGGCGCCAAGTTTCAATGTGTTTTCCAAAGTATCTTTTGATGTAATGTTTGAAGTTTGATGTTGTGTGGATAGATGTCGGTAGTATCGGATATTGTTAAGAATTAGAAAAAAGGCGAAGGCTTGTGAGGCGTGCTTACCACATGGATAAGTATAAAGATGCCGTCGGGGCGCAGTCATAATAGGCGTCCTTACACCTATCCTTAATGTGGTAAACACACCTCGTGATTGCAGCAGCAGTAAAGTAGAGGAGTAAAGGAAAAGGAGAGAGCGAGAGAGACAGATGATAGAGAAGATCTTTAAAATAAAATTTTTAGATGTGAATAGGAATCGAACCTATAAATTTTTATGGGGGTATAAGGACCTTACCACTGAACCACAAAGCCAACCGCCATCCATTATGTTGGGTTGAGTATATAGATTGAATTTTGGGTTGCGCCGAACAGTAATCTGCATTTTTAATATAAAGAGATCTTTAACAGGATGTTATTTGAAAAGATTATAAGGGTGAAAAATTTTTCTATAAATGTTATAATCTGTATTAAATCTAAATTAACATATTTAGCCATATGCAAATGGCTATAAAATCAGCTTTTATAAAATTATTATAAAATGTGATAAAGTCAATTAAATTTAGCCTATTAATTATGGGAACGACATGATATGTATTGATGAATATTATGTTAACCAAATCAGATTCTGTTAAGCATATAGCCTTTTCCTGTCTAGTAATTTGAATCATTTTTAATTCCTCATTATTATTACCTGTTGTGATTATATTCTTACAACAAATAAAACGTAAATGGTCTAATTCCATTGTACTAAAATATATATGACGAATCCAATACATATTTAAAGTCAGTGTTTGCCATTAAAATTCTTCCAATTCGAGGGTATTATTTAACTTTATTAAAGGTCTAATGTTTAGTCGATCATCAATTATTCAGTTATTGTAGAAAATCTCGTATATCCGATACATATTAGTGTTTCCTTATTTAAATGCCTCAAATTAAGAGGACATTATTTAGTTTTACAAATGGCCTAATGTTTAGCCGAACATCAATCATTCTTTATTGTATTTAATAATAATAAAGGTTTTGCTTCATGACAAACCCACGTTTATCAATTTGAACAGCACTTAAAACACATTTCTCTTAAGGAATTTTAGAATGCGTGGAATGATAATCTGTATTTTTAATATAAAGAGATCTTTAACAGGATGTTATTTGAAAAGATTATAAGGATGAAAAATGTTTCTAGAAATGTTATAATCTCTATTGTATATTTAGCAAAATATAAAATCAAACCGATTTTCATATTAAAGGGACTATGATTTTTGCTGGTGGTGGTTATGGTGGTGGTGGTACCTGCATCAGGTATTTAAACCGTATGCCCATAGTAATGTTATAGTGTTCTACTACAAAGAATTAAATTTCTGGTTGCTTGTAATATTATAAAGTTAATAGTATTGTTTTCAATTGTATAAGTGTGCATATAGTGATCATGGAAAGTGCAGTTAATTTAAGCAGTGATATAGTAAATATACTTTCAAAAGATGTACCATTGTAACAAGAAAGTTCAAGTCTAGAAAGGAGCACATGGATCAGGAAAATCAACAAAATTATCCAAGACATTATGAAAATCATGCGCAAGAAGCAACCAGTAAGTGTTTATAATAAGCTTTCTACTAATTTAAGTAACTTAAGAAGATTTCGTCTTACGTTAAAAAATTATAATTACCAGACTCACACTGGTGGTAATTTGCGAGCTTCTAAGAGAAGTGATACAATAATTTGGGACGATCTAAAATCTGCATTCAACAACTGCATCCGAACAGGCATCATTTATAACATAAGACACACAGATGCCACTTAATTTTTAAAAGATTCATTTGAACTTTTTAAGAGACGTGTAAATAATATATTAAAGTCAATGAATGCTCTTAAAGTAAACATCTGTTTGTGCGCTCAGTATATCACCATCAAAGAAAATATAGAAATTTTGGAATTTAAGTACTTTCATAAAAGAAACGAAACAATTGATAGTGGCACGGATTTAGTAAACTGGTTTCAAAATAACGTCATTGACCAAATATTACATAAAATGGGTGAATTTCAAGAACGTGATAGTGGTTGGGCTCTAAAGGCAATAGTTAATTTACAAATTAATATAAGTAAATATGAATTCGGTCTTGCTGCTTCATCCTATATTAAATTACCTAAAGAAATTTCTAATAAAAAGGCGTGTCTTAATATAAAAAATTATGATAATTCATGTTTTTATTGGAGCGTTATTGCAGGACTTTATCCTGCTACTAATCATTCGGATAGAATTTCATCGTATCCACATTATTTAATTGTATTAAAAACAGATGGCTTACAATTGCCAATTTCAATAGGTCAAATAAGTATATTTGAAAAACTTAATAACATTTCAGTGAATGTTTATGCCTTAGAGTTACATGAAAACACTGAAAAACAAAAAAATTATATAACAGTACTTTGCAGAATAACGGACACCAAATTAGAAAAACATGTGAATTTATTGTACATACAAAATAAATATTATCCTAAAATTAATGATTACTCTCCGTTACCCGATGATAACAAGGAAGATGAGAAGCTTAAGTATGACTATTGCCTTATAAAAATATGTCTAGGCTCATATCAAAACAGATTAATAAACGTAAAATTTTTGTTTGCGATAGGTGCCTTAATTATTTTCTAACTCAGGATAAACTAAACAATCATCTCATTTTATGTGAACAATTAAAATTCTGTAAAATATCTTTTCCAAGTTATGATTACGTAGAGTTCAAAAATATTGTATATAAGCAAAAAGCACCTTTTGTAATTTATTTAGATTTTGAATGTGTACTAGAGAAAATAGATATTTCACGCAATAAAAGTCAAATTTGTTATCAACAACATACGCCATTTAGAGTAGGCTATTATGTAAAATATGCTTATGATCAATCACTTTGCTACTAGGACTTTTATCGAGGAGAAAATTGTGTAGAATGGATAGTAAATCAGTTAGAGTTATTAACAAACAAGATTGAACAAAAGATTAAATCATCTGTGTCTATGTCTAGTGAACTAGATATCGAAGCAGCAAAACATTGTCACATTTGTGAAAAACCGTTTCTAATTAATGATAAAATTGCCAAAGATAAAAATCATTATAATGACCATATACATAGTCCAGCTCATGCATCCTGTAACTTAAATTTTAAAAAATTATGTGTAGTACCAATAATTTGTCATAACCTTTCAAATTATGATAGTCATTTCCTAGTTAAAGAAATATGCAAAATGGGGACCATTTTGCATATTCTTTAACTATTTATTATTACCAATAAATAAAGAAAAATACATTTCATTTACTCAGCATTATCCTAATAGTTCTGTTCGATATTGTTTCATAGATTCTTACAGGTTTCACTGTCTGAATTAGTATCCACCCTACAAATAAATGAATTAAATATTCTAAAACATGAATTCCGTAATTTAGATGCGGAATCTTTTAAACTCCTATCTAGGAAAGGCGTTTTTTGCTATGATTATGTAGATAATTTAAGTAAACTAAATGAAACGAAACTACCAGCTGAAGAATTATTTTATAATAAGCTGACTAAATCACATATAAGTGAGGCCGATTTTGATCATGCAAAAGTAATTTGGAAAAGATTCAATATTACTAATTTAGGCGAATATAGCGACTTATACTTGAAAACAGATGTTCCCTTGCTGGCTGATGTATTTGAAAACTTTAGAAGTAAGTGTATAAATATTTATGGTTTAGAGCCGGCTTTCTACCATACGCTACCTGGGTATGCTTGGGATTGCATGGTGAAAATAACAAAGTGTAAACTTAGGCTTCTCAAAGACATAGATCAACTTTTATTTATAGAAAAAGGTCTAAGAGGAGGTATTTCTATGTGTTCTAATAGATACTCCGCGGCAAACAACAAGTATATGAAGAATTTTGACATTACAAAGCCATCTAAATATTTATTGTATTTAGATGCCAATAACCTACATGGTTGTGTCATGTCTCAGTATCAACCTTACGATAATTTTGCTTGGCTAAATAATGTAAATAAGGTAGATATTATGAATGCTCCTGATGATTCCGATAGTGGTTATATTCTCGAGGTAGACTTAGAATATCCAATGTCGCTCCATGACAAACATAAAGATCTGCCGTTCTGTGCAGATCATGAACGACCACCAGGTTCTAAATCTGTTAAATTATTGAATACAGTTACTAATAAAAAGCCTTGCAGAACGGTCTGGTCTTGACTAAAATTCATAAAATATTATAATTTAGCCAAGCACAATGGCTTCAACCATATATAGATTTAAATACTAAATACCGAGAATAAGCTAAAACAGATTTTGAGAAAAATTTGTTCAAATTAATGAACAATGCCGTATTCGGAAAAACAATGGAAAAAATTAGGAAACATAGGAATATCAAGATGGTTCGTAAATGGGAAGGGCGTTATGGTGCTAAAAATCTAATATCGAGCCCATTATTCCATAGTCATAAAATATTTGATGAAAGTTTAGTTGCTATAGAGCTAAACAAATCACATATAGTGTTTAACAAACCGGTTTATATAGGAATGTGTATTCTAGATATATCTAAAACTCTTATGTATGACTTTCATTATAATTTTATATTAAAAGAGATTTCACCAACTGGAAATTGCAAATTAATGTGCATGGATACAGATAGCTTCATATATGAAATCATATCTGATGATGCATATTTAGATATTATTAAAACGCATATACAAAAATTCGATACAAGTAACTATGCTGTAGCTAATCGATACGGTATACCATTAAAGAACAAAAAAGTTTTAGGTCTGTTTAAGGATGAGGCAGCTGGCAATATTATTACCAATTTCATAAGATTAAGATCAAAAGTGTACACTTATAAAATAGATTGTTTGAATAAATGTATAAAAAAAATTAAGGGGGTGAAATACAACATAGTAAAAAATGAAATAGATTATAATGATTATTATGAATGTTTAATGCTATCTAAAGAAAAAGTTATAAAGTAGCGTTCCATACGTTCTTATAACCATAATTTATTTAGTGTAGAGGAATTAAACTAGCTCTTAATTCATTTGATGATAAACGTTATTTGATTGAAAACAGTACAGACACGCTTCCTTGGGGTCACTATAAATTTCAATCCAATTAACGACAATAGTAATGATATGTATATAATTTGTATCTCAAATGTATGGTAGTATTACTATACATCTATAAATTTATTCATTTGTAGTACAATACTTTGAAATAAATAATGCTAAATATATTTTATTAATAGGTATATAATATGTATGTATGGGCTTTCTCATTTTTTATGTTTAAAATTACATTTACTTAAACCTGGTGTGTTTTAAATAAATGAGAATTACGATTTGCCTGTGTCGTTTTTATACTTAATATCAGTATACAACGTACGCTACCAACTAAGCTGACCCTTTTCAAGTTCAAACAAGTTCAGATCTGTTGATAGACGAAGGTAAGAAAGTAGGTAAAATAACTAATTCCGTAATAAATTTATTATTTTTTATTATAAACTGATATAAAAATATAATAAATACAAAAACATTCAAATATATCGATTTAAAATAATTTCTTCACATATGAAACAGTTAATCTTATGCGTATGTAGAGGGCCATCAATTACATCGCAATCATCATCATCTTCCTCTGCACGATGTCCCCAACAAGGCTTCGAATATTCTGATACCATTTCTTCTGGTAGTTCTAATTGATTACTCAATATTTTTATAAAATAATCATGGAATTTGCTTGGACACTCAATGCTGTTAATCATATCTTTTAATTCTAACATTTGATTAGTCGTTACCATGATTTCTTCTTTTACCAATAAATTTAAAAGCACACTTTAAAAATAATGTTGTTGTTACTGCTGCCACACAATAGAGTATCGACAAGATTGAATCGATTTTCTGTATTGATGAAACAGATGAAATAAATATTGGAGCGAGGAATCTGTCTAAACTCTCCCACTCACTATCTTTAAACTCAGCATTTTTGTTTATAATTCGAAATTTATAATTTGTTGAATTATTCGGAATGGTTGTAAACAAAACTGAGTCTGTAGCTTTTTCCATCTTACTCCAATTAGAAGGCCAACTATCATTAGTTGAATTGAAACAAATATAAACTTGTTCTGCATTTTTCGGATTAATTACATATATTACATTATTAAAAATTGTAACTAAAAAAAGGAAAGTAAATCCAATCATGATCATCTGATTTGGATTACTTGAATAAATTGAAAATCAACTGTTTCGTATGCATATGTATAAATATATATATATATATATATATATTTTTATTGAGGCAAAAACTTATACAACCAACTACTAAGTATAAAACAATTTCTTAAACTACACATATACAACTTATCATTTAGATGCTCCATACATTTTGGAATATAACGATTAAATTTATGTACACGATTAGAATTAATTAAAGTTTCAATATTTATAATTTTGGGTAGAAGTGATGTTGATGATCCGATTCTATTAGATTCACTGAATAACGTTTGTAAAAAGTCTTTCTTTTGATGGCCTTTAACATACACTATATCAAATCCATATAATTTCTTTATTATTAAATGTATAACATTGTATCTTATATGTCCTGATTCATACAATAGTCCATGAATATTATGATTTGCATAATTTACATCTTTCTTTTCAGAAATGGTTAATATTGAGTAAGGTTTAGGCTCTTGAAATACATAATGACTATACTGCGATCCATGCATAATAGTCATTTCTTTAACATGGAATGCTCGTTCACCTTCATAATTATTTAAGACAAAGCCTTGCATGTCAACTATAGCAATTTTCATGACTAATTAATTTTTCTAACTATTTCACTGAGAGGTAAATATTCTATCACACACTCGTGGATAATGATACAGTATGGTTTAGGAAGCAAAACCTTGATGTGACTCTATTTCGAGCTTAACGTCAACTGTTGAAGATTTTATAGACTCATCTCTTCTTGAACAATCAATTACAAATAACGCATGTGTAAGAAAATTATCGTAGCTTAACAAGACTTGTTTGCGTTCTAACAGAGATCATATAACTTCGATAAAAATCTGAATAATAACAGTATATATCTGCATAGTTATTTGCAGCAAAATTTATATTTGGCCTTTCAAATGGATAATAGTCTCCATTTAAAAGCAGCCTAATGCTAGAAATATTAGTATGATGAAATAAAGTATTATCACTAGTCATATGATCTTTTCGGTTTTGCTGAAAAGCAACAATGACATACCGAGGACATTCTACATTAGTGGTAGTTTTCACATTCCATATCTCTTTTGTAGATTCAATATTCAGAGAAGGTAATTCATGATAACTCCATTTTCTGAATGGAATTAAAATTGGTCGATCATGCTATATCGATTTTAATAATTCCATTTTTATATAATCATTGGGCGTTATATGTTTTACTTTCAATTCAATATTGTCAATTAGAATTTCTCCTATTGTTGTATTGTCACTTGCTAACATAGCATTGTTATCATTACGAGAACGTACTAAACGTAAAGTATGTTTTTCCACACATCATTGTTTTATAATCGCTGAATACACCAAATAAATGAGATAGTGGTATTCGCATAAAGAATTCCTCTTTGGCACATGTTGATAATCTATTTGGGAACTTCCAACTTCCTATAATTAAATGTTTTGCATCTTCTTCAGTATAACATAAATATCCACGAATAAGACTAACAATTCCCGGCTCTTTAACATGCTCCACTTCTACACCATTCAATTCATACGTTACTGAATCAAATAAAAATGGTCCTGCATTATTAACTAGGCACACAGTTCCATCTCCTTTTGTCTTTTTCAATTTTCCTTTAATTACCATAGCAGATTCGGCCATTAATAGCCAAACATCATTTCTATTTATTGTTATTTCAATTACATCACTGTTAGAAAATGACTTAATATAGGGAAGATATGTTCGATATTCCATATGTGTTATAGAATCATCATTCAATGGAGATTTATACAGGTTTAAAATTTGATCTGACGGCATATCCAATCGATTTCAAAAAAGTTGTGTTTAACTTTGACAATTTACCCCCCAACTTTCTAGCTGAACGGCGTTTTTTAACTGAATGTGTTTGCTTGTTAATACTCCTTTTATACGATTTATTAACATTCTTATTACTAGCACTATTAATTATTAAAACCATCTTTTTTTAATTCTAACCGAACGATAATTTCTTCCCCTCGAAAATTTTCAAGATTAAAATTCTGATCTAGTATTTTTAGGGAAATGGTAGGTGTCTCTTTCCCTACTACTGGTAAATAAACCAAGTTTCGTGGAATTTCGTCTATAGAAAATCCAGGATTGGACGTGATGGGAAATTCGTATAACGTATGTGACGGTTTGTTGTTATAGTTGTTATATTACTTGTTAATATAACAACTTGTTATATTACTATCCGCGTGAATCGTTCGGACTTTTACAATATTTACAGGATGATCAAATGAATGAACTATTCCAGCGTGCAATATCTTTCGTGAGAATCCTAGTAGTTCTGCTAGCGAATTTTCTGTATTAAAGTCTATATAAAAATCACGATGAAACATTTCTCACTTTAAAGTATTATTATTTGGTCGTAGGAAAAAAATATTTTCTCCTTTTTCATTTCCATTCAACTTGAAAGTTATCAATTGCTTCTTTAGATAATTATTAATATCTGCAATCTCATATACTCCAGCAGGTAGATTAATTGAATTGACTTGTTTGTTTTTATGTATATATTGAAATTTAGTATTTTCTTCAACGTTCGGTATAGTGTTGTACGAAAAGAAACCAATCAACGCCAATCCGTATTGAAAATTTGTATCTAGCTGTATGGGATTGGGAAAATCTATGAAAAGTGTTGATTTAAGATCCTTTAATGTGAATATTATAGACATAACTAACACTAGACTGTACTATGACTTGCTATTATATAGAAACTCGATACATAAATGACCACAATTATTAGAATTAAATTTTTGGAATCGGCTTCTATTGTAGATTATATTACTTGATTCACCGAAATATTTTATAAGTTCTGTTGGTGGTTTCAAATTACCAAAACTATCGAAATAATTGATAGTATTACCTTGCTTTTTATATGCCACCCAATGAGTGCCTGTATTGGTCTTCAAATCTAAATTAACAATACCACTTTCATTATAACGTATATATTTGGGTAATGTATCACGCATAAAGACACCTCTAAAATATGGCAATTTCAGTTTATTTATACAATTTAATATTTCATAATCACAAAGAGCTCTCTCAGGTAGATTCAGTGATTTTTTTTTTTTAAGTGTAATCCATATCCTCTAGAATTTTTACGTAAAAACAATCCTGAACCTTTCTTGCCAATTTCAACATTGTTGCCATTGTTCCCATTTACTTTCTTTTTTATATCTATTGTATTTTTAGCTACAGTAGATGCTCCTCCAGCTAGGGCACCCATTGCTCCCAAGGCAGATAAAATAGGCAACATTGGTAAAAATCCTCCAGATTTATGCTCAAATGGAATAACACGTGGCAAACGGATATTTTTTCGGCCCCCTGCTTTTTTAATAGCCAAGCGGGCTGCTTTTAATTCTTCTAAGCTTGATTTTCGTAAATTTTTATGGTTCTTATATTTTCTTAATGCTTTCGATGTAAGATCGATAACGTGTGTTTTGAATGAAAGCCTCATTCCCATTTTTCTTTTGGCTTTCATTGTATTTACAACTAACCAAGATGCAGCTTTTTCACCAAAACTGGAATCTTTTGATTTCATTCGTTCCCAAGCACGATCTTCTAATTCTTTATCCGCCTTATGTCTATCAGATAATGCAGTACTTGAGTTGTATGCGAGGTCGTGCTGCTTGCAAGCTGCATCTAATGGGTTGATTTCAGGATCACCACGTGCCAGGCGCTTCTGGATTCGCGTACCAGGTCCGCACCACTGATACTGAGGGAGGTGGGCCTCAAAGGGGAGCTAATCAATTAACGAATTTACTATACCCGCACCTCTGTAGTGAATAGGTTTCATATTACTAAACTGTATAAGCAAAATGAATTCATTTATATAGCCAATTCGTTTTCACCTCCAAAATAGTTACAAAAATGCGTTTAGTAAGACAAGATCTTAAACTTGCCATCGAGAATTTGTACTTTGATGATTCGACATCTGAAACATATATACACAGTGAATTACTACCAAATCATTTTCGTGGAATTTTCTGTGGTCCAAATTCGCAACAAATTCACTCTTAGCTTTGTTATTTGATCGAAATCGATTAAAATTTGCTAATATCTATCTTTATTCAAAATCTCTTTATCAGCCTAAGTATAAATTATTGGAAAATGTGTTGCAGCAAGTTAAAGAAATAAAATATTTCCCATATAAAGGTAATGAATTAGTTATTGATCCTGATGAAGCTAAAGAAAACTCAGTATTTATATTAGACGATGTTTCATGTGATAAGCAGGATAAAATTAGGACATATTTTTCAATGAGACGACACACATCTATAAACGTAGCATATTTATGTCAAACTTATTCCAAAATCCCTAAACAATTAATAAGAGACAATTGTAATGTGATTATACTTTTTAAACAAGATGATATTAACTTAAAACATATTTTTGATGAACATGTCACACCAGATATATCGTACAATTATTTTAAAAACATGTGTCAACAATGTTGGAATAGTAATAAATTTAAACCATTAGTAATTGTAAAAGAATTCGAATTAAATAATGGTCGATATCGATGTGGCTTTGATGTATATATAAAGGTTCATGAATAGTTTTTTTTGAAACAGTTCTTTTTATAATCATGAAGCTTCTAGATAAGTCGGAAAGTGCTCGCAAAAGAAAAATTTTAGAATTAGCTAATGACGTCCGAAAAAAATATTTAGCCTTGAAATTGGGACGTTCTAATGAAGATGGTACATTGAACCGAATTTTTACACTTGTTACTGATCAGTTAAAAAAATTAGCAGCAGGCAATGTGGTTGTTAAAAATAAAACGTCTAAAATAAATGGAAACGAAATGAAAAATGTAAAGAAAATTGAAAAAAAAGAGATATCTGAAGTAGATCAAATTGACAAGATAGATGAAGAAGTAGAAGAGGAGAAGGAGGAGGACGACGACGAGGAGGAAGAAATGGAACAAGAAGACAAGCTGGATGAGGAAGATGACGAAGTAGATGAAAGCGACGATACAATTACTAATGTGGATACACCGCAATTAGATAAATATCCACAAGTTTCTCAAGAACCTATAAAGGACTATTTTCAGCATTCTCCTAATATTGACATTACTAATTCTCCTAGATATAACGCTATCACTAATACATGAACCTTGGGTCCTAATAAAATTGAATTTGATAAAACTACTGGCCATATAATAATAGGTAGAGAACTATATACAGGTAGCACGGGACTACTAATATAATTTATTATTTTATAAAGATCCTAAAAATTATACTAGTAAAGACCTCGAGGAATTTGATCGCATATTAGATGACACTAATCTATACAGAAAAGGTTACTCTTCTCAAAGTAGAATAGTTGGAGTGATTAATCAGAAATATCGACGTATTATTCGTCCATTGTTGATAAAGCAAGGTGGAAACTATAATATGGTCTATAATTCCAAGCCAATAGAATATGTTTATTGGGATGATGTTAATGAACTAGTTGATAGATTACGATTGCTATTCGCATCACAACAAGCAGGTAATTCTTCTCATAATAATGGAATTGCGTCAACTATTGAAGAATTAAAAGAAGCAAAAGTTATATAATAATATATTACCATGCATAAATATTATTATTAAGTTAACCAGAGGTGATGAGCATAGATAGGTTTGGACGTTCGTCTGATAAATATTCACATTATCAGATTCGTTGCTTGTCTACTTCCTCATTATTATTTTCATTCACATATAATGGTGATTTAAATACTGGAAGTTTAAAAATATGTAACGTTAATTTACCCGCTCAAGATGATGACGTTGCTAATGAAAAATATGTGGATGGTTTATGTAGACCAATAATGAATTTGCATTTAATGCTACAACAAGATGTGGCTAAAAGTGAAGAAAATAATAGATTTTTAGATATTATTATCTATATAATAGATAATAATATCTAATCGCGATTAATAGATATATCTAATAGAATTAATGATTTAATCAATACTTTTTAGACAAAAATTATAGAATTA
Source organism: Platypus cylindrus (assembly GCA_949748235.1). Lineage (NCBI taxonomy): Eukaryota > Metazoa > Arthropoda > Insecta > Coleoptera > Curculionidae > Platypus > Platypus cylindrus. The sequence goes on from OX456488.1 coordinate 41,902,866, forward strand.
TCGGCATTATTTAATAGCAGTAGATCTGAATCTAATAGCACTATTGAAGATATAATTAAATATTAGATAAGGTTCAGATGAATGTATTTAATAATCGCGACAAGATGGAAAACCTTAATTATTCCAAAGCTGATAAACAACCAGGAACAACACGTCTAGACTGAAGGTAGTTTCCTAAGATTCTAGAGACCTGTTATTTAATAATTAAAGTGATAATGCGCTAAATGGCATCGAATGAAAAATGAAACAAATCAAGTTGTTAATCAACTACATGAACCAATAAGATGGAATTTTCAGAGGAGACATACAGCTATTAAAGGGTTAGACGATTTATGGCAAGCAGATCTTGCTCAAATGGATATATATGCAAAAGAAAATAACCAGTTCAAATATTTTCTGCTTGTTATTGATTGTTTTTCTAAGTATATATGGGCCGAACCGCTAAAAATAAATCTAGTGATTCGGTGGTGGAAGCGTTTTTTAAAATATTAACTACCTCAAAGCGTAACCCTAAAAATTTACAGACTGATCAAGGCAAAGAATTATACAATCGTCATTTTCAAGATTTGCTTAAACAATACAAAATTAATCACTATTCAACATATTCGCAAAGGAAAGCAGCCATTGCTGAACGAACAATTCGTCCTATAAAAGAACGACTGTCTAAAAATTTCAGTTTAAATGGAACGCACAAGTGAATTTCAATTTTACCAGTTATTGTCAAAAATTATAATGAAGCAAAACATAGTACAATTAAAATGAAGCCATGTGATGTTGTTGATGAGACAATTGAGAAAAAGTTGTTGGATACAATCTATAACCATATGAAAATCTTTCCAGGGTCGAAATTAAATGTTGGCGATACGGTACGCATCAGTAAAGAAAAGCATGTTTTCGATAAAGGGTACACACCTAACTGGACCACCGAACAATTTAAAATTATCAAAATCAATTACACCAATCCTGTGACGTATTTGTTGGAAGATTTAAATAAACAGCCAATAAAGGGATTTTTCTATAGTTATGAATTGCAGAAGACAAAGCAACCAGATATCAATTTAGTTGAGAAAGTTTTAAAGAAAAAAGGCAACATGGCATATGTAAAATAGCTTGGTTTTGATAATTCTCATAATAGCTGGATTTATTAGAAAAATATACTATGAAAAAAAAAAAATTAGTTGTTGTACAAAAACTGTATAAACATGACGCCTTCTGAAAATAAATGCGTTTTAAGTGCTAATCAAATTAATAACGATTTGTTTGAACTATTAGACAAGTTTGAACATTAAATTAGTGAAAAAAATGAAGCAAAACCTTTATTATTAAATACAAGATTTTCTACAATAAGTGATAATATATTAATTGATGACGGATTAAATATGGCCATGGACTCTAGGCCTTTTATAAAGTTAAATAATACCCTCGAGTTGGAAGAATTTGAATGGCAAACACTGATTTTAAATATGTATTGGATTCGTCATATATATTTAAGTACAATGAAATTAGACTATTTACGTTTTATTTGTTGTAAGAATATAATCATAACACGTAATAATAATGAAGAATTAAAAATGATTCAAATTACTAGACAGGAAAAGACTGTTTAACAGAATCTGATTTGGTTAACATAATATTCATCAATACATATCATGTGTTTCCCTTAATTAATAGGCTAAATTTAATTGACTAACATTTTTTATAATAATTTTACAAAAGCTTTTAAAGAATTGTTATCAGAATTTAATTTATCCAGTAAGTGTAGAAAGTATAAAAGATGAATATTGTAATCCAGCATTTGATGAGCGCAGTTTTTGTTTGAAAGAATGCGTGTTAATAAATAAAGAAAAATTATTTGTTGATTTGTATAATTGAAAATTTATTATATTTATTATAAGTTTATTATAACAGTAATATTATATATATATATATATATATATATATATGTATCTTAAAGCCTGTCTACCATTTCTGGTGTAGGCTTGTTAGTCTTTATCTTTTTTTCCTTTTTCCTTTTTCCTTCTTTTTTTTTCTTTCTTTCTCTAGGCTTATACGTTTTTGCTTCACGTCACTGCGTCTGCACATCTACTGCAAATACTGCTTAAAGAAGAATCTATAAGGTTAGATAGTATTAGATCGACTTTTTCTGTTCATAACTTGTTTATTGTAAATTTCAATCTCTTAATTTCATACAATTCACCATTAATTAGAATTAACTGATAATGGATGCATTACAAAATGCTCGCAAAACTGCCAAGGCAGCAATTACACGTGTCGCAACTTGGTTGAGTAAAAATAAGCAAACGGAAACTAGAATTAACTCATTTATAATCCGACAAAAGCAATTAATCGAAGCGTATGATAAGTATGTTAAGGTCCAAGAGGAAATTTCACTCTTGAATGTTGATGGGTTGGACAAGGAAAATATAAGCGAAACAGAAGACAATTATTGTGAAATTTTATCCAATATAAACACGATTATAGATACGCTCAATACTACTCAACCAGGTTGCTCATTGTCTAATTCTAGTGCAACGTCTAGCCAGAGCTCTTCTCAACAGAGCGCGGTCACATGCCCACAACAAAGTGTCAGACTTCCCCAAATAAATATTTCAGTTTTTTCTGGAGATATCACACAGTGGGATTCTTTTTATCAGTTGTATGCAGCTCTAATCCAAAACGATAATACGTTAACAAAAATTCAAAAATTTATATATTTAAAATCGCTCTTAAAGGGATAACCCCTACGCCTGATAGAAACATTACCTTTAACCCAAGAAAATTTCAACATTGCACTGACGCTTTTAAAAGAAAGATATCAGAATAACTTAGTGATGATAAATACGTTGATAAACAGTTTAATTGATTACCCCAAATGTATAAAAGTTACCGCAATAACTCTCAGACAATTTACCACTACTTGCAAATACACGTTGGCATGTTTACAGAATCTAAATTGTCCAGTAGAACAATGGGATCTACTGTTACTAAACATATTAGAAAGAAAGTTAGATTATAACACCAAACGGGGTTTTGAAACCGAACGAAACATAAAAAGTTTGCCAACAGTAACTGAATTTTTCTCATTTCTCGAGAAACGGTGTATCATACTAGAAAATATTTCAATTAGTGAACCACAAGTGCACAAACCATTACACCCTAGTGGAAAATATCCAATTAAATCTTCGCATTTTGCAGCTACTACACCAAGCACTGATCACCGAAATATGCAACCTAACAATTCCAACTGCGTAAATAGTGCGTCTAATTTAAAATCAAATAAAAATTGTATCTACTGTGCAACAATCGGGCATAGAATTTATTCTTGCATTTCCTTTAAAAATTTAAATCATCACGAGAAGCTAGGTTTTGTAAAAAGCAAAATGTTATGTTTTAATTGCTTAGGTGTAAAGCATACCACAAATGCATGCAAATCGTGTGGTTGTTCAATTTGCGCGAAAAGACATCACACGTTACTGCACACTGAACCCTCTAATACCCAGGTCAATGATAACACGCATCCAATAACTACTCCAGTGATTAATAGCCCCCCACTTATTAATCACATGGAATTCCATGTGACTAATGTAACTAATACAGTAACCACTAATAACAATACTAATAATAAATCTGACTTGCCTCAACCCGCTCTATCTGCTCAAAATTTACACTCCACTCACATATTACTTGCCACTGCCTCTGTCACCCTATATACTAAAAACAATCAGCCCTACAAGCAAAAATCTTATTAGGCTCGGGTAGTCAAAACTCTTTTATCTCAACTGCATTAGTTGACAAACTTGGGTTTACACCATATAAACAAAATACACAAATTTCAGGAATCGCAGGAGGGCTAATTGAATTAAGTAGCATGTTAGGCGTAACGATATATTCTAATGTATATAAAAATAAAACTTTTACATTTCCTTGCATAGTACTCGATAAAATTAACTGCATGCTACCTCAAACATTTATAAATACAGTATCTATTAATATACCCACTGCCTTTGTATTGGCAGACCCCACCTACTTTATACCATCTGAAATTGATATCTTAATTGGCTCTGATATGTACTATGACCTATTAACGAACGGGGTACATAAGCTAGGTAAAAACCTACCCTCCCTTCAAAATACTTGGTTGGGATGGGTCATAGCAGGTAGAATACCAGTCACTGATAACAGTGATAATGCTTTGCCACGCCTATCACACTTCAATTGTTTCACTACTAACGTTTCTCTTTGTGCAACCTCTCGTATGTCAAATAATGAATTAAATGACAGTCTGACTAAATTTTGGCAATTAGAAAACATCCCTAATGAATCGCGGTTAACAGCTGAAAAACAAACAGCTGAAGATCTTTTTGTAAAGACCACCATAAGACAGAATAACGGCGCTTTTCAAGTCTACATGCCTCTTAAAACCGATTGGGAGTATCTCAAAATCGGCGAATCTTTCATACAAGCTAAGAGGTAGGGATCATTCCCACTATAAGAATTTTATTCATGAATACTTGAATCTCAATCATGGACGAATTGTACCTCTACAAATCAAAAATGAACACGGTCATAATAAATATTTTCTGCCACATCATTGTGTGATCAAAGATTCTGTTTCTACCAAACTGCGAGTGGTATTTGATGGATCTGCCGCTACCACAACTGGATATTCGTTAAACGATATAACTCTAAAAAGTTTACCAAACTCATCCAGATTTATTTGACATACTATGTCGATTCAGATTATTCAAGTACGTACTAACTTGTGATATAAAAAAAATGTATCGACAAGTTAGGCTAAATCCATCGCAAACTTTTTTACAAAATATATTGTGGCGTGATTCTCCAAATGATCCATTACAATGTTTAGAATTATCAACCGTAACATACGGAACAAAAAGCGCTCACTTCTTAGCAACTCGGGTACTAAACGAACTCGCATCAACTAATATTGATAATTATAGTTACGCTGCCAATGCACTATTATATCAATGTTACGTGGATGACATTCTGGCCGGTTGTAATACCCAGAACGAATTAAAAATATTACATTCAGAACTCATAACACTGTTAAGCTCAGCAAATTTTGAATTGCACAAGTTTTGTTCCAATGATCTAGATTTTCTCTCAACCTGCTTAATTAATTCGACAGTTTCAGACAATTATAAAATTCAGGAACAACACAGTACGGTATCGAACAAAATATTGGGAATGGTATGGACGTCTTCAAAAGATACATTTACGTTTTTATCACCTATCATCTCCATTAAAAATTCTATTACAAAACGCAACGTGTTGTCGATGTTGTCAAAACTGTTCGACCCAATGGGTTTAATTGGACCTGTCATTGTAATTGGAAAAATACTTTTACAAAAAACTTGGTTAGCCAAACTAGATTGGGATACTGCCCTCCCACCGTTGTTGTCTGATGAGTGGTCAATTTTCATGTCAAGATTGTCTACTTTAACCGATATAAAAATACCGCGCGGTGTTCTCTCTCAGGCTCCGATATCAAAAGTTGAAGTACATGGCTTTGCTGATGCCAGTCTGAAAGCTTATGCAGCTTGCGTGTACATAAGAGTATTCTACACAAATTACACTGTAACATGCTCTTTGTTATCGTCTAAGTCGCGCGTTGCACCACTTAAAACTGTCTCACTCCCCAGACTCGAATGATGTGCCATACACCTCTTATCAACACTTGTAGCTAAGTTGAAATGTATACATAAAGTACAAATTAACTTCGATGAAATTCATCTCTGGACTGACTCGGAAATCGCTTTATACTGGATCGCTTCTGAGCCATCAAGATTGTCAATATTTGTTGCCAATAGAGTCTCGAAAATTCAACAGTTAACAACAAAAGATCAGTGGCGACATGTTAGTTCAAAAAACAATCCAGCAGACCTACTATCACGCGGCGTATTACCGAAACAATTAGCTACCTCAGCTCTATGATGGCATGGGCCAAATTTTTTAAATGACATAAATTTTGGCGTTAACAAGATTCACAGTACAATTAACGTAACTAACCCCCCTGAAGAAAAAAGACTAACGTTTCTAGTCACATCCCAATGCGAGTCATTTTGGACAAATATATTTTGACGATTTTCCAAGTTTTATAGACTACAACGGTCAATTGCCTACTGCTTGCGATTCATCACGAATTGTAAACACCAAACTAATAAAATACATGATCAAGTATTAAGCGTAAACGAGTTAGACAACTCTACTAATTTAATCATCACACAAGTTCAAGCGCAAGCGTTTGCTACAGAACTTGCAGAACTTAAATCTAATAAGACCATATCAAACAAAATTTTACTAAAATTAAACCCATTCATTGATGATCTCGGATACTTATGTGTCGGAGGTCGACTAGAAAATGGTCAAATACCATATAGACAGAAGCATCCTATAATTCTACCAGCTAATCACAATGTTACCGCACTTCTAATTGAAAAAGAGCATATTAGATTAGGGCATGCTGGACCTCAAATGGTTTTAGCAAATTTTAGATTACAATATTGGCCATTAAATGGTTTGAGGCAAATAAAACGCATAGTTCACGCTTGTGTTGTATGTTACAAATTTAGAGCCCATTCTTGTGAGCAAATAATGGGCAAGTTGCCGAAAGAACGAATTTCTATTGGTCGCCCATTTTCCGCAGTAGGTATAGATTTCGGTGGACCCTTTTGGATAAAAAATTCTACAATAAGAAACGCTTCTCTAAGTAAATGCTATATAGCTATTTTTATTTGCATGGCTACCAAAGCTGTGCATATAGAAGTAATTTCAAGTCTATCAACTGAAGCCTTCTTATTAACTCTAAAACGATTTATTGCACGCAGAGGCAACCCTAATGTAATTTTTAGTGACAATGCCACCAACTTGGTCGACACTCGGAATCAGTTTAGAGAACTTCAGGAATTATTTGCTTCATCTGAAAGGCCGAAGTTGATTACGGAATTCTTAAGTAACAAAGGTTGTCAGTGGAAATTTATTCCACCGCGAAGCCCTCATTGGGGAGGCATATGGGAAGCTGCCATTAAGAGCGCAAAATACTATCTGTACCGGTTAATAAAAGATCAAAAATTCACTTTTGAAATATTTACTACTGTCATTACACAAATCGAAGCAATATTGAACTCTCGCCGACTGTGCCCAATATCTTCAGACCCAAACGATTTGTCAGTACTGACTCCAGGCCATTTTCTGATTGGTGCTAGCTTAACGTCCTACCCTGAACCCAATTTAACGCACCTGCCTGTAAACCGCCTATCACTTTACCAAACACTCACCCACATTCAACAAACGTTCTGGAAGCGATGGTCAACAGACTACTTAAATCGCTTGCAAAATAGACCTAAATGGTTTAAACCACTGGATAATTTTAAGGTGAACGATTTAGTATTACTAAAAGAGGACAATGCACCTCCACTGTTGTGGCCATTGGGGCGCGTTGTTGAGATCATTGTTAGCTCTGATAACAAGGTTAGAGTAGTAAAACTCAAAACTAAAAACGGCATTTTTATCCGCTCAATTGCGAAGGTATGCCGGTTACCGATAGACACTAGCAAGTAAATGTATAGTTAATAGCAACAAATGTAAAAAAAAAAAAAAATGTATATTTCTGTTTGTTTACTCTAAAATTCTACCTAGATATAAGTATCTTAGATGTAAGTCACCAGTTGTAGCCAGTAATTTATAGCGTCAATTGACTTGCTACACTCTTAGCATAGCTAGCTAGCTAGATTAGCTAAGTTATAGCATAAGTCTATAACCTACTGTACCATAACCAAATTAGAATAAGTAGTAATCTTAAAACAACTGTTTCAACGCGGGGAGTATGTTAGAAATTGAGTATTCATCGCATTTATGCATCATGATTCATACACTTGTTATCTTAAAATAGCATTGGGTGGAAACAGAAGGGTTATCATTATATAAAATTTCTTATGAACCAAGTAAGGAATTTACCCTTCTCAGCCTTCGTTTGAAGGTTATTTGATAGATATGAAATTCACTGCATTGATACATGTCCTTACTTTAACAATAGTCTAAAAGAATCTTCACAGGGGTAGTTTTTTTTATGTTGGCTGACCTTCGTTGCTATTAGAAAGCTACCACCTGTGAAGATTTCTAGACATGACTAACATGTATCAGACACCCCCTCCAGTACATACATCTGTACTTACATAATTTTCTCAAGAAAGAAATGACGGCATTCCCTTTACTACCTCTCTCTACGACAGTCATATTCGACAACTCGCTCCATGCACTATTAGACATATACCCCATTTCAAGCTCTAACATATCTAAAATACCCCCAATTAAAATAAGTATTTTTATAAATAATTGTATCTCAACGTTTAATTAAAAAGTATAAATAGTGTAAATAATAAATAAATCAGAGTTTCAATCAACCCTGTGCTTCCACCTTTTCATACAACATACAAATTATTGTTGTCACTTGGTGTTTTGGCTGGAACGTAAACCAGTTCAAAACACCTTTATTGGCTGTTTATTTAAATCTTCCAACAAATACGTCACAGGACTGGTGTAATTGATTTTGATAATTTTAAATAGTTCGGTGGTCCAGTTAGGTGTGTACCCTTTATCGGAAACATGCTGTCCTTTACTGATGCGTACCATATCGCCAACATTTAATTTCGATCCTGGATTTTTCATATGGTTATAGATTATATCCAACAACTTTTTCTCAATTGTCTCATCAACAACATCACATGGCTTCATTTTAATTGTACTATGTTTCGCTTCATTTTAATTGTACTATGTTTTGCTTCATTATAATTTTTGACAATAACTGGTAAAATTGAAATCCACTTGTGCGTTCCATTTAAACTGAAATATTTAGACAGTCGTTCTTTTATAGTACGAATTGTTCGAACAGCAATGGCTGCTTTCCTTCGCGAATATGTTGAATAGTGATTAATTTTGTATTGTTTAAGCAACTCTTGAAAATGATGATTATAGAATTCTTTCCCTTGATCAGTTTGTAAATTTTTAGGGCTACGCTTTGAGGCAGTTAATATTTTAAAAAACGCTTCCACCACCGAATCACCAGATTTATTTTTTAGCAGTTCGGCCCAAATATATTTAGAAAAACAATCAATAGCAAGCAGAAAATATTTAAACTGGTTATTTTCTTTTGCATATATATCCATTTGAGCAAGATCTGCTTGCCATAAATCGTCTAACCCTTTAATAGCTGTATGTCTCCTCTGAAAATTCCATCTTATTGGTTCATGTAGTTCATTAACAACTTGATTTGTTTCATTTTTCATTCGATGCCATTTAGCGCATTATCACTTTAATTATTAAATAACAGGTCTCTAGAATCTTAGCAAACTACCTTCAGTCTAGACGTGTTGTTCCTGGTTGTTTATCAGCTTTGGAATAATTAAGATTTTCTATCTTGTCGCGATTATTAAATACATCCATCTGAACCTTATCTAATGTTTTAATTATATCTTCAATCGTGTTATTAGATTCAGCTCTACTGCTATCAAATAATGCCGATAATTCTATAATTTTTGTCTCAAAAGTATTGATTAAATCATTAATTCTATTAGATATATCTATTAATCGCTGTCTATTATTTTCTTCATTTTTGGCCACATCTTGCTGTAGCATTCAATACAAATTCATTATTGGTCCACATGAACCATCCACATATTTTTTATTAGCAACGTCATCATCTTGAGCGGGTAAATTAACGTTACATATTTTTAAACTTCCAGTATTTAAATCACGATTATATGTGAATGAAAATAATGACGAGGAAGTAGGCGAGGAAGAAATCTGATAATGAGAATATTTATCGGACGAACGTCCAAGCTTATCTATACTCATCACCGTTGTTTAACTAAATAATAATACTAATTATTATTATTACAATAAACATATTCTTTTGGCTTGGAATTATAGACCATATTATAGTTTCCACCTTGCTTTATCAACAATGGACGAATAATACGTCGATATTTCTGATTCCTCACTCCAACTATTCTGCCTTGAGAAGAGTAACCCTTTCTGTATAGATTAGTGTCATCTAATATGCGATCAAATTCCTCGAGGTCTTTACTAGTATAATTTTTAGGATCTTTATAAAATAATAAATTATAAAGTCCCTTGCTATCGGCCATTATTTAATTCGAATTCTTTCACAATTACTAATAGTTTAAATTTATTATTATTCCAACATTGTTGGCACATGCTTTTAAAATAATTGTACGATATATCTGGTGTGGCATGTTCATAAAAATTATGCTTTAAGTTAATATCGTCTTGTTTAGAAAGCACAATCACATTACAATTGTCTCTTATTAATTGTAGAGGGATTTTCGAATAAGTTTGACATAAATATGCGACGTTGATAGGTTTGTGTAACCCATTCAAAAATTTGCCCTAATTTTATTCGCATACAGACGATTTGATTAAAATGAAAAGAGAAGCTGGCGTACCACGAGGAAATGGTCAGGTTGAACGAGTGAATCGTGTAATCATTCCTGTATTAACTAAGCTGTCAATTGATAAACCAGAATATTGATACAAGCATATAAGAAAACTTCAAGAAGCATTAAATAGTACATTCCATCGGAGTATTGGAACATCACCATTTGAATTAGTATTCGGAACAACAATGAACAGATCAGAAGACACAAGTTTAATAGAGTTAATTGAAGAAGAATTGGTAGAAGATTTTATGAAACGTAGAGAGCATTTAAGAGAAGAAGCAAGAACACAGATAGTCCAGGTGCAAAAGGAAAATGTAAGATCATTCAACAGAAGACGTAAAGCCGCTACTAAATATTATCCAGGCGATTTTGTTGCAATTATGCAAACACAATTTGCCGCATGCTCAAAACTATTACCGAAGTTTTTAGGTCCATATCGAATTATTAATTGTTTGTGTAATGACCGATACGAAATGGAGAAGATCATCATGGATGTGATCATCTTGGTCCAAGATTGACATCTTCATCAGCTGATTTAATGAAACCGTGTGTATAATTCGAGGCGAATTCAAACCAGAATGGCCGAGATGTAGAAATGAATCAGAGGGAGAAATGAAAAAAAAATTGTCACGGGTAAAAAAAAACTGTCAGATAGACTTTTGAAATGTTCGTATGAATTTGTATTTTATTAATTGTGTTTTGTACTTATGATTGAATAAACTAACTTGAATTTTGTTGACCAATATTCATCTTAAAAAAATTATTTCCCATCGTTAAACAAAGAAGTAATTTTTTCCTATATATATATATATATATATATATATATGCATGCGAAACAGGTAAAAGGAGAAATCATGGTAACGACTAATCAAATTTTAGAATTAAAAGATATGATTAACAGCATTGAGTATCCAGTCAAATTCCATGATTATTTTATAAAGATATTGAGTAATCAATTAGAGCTACCAGAAGAAGTGGTATCAGAATATTTGAAGCCTTGTTGGGGACATCGTACAAATGAAGATGATGATGATTGCGATGTAATTGATGGCCCTCTACATACACATAAGATTAACTGTTTCACATGTGAAGAAATTATTTTAAATCGATATATTTGAATGTTTTTGTAATTATTATATTTTCATTAGAAAATATAATATATTTCTAATATAAAATATTAGAAATTAGAAAACGAAGCTGCAGAGGGGAAAAAAATATAAGAACAATAAGAAAAGGAAAGACCAACAGTGCTACATATATAAATAACAAAGAAGGAGAACTATTAAAGCAGGAAGATGAAATAATGGAAAGATGGAAGCAATACTTTGAAGAGCTGCTGTCAGACAATATAGAGAGGACCGATACAAGAGAGGTAGTCAATACAGAGAGAAATGAAAGCAAAGACGATGAAGAGGAATTTAATATGGAGGAACTGGAAAAGGCCATAAAACAACTGAAGAATGGAAAAGCACCAGGAAGTGACACAATAACGACCGAAATGATAAAATATACGGGGGAAGAAGGAAGGCAGGTAATGCTGGGCATATCTAGCAAAGTATGGACAGAGCAAATAATACCGAAAGAATGGCAGCATGCACTGATAGTACCAATCTTTAAGAAAGGAGATAAGAAAGATTGTAATAATTACAGAGGAATTACCCTACTAAATACAAACATGAAAGTGTTGGAAATGATGATAAACGAGAGAGTAAAAAGTAAAATTGACAAAACTCTGGACGAATCCCAGTCAGGATTTAGGGAAGGAGGAAGCATTCAAAACCATATATTTACGATTAAGCAGATAGTGGAAAAACAAGTAAAAGAAAAAAAGATGTATACATGGGTTTTCTAGATTTAAAAAAAGCATTTGATAAAGTAGGAAGAGACAGATTATGGAAAATGATGGCAGAGAAAGAGATAGGCAGGAAAATGATGAAAAGGAATATGAAGAAAACTCAAATAGCGTGATAGTCAAAAACAGACAATCAAAAAAATTTAAAACGAAAGACGGACTAAGACAGGGAGGAAGACTAAGTTCAACATTATTGAATATTTACATGGACAAAATAATAGGGAAAGCGAAAGAAAGAACTAGAGGACTTGACGTGGGATGGAATTATATGGAGAGAGTTGAAGTAAAGATTGGAGCATTTGCGGACGATATAATGGTGATAGCATCTAACGAAAAAGAGTTGCAGACAAGCATAAATAAATGGAATGAAACACTTAGAGAGAACGGAATGGAGATGTATAAAGAGAAAACAAAAGTAATGGTGATCGGGGAACAACATGAGATAAAAATCATGGTAGATAAGGTAAAATTGGAGTTAAAAGTGACGAAATGGAAATATTTGGAAGTAGAAATAACTAGTTCAGGAAAGTAAGAAGAAGAAATTAACAGCCGAATAGAAAAAGCAATGAAAGTGTTTTACAGTATCAGCAATACGATTGTGGGGAAAACAGAATTAAAAAGAAAAACAAAAATAAACGTCTATAAAACAATAATAAGACCAATAGTGGCATTTGGATGTGAGACATGGATAACAGATAAAAAGGAAATAAGTAAAGTCCAAGCGGTAGAAATGAAATACATGAGGAGAGTAAAGGGAGTGACAAAGAGAGAAAGAATCAGGAATGAAGAAATAAGAAAAGAACTGGGAATGGAGGCGATACACGAATACATAGGGAATAGGCATTTGGGATGGTGGGGTCACCTGAAAAGAATGGGACAAGAAAGAGAATTGAGAAGGGTATGGGAAGCTAGACCTGGACAGAAAAGAAAAAGGGGAAGACCTGAAACTACCTGGAATGACATAATAGAAAAGATATTGCAAAGAAGAAGAATAACGATGAGTGAAGCTAGCAGGATGGCAAACAACAGGAAAGAATGGAGAAAATTTTGCGACGCAGTAACGCGAAGCGAAAACGTATAAGCCTAGACAAATAAAGAAAAAAAGATAAAGGCTAACAAGCCTACACCAGAAATGGTAGACAGGCTTTACGATACATATATATATATATATTTTTATATTAGCTTATAATAGAAAATAATAAATTTATTACGGAATTAGTTATTTTAATTTATTACTTGCCTATTAATAACTATAAGTTATTTATTTTACCTACTTTCTTATTTTCGTCTATCAACAGATCTGAGCTTGTTTGAACTTGAAAAGGGTCAGCTTAGTTGGTAGCGTACATTGTATAGTGATGCTAAGTATAACAAACGACACAGACAAATCGTAATTCTCATTTATTTAAAACACACCAGGTTTAAGTAAAAGTAATTTTACATATAAAAAATGAAAAAGTCCATACATACATATTATATACCTATTCCTAAAATATATTTCTAATTATCTATTTCAAAGTATTGTACTACAAATGAATAAATTTATAGATGTTTAGTAATACTACCATGCATTTGAGATACAAATTATATACATATCATTACTATTGTCATTAATTAGATTCAATTTTATAGTGACCCCAAAGAAGCGTGTCTGTACTGTTTGCAATCAAATAACGTTTATCATCAAACGAATTAAGAGCTAGTTTAATTTCCTCTACACTAAATAAGTAGTAATAACCATATTATGGTTATAAGAACGTATGGAACGCTGCTTTATAACTTTTTCTTTAGATAGCATTAAACATTCATAATAATCATTATAATCTATTTCATTTTTTACTATGCTGTATTTCACCCCCTTAATTTTTTTTATGCATTTATTCAAACAATCTATTTTATAAGTGTACATTTTTCATCTTAATCCGATGAAATTGGTAATAATATTGCCAGCTGCCTCATCCTTAAACAGACCAAAAACTTTTTTGTTTTTTAATGGTATACCGTATTGATTATCTACAGCATAGTTACTTGTATCGAATTTTTGTATATGCGTTTTAACAATATCTAAATATGCATCATCAGATATGATTTCATATATGAAGCCATCTGTATCCATGTACATATATATATATATTTCTATATACCTTATACCATCAACTGGTGTCGGCTTGAGCTCTTCTCGTTATCCTCCTATTCCTCACTTCCTATGCATCTCTCCCACTCCTTCCTGTTGCAAGCAATTCTTCTTGCGTCATTCAGCCTCATTCGTCTTTCTCTTATTGCTTTTTCAATTCCCTCATCCCATGTAATTTCTGGTCTTCCCCGTTTCGCTCTTCTTCCCTCCCTTGCCTGCCAGACTCTCTTTACTTGCCTCTCTTCACTCATTCTTACCAGATGTCCCCACCATCCCAACTGCCTTCTGTGGATGAACTCCACCACTGGTTCTATCTCCAACTCTTCTCTTATTGCGCTACTCCTTATTTTATCTCTATTTGTTACCCCTTTTACTCTTCTCAAGACTTTCATTTCCACAGCTTGTACCCTACTTATGTCTTTTTGCTCCATTTTCCACGTTTCACATCCGAATGTTAAAATCGGTCTTATTATGGTCTTGTATACATTTATTTTTGTTTTCCTTGTGATTTCCTTGTTCTCCACTATTACTCTATTTATTCTATAATATGCATTCATTGCTTTATTCACCCGCTCCGTAATTTCATTTTCCTGTTTACCCCCGCTACTGATCTGCACTCCTAGGTACTTACAACAATCGACCTGTTCTATTCTCTGTTTTTTAATGGTATACCGTATTGATTATCTACAGCATAGTTACGTGTATCGAATTTTTGTATATGCGTTTTAATAATATCTAAATATGCATCATCAGATATGATTTCATATATGAAGCTATCTGTATCCATGTACATTAAATTGCAATTTTCAGTTGGTGAAATCTCTTTTAATATAAAATTATAATGAAAGTCATACATAAGAGTTTTAGATATGTCTAGAGTACACATTGCTATATAAACCGGTTTGTTAAACACTATATGTGATTTGTTTAGCTCTATAGCAACTAAACCTTCATCAAATATTTTATGGCTATAGAATAATGGGATCGATATTAGATTTTTAGCACCATAACGGCCTTCCCATTTACGAACCTTCTTGAAATTCCTATGTTTCCTAATGTTTTCCCGAATACGGCATTGTTCATTAATTTGAACAAATTTTTCTCAAAATCTGTTTTAGCTTGTTCTCGGTATTTAGTATTTAAATCTATATATGGTTGAAGCCATTGTGCTTGGCTAAATTATAATATTTTATGAATTTTAGTCAAGACCAGACCGTTCTGCAAGGCTTGTTTTAAATTTCGGTAATGTATAATATAATTTTTTTTATTAGTAACTGTATTCAATAATTTAACAGATTTAGAACCTGGTGGTCGTTCATGATCTGCACAGAACGGCAGATCTTTATGTTTGTCATGGAGCGACATTGGATATTCTAAGTCTACCTCGAGAATATAACCACTATCGGAATCATCAGGAGCATTCATAATATCTACCTTATTTACATTATTTAGCCAAGCAAAATTATCGTAAGGTTGATACTGAGACATGACACAACCATGTAGGTTATTGGCATCTAAATACAATAAATATTTAGATGGCTTTGTAATGTCAAAATTCTTCATATACTTGTTGTTTGCCGCGGAGTATCTATTAGAACACATAGAAATACCTCCTCTAAGACCTTTTTCTATAAATAAAAGTTGATCTATGTCTTTGAGAAGCCTAAGTTTACACTTTGTTATTTTCACCATGCAATCCCAAGCATACCCATATAGCGTATGGTAGAAAGCCGGCTCTAAACCATAAATATTTATACACTTACTTCTAAAGTTTTTAAATACATCAGCCAGCAAGAGAACAGCTGTTATATTAGTAATATTGAATCTTTTCCAAATTACTTTTGCATGATCAAAATCGGCCTCACTTATATGTGATTTAGCAGCTTATTATAAAATAATTCTTTAGCTGGTAGTTCCGTTTCATTTAGTTTACTTAAATTATCTACATAATCATAGCAAAAAACACGTTTCCTAGATAGCAGTTTAAAAGATTCCGGATCTAAACTACGGAATTTATGTTTTAGAATATTTAATTCATTTATTTGTAGAGTGGATAGTAATTCGGACAGTGAAGTGTTTAAAACCCTTTAAGAATCTATGAAACAATATCGAACAGAACTATTAGAATAATGCTGAGTAAATGAAATGTATTTTTGTTTATTTATTGGTAAAAAAGAAATGGCTCCCATTTTAGATATTTCTTTAACTAGGAAATGACTACCATAATTTGAAAAGTTATGGCAAATTATTGGTACTACAAATAATTTTTTTAAATTTAAGTTACAGGCTGCATGAGCTGGAATATATCATTAATCAACATATTTATCATATATATATTTCATATATCATTTATATCAATAATAATATACGTATATATATATATGTATATCGTAAAGCCTGTCTACCATTTCTGGTGTAGGCTTGTTAGTCTTTATCTTTTTTTTCCTTTTTCTTCTTTTTTATTTTCTTTCTTTCTCTAGGCTTATACGTTTTTGCTTCACGTCACTGCGTCGCAAAACTTTCTCCCTTCTTTCCTGTTGCTTGCCATCCTATTAGCTTCACTCATCGTTATTCTTCTTCTCTGTAATATCTTTTCTATTATGTCATCCCAGGTAGTTTCAGGAATTCCCCTTTTTCTTTTCTGCCCAAGTCTAGCTTCCCATACCCTTCTCACTTGTCTTTCCTGTACCATTCTTTTCAGATGGCCCCACCATCCCAACTGCCTCTTCTCTATGTATTCGTGTATCGCCTCCATTCCTAGTTCTTTTCTTATTTCTTCATTATTGATTCTTTCTCTCTTTGTCACTCCCTTTACTCTCCTCATGTATTTCATTTTTACCGCTTGGACTTTACTTATTTCCTTTTTATCTGTTATCCATGTCTCACATCCAAATGCCAGTATTGGTCTTATTATTGTTTTATAGACGTTTATTTTTGTTTTTCTTGTTATTTCGGTTTTCCCCACAATCGTATTGCTGATACTGTAAAACACTGATACTGTAAAACACTAAAAAAATTTCTCCAATTTTACCTTATCCACCATGATTTTTATTTCATGTTGCTCCCCGATTACTATTACTTTTGTTTTCTCTTTACACATCGCCATTCCGTTCTCTCTAAGTGTTTCATTCCATTTATTTATGCTCCATATAATTCCATCCCACGTCAAGTCTTCTAGTTCTTCCTTTCGCTTTCGTTATTATTTTGTCCATGTAAATATTAAATAATGTTGGACTTAGTCCTCCTCCCTGTCTTAGTCCGTCTTTCGTTTTAAATTTTTTTGATTGTCTGTTATTGACTATCACGCTATTTGAGTTTGCTTCATATATTTTTTTATTAAGTTATTCATTTTCCTGCTTATCTCTTTCTCTGCCATCATCTTCTACAATCTATCTCTTCTTACTTTATCAAATGCTTTTTTTAAATCTAAAAAACCCATGTATACATTTTTTTCCTTTTACTTGTTTTTTCAAGTATCTGCTTAATCATAAATATATGGTCTTGAACGCTTCTGCCTTCCCTAAATCCTGACTGCGATTCGTCCAGAGTTTTCTCTATATTAATTTTTATTCTCTCGTTTATCGTCATTTCCAACACTATCATGTTTGTATTTAATAGAGTAATTCCTCTGTAATTATTACAATCTTTCTTATCTCCTTTCTTAAAGATTGGTACTATCAGTGCATGCTGCCATTCTTTAGGTATCATTTGCTCTATCCATATTTTGTTATATATGTCCAGCATTACCTGCCTTCCCTCTTCTCCCATATATTTTATCATTCATATATATATCATTATATATCTTGCATCGTTCCTCTCTATATTGTCTGACAGCAGCTCTTCAAAGTATTGCTTCCATCTTTCCATTATTTCATCTTCCTGCTTTAATAGTTCTCCTTCTTTGTTATTTATATATGTAGCACTGTTGGTCTTTCCTTTTCTTATTGTTCTTATATTTTCTTCCCCTCTGCAGCTTCGTTTTCTAAATTATTACCGAATTCTTCCCATTCATTTCTTTTTTCCTCTAATACTAATTGCTTCACTATTTTCCTTTCCTTTTTTTGTAAATATTCCTTCAATTTTTTCTTTTTTAATCCAACTCTTCTCTTGATCTCTTCTGTCCACCATGCAGTTTGCTTTATTTTCTTATTTCTATTTATTTTTCCACACACTTCCGAGCTTGCTTGTAGTATTGCATATAGTTGGGAAGCTAGACCTGGACAGAAAAGAAAAAGGGGAAGACCTGAAACTACTTGGAATGACATGATAGAAAAGATATTGCAAAGAAGAGGAATAACGATGAGTGAAGCTAGCAGGATGGTAAACAACAGGAAAGAATGGAGAAAGTTTTGCGACGCAGTGACGCGAAGCGAAAACGTATAAGCCTAGACAAATAAAGAAAAAAAGATAAAGACTAACAAGTTTACACCAGGAATGGTAGACAGGCTTCAAGATATATATATATATATTTTTCCACACACTTCCGAGCTTATTTGTAGTATCGTCATTTTGAATTCCTCCCAACTCTCTTCCAAACTTAATGTCTTCCATTTCTCATTTCTGCTCTCGATCATCCTCTTCATTTTTTCTCTATATTGCTTTGCCACCTCTCTATCTTTTAGACTATACGCTTTTATTTTCTCAGATTCTGTCTTATCTCCTTTTATCTCTCTGTTGTCTGATTCTATTGGTTTCTTTATTATTGATATAACCATATAATGATCACTTCCCACTTCCGGCCCTCTTGATACTTTTACATCTACTATGTTCTTTCTATTGTCATTTCCTGCTGCTATGTAGTCTATTATTGATTTTTCATTTTTGCTGCTCATCTCTCTAGTATACTTGTGCATATCATTGTGCTTATATTAAGTATTTGCCATAAACATATTGTTGATTCGGCGAAACTCTATCAATCTTTTTCCGTTATCATTTAGTATTGTCTCCCCATTCTGGCCCAATATTCTACTATCTCCTGTTTTTCCCTTTCCCACTCTACTATTAAAATCTCCTGCAATGTATATTTCCCCTTTTGCTCTTTCTGACGTCTCTGTTAACATTTCCCAGAATTTATCTTTGTTCTCGTTTTTGTCGTCTTCATTTGGTCCATACACACTTATTATCGTTTTAACGCTCTCATTATCATCCTTTATATTTATTGTCAATATCCTCTCTGAACACGCCTCCCATTGTTCTATATTGTGTGCCCATTCCTTTTTTATCATACATGCGACTCCCTCAACTGCTCTTTTCTCTCTTTCCACTCCGCTATATATAAATACACTTCCTTTCATCATTTTTTGTAACCCACTCCCTTTTTTTTTCGTTTCCGTTATTGCAAGTATGTCTATCTTATTTTCCAGGAACTCATCCTCTAGTTCTATTTCTTTTCCCTTTATGCTTCGTATATTCCATGTTGCTAATCTCTATATTTCTTCTTTTTTTCTTCTCATGGTTTTCTGCTCCTTTCCCCAATTCTTGTCCAGTTTTATGTTTGTTTCTTCTTTTCTTCCCAGCTTCCATAATCTAACCTATTTCTATATTGTTCCTCCTTTCGTTTATATATTTGGCACTTTTTGCTGGTGGTCATGTGCTCTATATCTTTACCTTTAATTCTTGTGCAATTGGCGCATTTTATCTCATTTTTCTCACAATCTTTCCCTTCATGTCCTTCCTGTCCACATCTGTAGTATACCTCCGTTCTTGTACAGTACTTGGCTACATGCCCATAGCAGAAGCAGATCTAGCAAGATTATAGCAGATCGTGATCTTTACATATTCCTCTACCTGTTTTACAGTAAAATCTATCCATAATTTTCCATTTTTTAACACGTACTTGAATATCTGCTTGTCAGCTTCTACTACCCAGTCCGCCACATATTGTTTACTGTTCCTAAAGGTATTTTTTTTAACTGCTCTCATTACTGTCTTCACCTCTCTAATCCCCACCATTTTCCTTATTTCTTCATTTTCTCTTAATATTTCGTTTACTATTTCTTCTTCAGTATATCCTTGCTCAATTTGTTTTATTATAAACAACGGCTTTGTTTCTTTCATTTTCCTCACTGTCATTCCTTTTACTTCCTCCAGTTTCTTCCCTATTGGCTCCTGTTGTAGCTCGTTTCTGCACTTCATCACTACCAATCCACTTTTAAATTTTTTTATTTCCTTTATACCTTCTTCACCTACTTCTTCTATCGTAAGGTTTTCTCTTATTTTTTCCATTACATTCTCCCCTTCTGCCGCTTTCACTGTGATTTCTCTTATTTTTTCTGGTGATTTCCATCCCTGTATCTTTTTTGTACCAGTTTATTTTATTCTTTCAGTGATCGCCGCATATGTCGTTTTTCTTCTTTCTTGGTTTATTGCACCTCCCACTGTCAATTCTAATATTTTCGTTTCTAATTCATCCATTTTGTTTTTGAATTGTTTCTCTATTTGTTCCAGCCTTTGCTCTACTTTATCTTTTTTCTCTGGTTTGTCCTTCTTCTCTTTTATTCCCCACTTTAAATACTATAATTTCCCTTTGTAACATTTTGATCTGATTTATTAGCTCATCTGATACTCGACTTGACTTTTTTTTACTATCCTCTCTTTCTTCTTTCCGCATATTTTTCTCTCTTAGTTTAATTCTTTTTTCTATGTTTTCCTCTACCTCGCTCATCACTACTCCTCTATATGATATGTTTATATTTTCTGCCTCCTGTTCTTTATCCTCCTCCGTTGAGGTTTTTCGTTTCCTACACTCCACCTTTCCCACTGGTGGAGTTCTTTTTACCTTCATCGCCACTGTAAATGAATTTTTATCCTCCATTCTAGCGAGATCAATCCTATTTTTATAAAAAAAAAAAATTTATTGTTATTTTAACCTTAACCACTAGATACCATCAATCACTGCTCTACTTATCTGTGTATCTATTGTTTGATTTTAACACAAATAGACATCCGACCACTTTCACTGTCAGATATAGACTCCCTGGTTTTTTTATTTAATGTTGTAAAAAAAATATATCAATAATAATAATATCATTAAATAAAAACGGTTTCTCACAAATGTGACAATCTTTTGCTGCTTCAACATCTATTTCACTAGACATAGACACAGATGATGTAATCTTTTGTTCAATCTTGTTTGTTAATAACTCTAACTGATTTACTATCCATTCTACACAATTTTCTCCTCGATAAAAGTCGTAGTAGCACAGTGATTGATCATAAGCATATTTTACATAATAGCCTACACTAAATGGCGTATGCTGTTGATAACAAATTTGACTTTTATTGCGTGAAATATCTATTTTCTCTAGGACACATTCCAAATCTAAATAAATTACAAAAGGTGCTTTTTGCTTATATACAATATTTTTGAACTCTACGTAATCATAACTTGGAAAAGATATTTTACACAATTTTAATTGTTCACATAAAATGAGATTATTGTTTAGTTTTTCGTGAGTTAGAAAATACTTAAGGCACCTATCGCAAGCAAAAATTTTACGTTTATTAATCTGTTTTGATATGAGCCTAGACATATTTTTTATAAGGCACTAATGATACTTAAGCTTCTCATCTTTCGTGTTATCATCGGGTAACGGAGAGTAGTCATTTATTTTAAGATATTTATTTTGTATGTACAATAAATTCACATGTTTTTCTAATTTGGTGTCCGTTATTCTGCAAGGTACTGTTATATAATTTTTTTGTTTTTCAGTGTTTTCATGTAACTCTATCGCATAAACATTTACTGAAATGTTATTAAGTTTTTCAAATATACTTATTTGACCTATTGAAATTGGCAATTGTAAGCCATCTGTTTTTAATATATTTAAATAATGTGGATACGATGAAATTCTATCTGAATGATTAGTAGCAGGATAAAGTCCTGCAAGAACGCTCCAATAAAAACATGAATTATCATAATTTTTTATATTAAGACACGCCTTTTTATTAGAAATTTCTTTAGGTAATTTAATATAGGATGAAGCAGCAAGACCGAATTCATATTTATTTATATTAATTTGTAAATTAACTATTGCTTTCAAGGCCCAACCACTATCACGTTCTTGAAATTCACCCATTTTATGTTATATTTGGTCAATGCCGTTATTTTGAAACCAGTTTACTAAATCCGTGCCACAATCAATTTTTTCGTTTCTGGTATGAAAGTACTTAAATTCCAAAATCTCTATATTTTCTTTGATGGTGATATATTGAGCGCATAAACAGGTGTTTGCTTTAAGTACATTCATTGACTTTAATATATTATTTACACGTCTCTTAATAAGTTCAAATGAATCTTTTAAAAATTCTGTGGCATCTGTGTGTCTTATGTCGCAAAGGATACCTGTTCGGATACGGTTGTTGAATGCAGATTTTAGATGGTCAAAAATTATTCTATCACTTCTCTTAGAAGCTCGCAAATGACCACCAGTGTGAGTCTGGTAATTATTATTAATAATAAATATTAGTAATTATTGTTTCTTGCGCATGATTTTCATAATGTCTCGGATACTTTTGTTGATTTTGATGATCCATGTGCTCCTTTCTAGACTGGAACTGTCTTGTAACAATGCACAGCTTTTGAAAGTATGTTTACTATATCACTGCTTAAATTAATTGCACTTTCCATGATCACTATATGCACACTTATACAATTGAAAACAATACTATTAACTTTATAATATTACCAGCAACCAGAAATTTAATTCTTTGTAGTTGAATACTGTAACATTACTATGAGCATACGGCTTAAATACTTGATGCAGGTACCACCACCACCACCAGCAAAAATCATAGTCCCTTTAATAAGAAATCCTTTAAATCTTTAAAAGAAAATCGGTCTGATTCTATATTTTGCTAAATATACAATAGAGATTATAACATTTCTAGAAACATTTTTTATTCTTATAATCCTTTAATACAACTAACATCCTGTTAAATAGTTGGGGTGATTTTATATTAAAAATACAGATTATCATTCCACGCATTCTAAAATGCGTGTTTTAAGTGCTGTTCAAATTGATAAACATCGGTTTGTCATGAAGAAAAACCTTTATTATTATTAAATACAATAAAGAATGATTGATGTTCGGCTACACATTAGGCCTTTTGTAAAATTAAATAATGCCCTCTTAATTTGAAGCATTTAAATAAGAAAACACTAATATGTATTGGATATACGAGATTTTCTACAATAACTGAATGATTGATGATCGACTAAACATTAGACCTTTTATAAAGTTAAATAATACCCTCGAATTGGAAGAATTTTAATAGCAAACACTGATTTTAAATATGTATTGGATTCGTCATATATATTTTAGTACAATGGAATTAGACCATTTACGTTTTATTTGTTGTAAGAATATAATCATAATAGGTAATAATAATGAGGAATTAAAAATGATGCAAATTACTAGACAGGAAAAGACTATATGATTAACAGAATCTGATTTGGTTAACATAATATTCATCAATACATATCATGTCGTTCCCTTAATTAATAGGCTAAATTTAATTGACTTTATCACATTTTATAATAATTTTATAAAAGCTGATTTTATAGCCATTTGCATATGGCTAAATATGTTAATTTAGATTTAATAAAGATTATAACATTTATAGAAAAATTTTTCACCCTTATAATCCTTTCAAATAACATCTTGTTAAAGATCTCAGGCGATTTTATATTTTATATTAAAAATACAGAGTCTAGTTCGGACAGTGAAAGCGGTCGGATGCTTCTGTATGCTACAATCGAAAATCGATACATAAACAAGCAGAGCAGTGATTGTGTGTGAATAGTGGTTTGGAAATAACAATAAAGTTTTATTTTTTATTTTTGTTTGTTTTATTTTATTTTTATAAAAAAAAAATAACAGGAATTATATTGTGGAGGATAAAGATCCCTTCAAAGTGGCGACGAAGGTCAACCGAAAGCCACCAGTGGGAAAGATGGCGAA